>JAEHOD010000103.1:0-299790 GCA_016834595.1 Chlamydomonas schloesseri
GTCAGTCGGAGGTGCGTCCCTGCCACGGAGGCAGGCGTGAGAGGGCCTTCGAGCAGGGTGGCGCGCAGCCCCTTCCAGCCGCCCGAGAGGGCCGCGAGGCCGGCAGGGTTCGCCGCCACCAGTACCACCCCTCTCTGCCGCTGCAGGGTGCGTTGCTTCCAAGGCCGGGCTCCATGCCGGGCAGTGCCTGGCGTGCCGGTCTCACCGCCGACCCATGTGGTGAGCTGCGGCAGAGCGGGTGGCACAGCCACTGCGTGGGGGTAGGTTGCACATTTGGAGGGGGAGTGCGAGAAGGACCAGGGTGGGGTCTGGGGAAGTGCGCGTGGTCTCAGCGCTGGAAGCGCCCAGAGGAGGGCCTTTCGTGCAGCCTCAGGTGTGCCCGGCGGGTGGGCGTAGTGGAGGCCCGTCCATGAATGCTGTAGGCGTCATGCCTTGCTACGAAGGCCGAATCCGCGGCTTCACGGCTCAGTATTCGTTGCTTCTGTTGTGGCGTTTAGGGGGGAGGCAAACAACTCACTCCACCGGTCCTTCCCCTATGTTGTGCAGGGCTCGAATGATGGCCGTGGTGGTGCTCGCAGGAGCGACGTTTGGTGCTGTGGGGCGGCCTTCCGGTCGGTTTGGTCGGTCGCGGCGCGGTAGCGGGGAGCAGAGCTGCAACGGCCTCCTCGAAGGCTCGGGCACGGGCGGTGTGGTCCGGTGGAAGCGGGTCCCACAGCGCTTGCAGGCGAAGGTATGTGATAGTGCCTATCCACCGGCCGTTGGGGTCATAGACGTTGGCTTGCGTCGGTGCAGCCCGCCTGTGGTTGTGGGTGTGTGGGATAATGTAGGTGCCTGGGGGCGTGGTGTCCTTGTACGGGTTGCAGGGGCTGGTACAGATGGTGGTTGTGGCCGGATTTCGCGTGCCCGGGCAGCGAGTGTCATCCTCAGCGGGTCGTGCCTGCCTTGTCGCTGGCGCATGGTCAGGTTCCGGTCCCTCGGCGGGCGGGTGGGGCGGATGGGGGCGTCTGGCCCGGCAGCAAGCCGTTCGTTGCAGGCGGCCAGCAGGTCATCCCAGTCGGGGTTGTTCTTGAGGTCTTGCTCCCTTTCGCTGCTCTCTGCCCATGTGACCCGGCACAGGAGCCGTGTGGACCAGGACGAGAAGAGTGCGGCGCGCGGGGCGCAAGGTGCTGGGTCTGGGCGCGCCGGGTGGGGCTGGAGCCGGTGCAGGCGGTTGGACTGGGGCGGGGCTGGAGGCATGTCGGGTTCGACTTCCATGGGGGGGGCGCGGCTGGCGGGGCGTCTCTCCTGGCGGATGGGTTTTGTTGGTCGGTTTTGCAATGGATGCTTGTAGCAACGTTCCTCCGTGACGGTTTGGTATCCCATGCGTTTTAAACGCAGTCACTAGGCCGGGGGTGGGACTGAGGCTTTCCATTGTACTGTAAAGTACTGTTCACGGGAGCCAGATGTGTCTTCGCCGGCCTGCGCTTCTCTCAATGTCCTTGTCGGTCATGTTTTGTTGCTGCTGCCATATAGGACGGACTCAAGTTCCTGTCCGTCATTGTCGAGGTCGTAGGTCAGTTGCGCGTCACCGTTGGTGCAGTCGTCTGTGCTGGGGGAGGTGAATCAGGTCCTTGACGACTCGGGTCCTGGCAAGCTGCCAGTTGAGGCGCGCGCCGTCGCGCCTGGTGGGGTGCGTGGGTGGGTGCCACCTGTGCGGGTATCGATATCCATGTCGTCTGCTGCTGATGCAGGCTTGTCAACATCCATGGGGCCAGCGGTGGCGGGCGGCAGCCGCTGTCCTTCTCGTGGAGGTAGGTGTGGACCGTGTTAAGTTGTGGAGGGGTTGGTTGGCATTTAGCAGGGCCGTGAGGGCAGGGGCTAGCTGGCGTGTGCGCGGGTGCGGTCGAGGGCTTTGCATGAGAGGGGCTGGGTCCTGGGGCTGCGTTTTGCACAGGGGCATGCTTGCGCATGTCCTGTGTTAGAGCGCTGAATACTGAGCGTGCCGTCTCGTACCCACGTGTCCAACCGCCAGGCTCTCATCTCCATTCGTGAGGCGCAGGGCTGAGTTCATTGCGGCGTGTCACCGGTGAGTAGGTCTTCGGGGGTGGTGCGTGTGTTTTCTGCAATCCTAATCCGTTGCGCTGCGTGCTAGTGGTCCGACGGGGGCGCGCAGTGGGGTTGGGTAGGAGGCGGTTGACTGCGCCTTTCGGGCCGTTCACGGGCCCGGGGGGTTTTGGAGGGATTGGGGCGGCCTGGTGGGTTTTGGTAGGGTTGCCAGGGATGGCGCTGGGTGGCACCAGGCGCAGTTGCGTTCATTGGGGGGGTTGTGGTAGATTGGGCTTCCATAGTGGCTTGGGTTGGAGGTGCGTGGTCGGTGCCTGTGGGTGCGGGGCCGTGTGGGGCGGCGTGCTGAAGGAGCCCGGTGACTGGCTGGGTCATGCCTGGTGGTAGCGGGTCTGGTCTGTTGGTTAGGTCCTGGAGCCGCGCCCAGGTGTTGGGATCGCCCGCTGGTGGTGGAGGGAGAGGGTTCGGTCCGCGTGTTTCTCTGCGCTGCCTGCTTCCCTGTTGGCCGAACTGATTGCAAGGCTGAGCCGGTTTAGAGCAACTTTGTGTTTGTGTCGTACCCTGTTAGCCCCCAGGCATTTTTCGAGGGCCTTCGAAGTGATCAGGTGGCGGCCGGTGTTCCGGTCGACTAGGTGGCTGAGCTCAGTTGCAGCTCGGCGAGCGGGAGCACGTGCTCAACAGGCAGAGGGGCGGTGTCGGAGACCGCGGCTACGGCGTCGAGGGCCTCAACGATGGACCAGGTGGGGGTGGATAGGGGGGCGCCCTTGCAGAACAGTTGGATGCCGTGTTCTCTTGCAAGGGTCATTTGTTTCAGTGTAGTGAAGGCCCGACCCCTATCTGCGGGCAGGTGGTGGGCGGTGCTGTTGCCGGCGATGCTGTGTTGGCGGGGGAGGAGGGGCGCGCGTGACTGCACCCAGGCGGCCCGTGTCGTTGAGGGCCAAGACTAAGGCTCGGTGGGCCACTCGAGCGTATAGGGGAAGGAGGGATCCTAGCCCCAGTCCATACTCCTCGATAGGCAGGAGGGTGGTACGGGTCGGGAAGCTGCGCGGCAGCCCGTACGCCTTCTTGGCAAAGCCAGCTAGGGCGGTATCCAGGGCGACGATGTCCTGTTTTGTGTACGGCATGGCGGCAAACGCGTACGCTACTGACGTTTGGACGCACTGCTGTAACATGCGCAGGCGCTGTGCGGGCGTGGCCAAGGATGTCGTGATTGCCAAGCCCTTTTCTCGTACGATTTCGGTCGTGCGTGCGACCTGTGCCTTCCAGTCAAGGGCAAAGGTAAGCTGCACGCCTAGGTATTTGTACGGCTTTGTGGGTGGGAAGTACGGGACGGGAGTGGTGCCGATGCGCAGCGTGTTGTTCATGTCCCGGTGCATGGCGGCCAGGGTGGCCTTTCCTGTCGGTCCGTCCAGGGTGGGGGACGCCCGGGATTTGTTGTGCCAGATTGCTGTGGTGGCACACTTGGTGTGGTTCACACGCAGGCTTGCCCAGTCCGCGTATTTTGATATCTTGTCGCATTGGGTTTGCAGGTCGGCCAGCGAGTTGGTGAGAGCAGCTAGGTCGTCAGCGTACGCAGCGGCGCTGCAATGGTATTGCGAATTTTCTTCACTACTGAGGCAGCCGTATTGGTAGCCGCGCCCGCCCACGTGGAGCCAGCGTACGAGTGGCTCCATGAACAGGATGAAAAGCACTGGTGAGAGCGTGTCGCCCTGCACCGTGCCGCGCTCAACGGGGATGGCCGATGTGCAGCCATGTTCCGTGCGGATGCGTGTGGTTGCGTGTTGGTACAGGTTGCGGACCGCGCGGATTAAATCATTGGGTAGCCCAAGGTCAAACATGATTTGCAGCAGTCGGTCCTGGTCAATAGTGTTGAAAGCGGAGCTGTAGTCCACGTACACTGCGTACACGTCTTTCCCGTACAGGGCGGCATCCTCAAGCACGTGCACCAGGTTCAGGACCTGGCGCTCAGTGTTGCAGTACGCCCGAAACCCCTCCTGGGCCTCACTGAACAGCTGCAGTGGCCCCGCGAGTTCACCGATGCCCAAGGTGAGCATTGACGTGTAAAGCTTGTAGCACGTGTTGGCTAGTGCGATTGGGCGCTTATTTTTAACGTCCAGTGTGTCGCCAGGTTTGGGGAGCAGGACGGTTTCTGAGGTAGCCCACGTAGTGGGGATTTCTGACTTGACATACATGACTTTCAATACGTTATGCAGGGCCTGCTTCATGCCGGCGGGCAAGATGCGGAGTAGCTCGTTCGGGATGCCATCCGGGCCTGTCGCTTTGTTGCGGGACAGGTGAGAGATGCAGTGGTCAAAGTTGGCGGGGTCCAGCATGCTGGGCAGCATGGAGTGTGCATCGGGATGCCGGTTACGCTCAAGGTTGAATGCGTCTGTGGCATTGGGTTGCTCGAAGGGGTACCCCCGTTTCGACCCAGGTTCGAGTCGGTAGTGGCCGGTGCGTGGGCCGTTAGGGGGTTTGGACAGTTTGCTGAAGTGACTTTCGAGGACGGCTAGGATGCTCGCGGATTCTGTGGCCACCTCCCCGGTTTCAGGGTTGCGCACTGCCGGGAGTCCGCGTTCCCCGCTGCCTGTTTGAAAAATGCGTTTATGCCCCTGCGCAGGTCTGGTCGTGAGGGTGCGCTGCAGTGCGGTGGCTGCGGCTTCCCGCTGTGCCTTGGACCTGTCCGCCACCAGTTGGCGGTGGCGGGTTTGGCAGTCCTTGATCTTGCCTCTGAGGCTAGCCGTTTCATGTGCAGTCTCCTCATCGGGCGCTGGTCCATTCTTTGTCAGGTTGGTGAGAGCTTGTTTTAATTTTACCTCCTCCTCCCATAGGGGTTTCAGGTGGCGTGTCGTGGAGCGTGCGAGGTGGTGCTTGCCGGTGTGCGGGGGTTTGAGAGTGCATTCATCCAGGAGGCATGTCAGGCCGGCATCTAGTGCTGCCGCTAGCTGTTCCGCGAGCTTATTCACGTCGAGGCCCTGCAGAATACGGCTGTGTGCCAGGTCCCAGTGCATTGTGTTGGCCGGGTAGGCCTCCGGGTCTTTTGTGTGTTTCTTCAGTGCCTTCTCAATGACTTGTACCGCTGCTTTTGTCGCAGAGAGCAAGTCGGCCGTGGCCTCCACCATTGTGTCTTCAAGCCGGGCTGCGGCGGCTGCCAGCTGCTTCGTCGTGACGGGCAGCTGGACTCGCGACCAGCACGGGTTGTCCGCTGGCGCGGCCGGCGGCGGTGTGGTTTGCTGTGCTTCCCAGAGCTGTAGCGAGTCTGCAGGCAATTTAGCGTGGACGGGCCTGTGGTCAAAGTTGCCTGCAACAATGCTTGAGTAGGTTGATGTGTCTGGGCATGCACTCCGTGTTGTTGGGCAAAGAAGAATGTCGTCAATGCGGCTCCGGTGTGTGATTGTGCCGCTTTGAGTTTGTTCGTACGACCAGTCAGCCGCGGTGACCACGCCGGCACTGCGGGTTGGTGTAAGCCCAGTCTGGGAAAGAAAGCGCTGGTGGAGCCTGTCAGCAGCGTCAAGGGGCCCTGTGCGGTCTGCGGCTTGGGCCACGGCGTTGAAGTCCCCGGCGACTATCAGGTGTTGTTCGCAGGCAGTTGTGTGTGCCAGTGTTGCTTGGCAGTACGCGTAGATTGCCTTGCGGGTGGCCGTGTCCTCGGGGGCATAGACGCCCAGGATGGTGAGAGGAGTGCTGCCCCGCGTGCGGATCTGAACGTGCGATACGTAGCCATGTAGGGGCACAGGAGGTGTGTGATGTGTGACGCTGTTCATGTTGCTGAACCGTGTGGAGACGGCCACTGCGACCCCGGCGCTGCCCCGTGCGGCAGTGTTGCGGGGCACGGTGCTGCAGTATAGCCGGTAGCCTTCATTGAGGAACGCCTTTTTGACTGGGTCATGTCGTCCGCCCAGTTTTGTTTCCGTTAGGACCACAATGTCCGCGGCCCAGGACGCGATGTTGCACAGGGTAAAGCTAAGGTTCCCCGGCTCCCCAGTTGAGAGGGTGTGCGAGAGCAGTCCCCGGACATTGTGTGTGGTTATGTGGAGTGTGCGTGCTTTAGTCTGGTTAGCAGCGGGTGGAGTTACAGGGGTTTCATGGTGTGCTGCTGTTGCCGGCTGTTGCCGTTTGAATAAGTCCTTCAGTGTGCTCATCCGTCCTGTCCAGCATTTTGCGGGCCCTGGAACGGCGGTCTTGCGGCCTGATGGGGGCGGGGGTGGCGTGTCTGCTGCTGCCACGGGTGCATTCTGTTGCTTTGCCGGCGGTGGGGCGCGACTAATGGGCGGAGGGGCTCTGTGGGGAAAGAGTTCTGGGACATCCGGGCCTCCTTTCCAGAGGGCACCCCGGCGCAGCAGTGTGTCCAGGTCAGAGGCGCATAGCCCTGGCTCCCAGTGCGGGTGGTGGACGGCTACATAGTGATTGCAGTAGGTCGCTGCGTAGGAGGTGGGGAAGCCAGCAAGGGCCCAGGAGTGAGGAACGTGGGCTAGGTGTACGTGGTGTTGGGCAGGGCCGGCAGTGCCGTTTCGGGGGAACGTGTGCCAGCCGGTATATCCAGGTCCTATGAGGTGGAGTTGGACTCCAGGTAGCAGGCTCTGGAAGGCAATGAGGTCGGGTACCGTGAGCATGGCAGAGTCTTCAAGCTCCGCGCAGTGGGTGGCGATGGTTTGATCTGCCGCAGATGTTTCGTCGTACAGGCCTAGGATATGCATCCTGAGTGCATCGCTGCCAGGTGTGCGAACGTCTGTTAGGTGGCGGAGGCGGTCGGCTATGTTCCGCCTGATTGTGTGCATCAGGGGGCCCCAGTCCGTGGGGTTGCCGGGGATTAGTGGGACCGTGCTGTTCGGCAGGGAGGCAAGGGTAGCGTAGATTGCACAGTTGTTGCCCCAGGAACAGGAGTCCAGCATGCGGAGGTTTTCTCCTGCGAGGGTGTCTACCAGAGTGTCTAGCGCGTGGTTTGGTGGTGCCGGGTTTGTTGCTGAGTCAGGCCGGGAGCCTAGCCGGTCTGGGGCCCAGCCGGGTGGCAGGCCCACGTTGTTTAAGCAATTGGGGGTGAGTGGGGGGGTGTCAGGCTGACGCTGTGTGAGGACAAAGAGAGAACCGGTGGTTTCAAGGGGAGTTGTGTTTCGAAGGCGGCGCGGTTGTGTGTCGGCAGAGTCAAGGAGTAGCCAGTCGCGGCCGTGTTTCCGAATGGCTACTACGTGTCCGTAGATACCGTTCGAGTAGCCCGGTGAGTGTATGAGAAACCCTGGGGCCTCTGCCTGGATTGTTATGCGTTTTGCAATCTTTCCGGGTGTGTCGCCTGGTTCGGTGGCGCCCGGCGTGTACAGGGCCATCGGGCCGTTGGGCTGGTGGCAGTTGAACCTCAGGTAATGGTTAATTACATGCACTGAGAATTGTCCCAATAACGGTGTAAAGCCTTGCTGCCAGGCGCTGGCTTGAGTTACTTGCCCCGTGTTGTGGGCATGGTATAAGTTTTGCTCGGCATATGCCAGCACCCGGTGCGGGGAGATGGCAGGCCTGGCCATGAGGTTATTGATGGCGTGAACCCAGCAGAAGGACTGCTCCTGGGTTTCAAAGTATGTTTCGCACAAGGGAGGGAGAGGTTGAGCCGGCAGTTTATTGCCTGGGGCTCCTGCTCTGTACGCGTGTCCTAGCATGTTGTTAGTTGCCCGAGTGCTGCACGAACCAGTTTGCTGAGGTGGTAGAGGGGAGCAGCGAGCATGCGTTGGTGGGTAGTGGAGCGTGTTGGGTGGTGGGTTTTGGTGGGGGGCTTGGACTGCCGCCCCGGCCCTGGTACTCCAGCCACCGCTGAGTAGGGGGCTTGCCGGTTGCACCAGTATTGCAAGCCATAGTGTTTGTGCAATTGATAGTGCTCCCGTTGTCAGTGCTGGCGTCCAGGTAGCAATGAGCGCGTGTTGTTCACCCTGTGGGCACATAGCAGGCATGAGGTGGTATGCCATGTGCAGTGTGGTGGCGATGGCCAGCGCTCCCAAAATGGGGCGTTTGCAGCGCCATATTGAGAGCATGAATTTGATTAGCCAGTGTGCACACCGTTGTATTAGGTGGCCTGTGAGGGTTATGAGAGCAAGGAGTAGGAGGCTGGCGTCGATGGTCAGAACAAGCATGGCAAGGCCGAGCGGCACGGCCGCAGTGCAGTATGCTATTGCTGTGATACAAAGAGGGGCCAGGCTGAGGCTGATGCCTAGTGGTGCGCATATGAGTGTGGTCAGTGCTGCACCGTGGTGGCAGAGGACGAGTGTGTCTGGGGCGTGGGAGGCTTCCGCGTTTAATTTCGCCAAGTGTCTGGTGAGGAGGACCAAAAGGGCTGTGGAGGTCGTAGTAGCCCCCATAATGTAGGTGGCTTCCAGGCTATAGTAGGTGACGGTTCTTATAATAGCTGCCCCGTGCATGGTGGCGTTGTAACACTGTTTGAGCGCGTGTAGGGCTTGCTGACCAACACCTTTCCCGACCCAATAGATGGTGACTGAGAGCTTTAGCTGTCCGCATAACAAGGGAAAGTCTGTAGCCTCAAATTTACACGCAATGCTCGGGTATGGGCCCAGCCTTGCCGTCGTGGCTTTCATGGCCACATAGTGCAGATGGTGCGTGCTCACCAGCACTGCATCACGTGCGTTCGCAATCGCATTCACTAACCATTTCAGCGCGTGGTCCTTAATTAGCCCTATCGCGGCCTGGTTGTGTGTTGTGGGGCACACTTCCATACAAGCCCACAGGGTCAGTGCTTCCAGTCCCTCAAATGCAGTGCGTGCTGCAGTCAGCGTTGGTGGTACCGTCATCTCCGCCACATGCAACAGCAAACAAAACATCATACGCACAAACTGCTCAGCCACTACTGTTCTAAGCGCGCCTGTCTGGGCGACATGTGGACCAACAAGTGCTAGAGTCAGAGCTTCGTCAAGCGCCTGGCTGCTATGCATAACTAGTATTAGGAGAGTCGCTGCCCGCTGGTGCCATCTTGTGTCGCGTCCATTGCTAGTCCGTTCTGGCACCAGAGGTCCTAGCGCTCTTGTTGCCGGCATGCAGCGTCCTGCGAGGTTGTCCTCCAGTTGGCCGAACGGTGTTTGGCTGCTGGCCGTTCCGTTAGGGCCGTCGAGCTCATAGTTGGTCGAGAACTTCGCAGGCCGGTAGCTGCTGGCCACGCAGCAGGACATGGGTATACCGCGCAGTCTGGAAGTTTGTCCTCGCATTTCGGCAACCTTTTGGCGCGGGCAGATGGCAAGGCTAGCGGGGCGCATTTTCGCTCGAGTAGTGTAGGTAGTTTGCGTTTGGTATTTGTGGGTATATGTTTTATGTTTTGAGTGCGTAGGGGCTGTGTATTGCA
Source organism: Chlamydomonas schloesseri (assembly GCA_016834595.1). Lineage (NCBI taxonomy): Eukaryota > Viridiplantae > Chlorophyta > Chlorophyceae > Chlamydomonadales > Chlamydomonadaceae > Chlamydomonas > Chlamydomonas schloesseri. Next base: position 9,374 of record JAEHOD010000103.1, read on the forward strand.
AGTATGTGAACGTCGGTTGTTCTTGAGTGTGTCTCGGGTGAGTGAGTTGCGGGCCCATGTTCCAGCTGAGGTCTCCGTCTGCCAGCGCATTCTGGACGCATGTTTTGTACAGGTACGTGGTTTTGTTTGTGTAAATGTCTGGCGTTGCGGGGCTCTCTGAGGGCGTTGTCCCACCAGTCTCAGTAGTTTCGCGCCCTAGTTCGATAGTTTGCAATGTTGTGTGCGCAGGGATGTAGTTGGTCGTTCGAACATTCAGCATAATCACGAGCAGGAGAAGGTTCAAGCTGCTGTGTAGCCGGCGTCTTTGCGTTCGGCTTCTGCCTCCGTTTTGTCCCTCATTTCCAGTTGGCTTAAGCAGATTGTTCTGATTGCGTGCTTTGCAACTGGGGTTAACCTGAGAGCTTTCACTTCTCGCCCAGGGCACCGCAATTGGTGTCCCGCAACGATAGGACTCGCTCCCAGCCTCGCCACCAGTTGCCTCAGCATTAGGCTGGCCTAGAGGTTGCATTAGCATCTGCTTGGGGCAACTTCTGGGGTGACCTAAAGTTCAGAACTTTCGACGTGCAGGTGACGGTGGTAGGGCTGGAGCTGCTGCCCAGGGCAAACACGCTGCCGGAGGCGGGAAGGCACGACACAGTGGGTGCGCCGTCCACAGCGTCCGTGGCGGTGGGCGGCGTGTAGGTCACGACCGCGCCACTGGCGCTGGTGGCCTCGGCAATGGTGTCGGCGGGGGTGTTGATGATGGCCGGCGCCGTGGTGTCAACTGCAGGCCGCCGCCGCAGGTGCAGGTGCACAGGCAAGTAAGGCAGGGGTGCAGTAGAGGGATGGAGTGGGGCAGGAGCGTGGCCGGAGGTGTCAGGCGCGAGCATGCATGCATGTTGCTTGGGAGGTAGGTGGCCTGCTGGGGCACTAGACAGCCGCCAGCGCCGCCTCTTCGACAGCAGTAAGGTCGGCTTTGCTCAAACGTGGGGACACTTGGGCATGTACGTGCGCCCACGGGGCGGCAACGGTCGAGTGGCACGCAGCCGAGTTCGAAGCAATCAATCAATCAAGTGGTTCGCACACAAGGCAATGCCGGAGCAAGCTCACAACAGAACACCAGATTGTCTATCTATCTGCTCCTACCAACGCAAGCACTTATTTCCGTCTTACTTGCTTCGCGACGATCCCATCAGCTAGCTACTAACCGTCCAGTCCCAGCTAATAAGCACACGCGCACACGCTCATCATCACTTACCCACGAACACCTTGAAAGAGGTGGCGGCGGTGTTGCCGTTGCTGTCGGTAGACGTGCAGGTGACGGTGGTAGGGCTGGAGCTGCTGCCCAGGGCAAACACGCTGCCGGAGGCGGGAAGGCACGACACAGCGGGTGCGCCGTCCACAGCGTCCGTGGCGGTGGGCGGCGTGTAGGTCACGACCGCGCCACTGGCGCTGGTGGCCTCGGCAATGGTGTCGGCAGGGGTGTTGATGATGGCCGGCGCCGTGGTGTCAACTGCAGGCCGCCGCCGCAGGTGCAGGTGCACAGGCAAGTAAGGCAGGGGTGCAGTAGAGGGATGGAGTGGGGCAGGAGCGTGGCCGGAGGTGTCAGGCGCGAGCATGCATGCATGTTGCTTGGGAGGTAGGTGGCCTGCTGGGGCACTAGACAGCCGCCAGCGCCGCCTCTTCGACAGCAGTAAGGTCGGCTTTGCTCGAACGTGGGGACACTTGGGCATGTACGTGCACCCACGGGGCGGCAACGGTCAAGTAAGTGGCACGCAGCCGAGTTCGAAGCAATCAATCAATCAAGTGGTTCGCACACAAGGCAATGCCGGAGCAAGCTCACAACAGAACACCAGATTGTCTGTCGATCTGCTCCTACCAACGCAAGCACTTATTTCCGTCTTACTTGCTTCGCGGCGATCCCATCAGCTAGCTACTAACCGTCCAGTCCCAGCTAATAAGCACACGCGCACACGCACGCTCATCATCACTTACCCACGAACACCTTGAAAGAGGTGGCGGCGGTGTTGCCGCTGCTGTCGGTAGACGTGCAGGTGACGGTGGTAGGGCTGGAGCTGCTGCCCAGGGCAAACACGCTGCCGGAGGCGGGAAGGCACGACACAGCGGGTGCGCCGTCCACAGCGTCCGTGGCGGTGGGCGGCGCGTAGGTCACGACCGCGCCACTGGCGCTGGTGGCCTCGGCAATGGTGTCGGCAGGGGTGTTGATGATGGCCGGCGCCGTGGTGTCAACTGCAGGCCGCCGTCGCAGGTGCAGGTGCACAGGCAAGTAAGGCAGGGGTGCAGTAGAGGGATGGAGTGGGGCAGGAGCGTGGCCGGAGGTGTCAGGCGCGAGCATGCATGCATGTTGCTTGGGAGGTAGGTGGCCTGCTGGGGCACTAGACAGCCGCCAGCGCCGCCTCTTCGACAGCAGCAAGGTCGGCTTTGCTCGAACGTGGGGACACTTGGGCATGTACGTGCACCCACGGGGCGGCAACGGTCAAGTGGCACGCAGCCGAGTTCGAAGCAATCAATCAATCAAGTGGTTCGCACACAAGGCAATGCCGGAGCAAGCTCACAACAGAACACCAGATTGTCTGTCTATCTGCTCCTACCAACGCAAGCACTTATTTCCGTCTTACTTGCTTCGCGACGATCCCATCAGCTAGCTACTAACCGTCCAGTCCCAGCTAATAAGCACACGCGCACACGCTCATCATCACTTACCCACGAACACCTTGAAAGAGGTGGCGGCGGTGTTGCCGCTGCTGTCGGTAGACGTGCAGGTGACGGTGGTAGGGCTGGAGCTGCTGCCCAGGGCAAACACGCTGCCGGAGGCGGGAAGGCACGACACAGCGGGTGCGCCGTCCACAGCGTCCGTGGCGGTGGGCGGCGCGTAGGTCACGACCGCGCCACTGGCGCTGGTGGCCTCAATGCCGGTGATGTCGGCGGGGGTGTTGATGATGGCCGGCGCCGTGGTGTCAACTGCAGGCCGCCGCCGCAGGTGCAGGTGCACAGGCAAGGCACGGGTGCAGTAGAGGGATGGAGTGGGGCAGGAGCGTGGCCGGAGGTGTCAGGCGCGAGCATGCATGCATGTTGCTTGGGAGGTTGGTGGCCTGCTGGGGCATTAGACAGCCGCCAGCGCCGCCTTTTCGACAGCAGCAAGGTCGGCTTTGCTCGAACATGGGGACACTTCTTACTTGCTTCGCGACGATCCCATCAGCTAGCTACTAACCGTCCAGTCCCAGCTAATAAGCACACGCGCACACGCTCATCATCACTTACCCACGAACACCTTGAAAAAGGTGGCGGCGGTGTTGCCGTTGCTGTCGGTAGACGTGCAGGTGACGGTGGTAGGGCTGAAGAAGCTGCCCAGGGCAAACACGCTGCCGGAGGCGGGAAGGCACGACACAGCGGGTGCGCCGTCCACAGCGTCCGTGGCGGTGGGCGGCGTATAGGTCACGACCGCGCCACTGGCGCTGGTGGCCTCGGCAATGGTGTCGGGGGGGATGTTGATGATGGCCGGCGCCGTGGTGTCAACTGCAGGCCGCCGCCGCAGGTGCAGGTGCAGGTGCACAGGCAAGTAAGGCAGGGGTGCAGTGGTGCCAAGGCTTACTTGTCCACGGAATGAAGGTATCATCATGCATTACTAAGCTCGCGGCGGTGGCTACGGTGGCTCGCTATCATCACCTGCGCTTGCTCACGCCCACAACAGCGTGCTGGTTATTACGCCGCGGCGCCAATGATAATGCATGACGTTTGCCTAACTACTAGTCAAGCGCTAGCTTCAATCGGCACGCCGCCTTCGGCGTCTTGACCCACCAACCGTGACCACGAAAGTGGCGGTGGCCGTGTTCGACGCCGCGTCGGTGGCCTGGCAGGAGACGGTGGTGGGCCCCAGGGCGAAGGCCGAGCCGGACGCGGGCGTGCACACAGCAGCCACCGCCCCGTCCATATCGTCCAGGGCAGTGACGGTGAAGGTGACGGACGCCTTGCCGCTGGCGCTGTCCGCCTCGGCGGTGACGCCGCCGGTGGGCACGGTGATGACGGGCGCGGTGGTGTCAAGCAGCGAGTAAGAGAACTGGAACGTGCTCTGTAGGTATGTACAGACGTACGTAGGAGGGAGGCAGGGAGGGCGGGGAACAGGCAGCAGCAGGAAAGTAAGGCATAGGGCTGCCGGCAGCGGGCGTGCTCCATACAGTTATTACCGTACGTGCTTACAGCGGCCGTAATAACACGTACATACGTGTGCGTGCACAGAACGAGGACGCAGTGCGTGGGGCAGCAGCAGCACGGTGCACACAAGCAACCAAGTCCTGCACATGTGCGTGCGTACGGCACATCATATTTATGCTTACTGTTTATGGCCGCCTAATTCCATAAGTGCACGGTTAGCTGCCTATCTACCTGCAGGTTGGTGTTGTCAAACACAACGATCTGGATGACGCCGTTCCGCAAGTCCGTGGCCAGGGGCGTGTAGCTCAGAATGGACACAAGCGGAGACGAGGCCGGCCCCACGGGAGTCAGAGTGGCGCGGGGTGGGATGGACGTCCCGCCCACACGCACAACGGCACCCGCGTCCGTGTCCGTAATGGTGAACGTGACCTGATGATAAGCGACATGTATGACAACAACAATGCAATGGGACCAGATGGAAACGGGGGTGGGGGTTAAGGGGATTCAGCGGGTGTCACTTGATGTATGTGGTGTTGAGTGGGTGCCAGCTGGTAATACATACAATGATACATATCAAGTTAGTGATGTACGGCGTTTCGGGCCGACACGTACGCATTGCGCAGGACATCCCAATCCTACTCGCTTACTCATGCGTGCGCGGACTTCGTTCATTCCCGTGCTGCCAAGGCTGCCCCAGGTTGCTTGCCCGCCCCTCCCTGTGCGTGGCGCGAGTGCCTACCGTGTTGGCGGTGCCAGGAGTGAACTGCACGGAGGCCTGCTGGTTGCTTGTGATGGCGTTGCCGTTGTAGCTGGCGGTGATTGCGGGTGCGCGCGCGACGTCCGCAATCTCCTGTTATTAGTTGCACGTCATCAAGGGCATAGGGGACGGAGAGGGCACGCAGAGCGCCGGGGGGGGGGCATGAATCAGTTAAAAAACTCTGGAACACACCATGTGGCATTTGCAGCACGGAAGCAGCAGCATACGGCATATGCGAAAACAACGTCGACACGCGCGCACCACAATGAAGTCCGCGTCGGCGTAGTGGAAGTAGCCGGCGAGCGCGGGCGCCGTCATCACGCGGAGGGGCACCGGCAGCTTGTTGCCCAGGTTCCGGGCGGCGTTACTCCATGAGATGACGCAGCCAGCCGCCGACTTGGACACGGTCAGCTCGGACGGGTAGGTGCCGCCGTATAAAATGCCGCCCCGCGTGAGGGTGCAGTTGAAGTCGGTCATCAGGGGAGCGGGGATCGCCACAGGAACCAAGATCTGTCGCACGTACGGGATTATTCACAGTAGTGCAGGCGGCGGGGGTGAGCATGCATGCATGCATGCATGCATGCGGCACATGCAGTACATGCAGGACTAGCAGGACATGCAAGGCATACAAGCAAGGGAGCACAGGACGGCGAACTAGATAGATGGCTATCCACTGTATACATCATTTGTGGTGCGGGAATCCCGCAAGCAAACTACTGCTAACTGGCACCGGTCCCAGATTTATGCGTGGATGGGCGGCGGGTGGGTGTGCGAGGGCCGCCGCAGGTAGGGAACCGGTAGGCAGGCAGCAGCTAGACAGGTGACATTGCTGCTGGATGGCACTGGCAGGCACGCAGGCAGGCAAGGCACGTCATCGCTTTTAGGCATACATGCACTCATTACTCACAGTTGCGGGGTTGCCAGCGGTGCCCTTGGCGACCTGGAGCACGCTGGGGGCTGAGACCGCCACCGAGTTGGGCAGGCTGGGCAGGATGGCCATGGAGCCCATGGTGTCGTCGTCGGAGCCGAACAGCATGGTGCTAACGCGGCAGCAGAAGTACCAGGTGATGTCGCACGCGTTGGCGGGCTTGTCGATACGCCAGGTGGACCTGCGTGCGACGTGCAAGCACGGGGTGATAGATTAGATAGATGCGTGCAATGTCGACTGGACATGGCACCGGCCACATATACACGGGCGGGGATGGATGAGGCAGCGAGCGAGCGATGGTATGTACTGCTGTATGTGGTAGAGCATCAGCTCTACGCTATGGCCACTCGGAGGCGATGCTTGGTCAGGCGCCGAAGTGCCGCCGATCGGCCAGGCACATGCTAACTAACGGGGTTTTGCACAAGTGGTCAACGATTGCCAATAGCGATGATATGTGCACGTACACCGCCGCGCGTGCGCCCCAGTGCCCACACAGAACGACTACGTACTTGGCCGCGCGCAGGCAATTGAAAGCCCCCATCCAAAGATCCAGCGACTTCCCCCTATGCTATTGTATATGCTTAGGTAAATCGCACTAATCAACACCTCAATCAAATTAGCAGCCGCGGAATTTGCGCCCGCGCGGGCGAATATTGGCGAGCACGCCGACTTGGCCTTCGACTCGCTATTTTCCATTCACCCGCCCCTTGGACGCCCGCGACGTTCGCCCTAAGCCTCATGGCAAAGGGAATATGTCGCACATAATATGCTGCGCACGCTGCACTGTGCAGCAATTGGCGGCGAGTTGGGCTGGGAAGTGGGGTAGGGGGGAGGGGAAGTAGGGTAGGGGCGGGGGAGGGGATACCTGCCCACGCACCCCTCATACCCGCCGCCGCGGCCCCAGCTTCCAGCACCGCCACATGCCGCCCCCCTACCCTTTCTCGCTAGCAACGCACAACAATCCACACAGGCTATACGCAGCGCGGTGCAGCGGGCGAGAACTCATGCCATGCCCTCCTCCATACCAGCAGACAGGGAGCCTTGCCCTCCCCCACAGCAGCTGGTACAGGAAACCACCCCCTTGCTTGTCTGCCGCGGCGCAGGGGGCCACGCCCTCGCCCGCAGCAGCAACGCAGGGCGCCAACCCCTTGCCTGCAAAGACCGACAAAGACAAAGCCGATACTCCCACGCCTCGCCCGCCTCCCACGCCACCGCCATGCCTCTCCTACCCCGCAGCAGCGCAGGGGACCACGCCCTCTCACGCAGCCATGTAGGGGGCCACACCCTAGGCCACAGCAGCGCAAGGGTCAACGCCCTCACCTGTCCGCGCGCAGGGATCCACGGCCACCCCCACCCCGCACACACGCACGCCCTGCCCCCGCGCCTCCCCCGCACCTCCGCCACCTCCCCTGCACTTCCCCCACCGCCCCAATTCCCCCCGCGCCGCCCCCGCCCCCGCCCGCCCCCGCCGCGGCTGCGATTCGATGCTGGCGCTCTACCAAGGGACCGGGGCGCCCCCGCCCCGCATCCCCAGCACTAGTATGGTACTACGTACGGTAGGTCGTCATCATCTGCTGGATGGCTGGATGGCCACTATTTGCTTCTTACCGGAATGTCTCGTAAGCATCTCCAGCGCTGTCGGTACCGCTGCCGGTCTTGATAGCGCTCCCTGTATCCCAGGAGTAGCCGCTGCAGCACGCACGCCACACCGCACACACGCAAAAGGTGTCAACCAAGCAGCCGGGTGTGTGTGTGTGTGGGGGGGGGGTCATGAGCAGCGGCCACCGCCGCCGCCATTGACGTTCCCGCCGAGGCCCTACCTGCCGTCCATCCGGAGTATCCGGAGCGAGTGATTCCGGTGCGAGTTAAACGATTTTTCCGGTGTGCTGTCATGCTAGTCATGCACGACGTATACTTTACACAAGCCCCGAGAGAAAGCTTACCAGCCGTAAACCAGGATGTTTGCGGGGCCCGTGTATATGCGGAAACCGAACTCGAAAATGATGTCAATCTGAAGTTAAGGTCAGTGTTGACGACATCGCCAGCAGGGAACCATGGCGTTAGGCCCCGCCCAGCAGGGAAATGGCGTTTGGGGGAAATGGGGGCCCCGCACGCACCCTCGCAACTAACCTGCCGAGCGAGCGAACCCGCCCCCGAGCACCATAACTCGCATCAACTCGCAACAACATCGTATACCCGTTTACAAAACTGTGAAGTTATTGCTTGCTTGACGGCTTTGCTCAATCGCTCGCGCGCTGCTGCTGCTGGCTGGGCGTACTGGGCCTGGTACTGGGCGCTGGTCATCACAGCAGCAGGCACATACACATACTGCACGTACGCACACGCACGAACGCACACGCACACGCACACTGCAACAACTGGAGACCGAGCGAGCAGCTCAGCTAGCTCAGCAGCAGCAGGGCCCACCTGCTGCGGAGATGTTCCCGGTACCTGTGAAACGCGGCGGACAAAGACACAGATAAAGCTGCAGCCTGTACCCCATGTTGCGTTGAGCAGTAAGCAAATAAATGTATACGCCTTTCCATGCTGAGACCAGCAGTGATTCACTACTGCTGCTGTCGCAATCGATTACGTTCCAGCAGCAGCCGCCCAGCCGCGGGCCCGACTGAACAAACAACTTACCGAGACGTAAGAAAGGATGCCAGAGCGGAAATGTGTGCCAAAGACGGCCGGCATGGCGAGCAGCAGCAGGAGTGCGCTCAGCAGCGAGCCCTGAAGGCGCCAGCACGGCGTACACGGCGGTGCGGCAGCCATGGTTGCACGCAAGCAGTGAGTGGCTTGACGGAGATCAAGCGCACGGATGAATGCGTGTCTGTGAAGAATGGAATGGTGCTGGCAAAGGCTAGGCCGGGTCGGGCTTTGTACTTGGCTTTGTATCGTTTTGAGATAGGGGCGTGTCTTTCGCAGAGCGGCGGACCACCGAGCTGCACGATGGTGTTGAGCAACACCGGTTAGAAAACAAACATACCACAAGCAATCACACACGCACACACAACCACACCACACACTGTCCGGGGGAGGGCAATTCATAAAGGGGGATAATGCCCGACGGTCCGAAGACTTGAGGCCGCTTGCGCTCAAGCTTACCGGCCGTAGGCAAGCAGCAACCAGGCTGCTGCTTCACACTTGGTCTGCCCGGTTTGGATACGCAGTCCACACCCCGGGCAGCAACCACCCCCCCCGGACCAGCGACCAACAACAACCAACAAAACAACAAGCATACTTCTCGCACCAAAAACGAGTCCAAGGCCACACGGCCGACCCTTCACACCACCCAGTCAACAGCCAGCAAGGAAAAGAGGGGCGGGTGGGCGGGGAAACAGAAGAGAGCGCCAGCGCGCGCACGCAGCCACCTAAACTGCTACGAGCTCAAGCTCAGAGGAGGAACAGCAAATAGGACCTCCGAGCTATATCAACAAACAAAAAGCGAACGCCAGAGAAATTACAGCAGAGAAAAGGCTAGGACCGCAACACGAATAAAGCGGGACGACACACGAACCCTGGCCCTGACCCCCTCTCAACAGGCGCCTCCCGCTCCCACACTTGCCCCTTCTTCAAAACTTATTTTACGCTGCGGCCAGTCGGCAAGCTCCTGGGTCCTTCGCCTAAAATGGCCCTTTGAGATAGGGGCGTGTCTTTCGCAGAGCGGCGGACCACCGAGCTGCACGATGGTGTTGAGCAACACCGGTTAGAAAACAAACATACCACAAGCAATCACACACGCACACACAACCACACCACACACTGTCCGGGGGAGGGCAATTCATAAAGGGGGATAATGCCCGACGGTCCGAAGACTTGAGGCCGCTTGCGCTCAAGCTTACCGGCCGTAGGCAAGCAGCAACCAGGCTGCTGCTTCACACTTGGTCTGCCCGGTTTGGATACGCAGTCCACACCCCGGGCAGCAACCACCCCCCTCACCCATTCCCTCCAATCGTCAGGAAACTACCAATTACAGCAAACTGCTCACGCACACACACACACACACACACACACACACACACACACACACACACACACACACACACACACACACACACACACACACACACACACACACACACACAAGCCACACTCCCCCAGCAGACGGGAAAAACCATGGCGGGGAGCATACGCCCGTCCACCATGCCGTCTGCTGGCGTAACCCCCCACCCCACATCCTGCGTACTGCATTGCTGCTCCTGTGCGCCGCCAGTCCTAGCAACTGTGTGCGTGCCCAACGAGCCGGGGAGCTCCAGTCCCAGCTGCGGCAGTAAGCACCGCCGCAGCTGCCAACGCGCGCGCCGTCAGCCCCCTTGGTCCGCCTTCCCCCTGGCCACGCGCCAGAGCTGCGGCAGTGAGCACCGCCGCAGCTACGTGGCCAGGCCCCCCCACAAATCCCGCACTCAAGAGGTTGCAGCCGTGCGCACCGCTGCCGCCAGCACTACACCGCCCCAGCTGTTGCGACCCCCGCCCCGCCTGCTTGCTGTGCTGGTGGTCTGCGGCCGCGTCTTCCCATCGGGTCCTCCGTCAAGGGTCGGCAGTTGTTCACCCAGATGCTGAGCTGGGGGCGTTTGTCACCCGGGCGACTTCCTGCCGGGGGAGTTCGTCACCCAGACTCCACCTGGGGCGCCAGTCACCCAGTGCGGGGGAGTTCGTCACCCAGACTCCACCTGGGAGAGTTCGTCACCCAGACTCCACCTGGGAGAGTTCGTCACCCAGACTCCACCTGGGTCTGCGGCCGCAGAGTTCTGCCCTCGACCCTGCTACGCCATGACGGTCCGAGTTCCTGCCCCCTCTGCTTTCTTGATCAAGCCCTGAACTGCTCTGGGCTGGCTCGCGCTGGCTGCTGCTCGCACCGAGCTGCGATCTCCTGGCGCCGAGACCTGCGTGCACTACAAAATTTCGCGCCCAGTGGCCTCGACAGCTTACCGATCACACGTACATCCAAGCAAGACACAAAGAAACAGAAGAGAGCGCCAGCGCGCGCACGCAGCCACCTAAACTGCTACGAGCTCAAGCTCAGAGGAGGAACAGCAAATAGGACCTCCGAGCTATATCAACAAACAAAAAGCGAACGCCAGAGAAATTACAGCAGAGAAAAGGCTAGGACCGCAACACGAATAAAGCGGGACGACACACGAACCCTGGCCCTGACCCCCTCTCAACAGGCGCCTCCCGCTCCCACACTTGCCCCTTCTTCAAAACTTATTTTACGCTGCGGCCAGTCGGCAAGCTCCTGGGTCCTTCGCCTAAAATGGCCCTTTGTACTGCGTTTTCAAGGTGCAATCGTCCGTAATCGTCCAGGAGGGTCCTAACGCCTTGTAACCACACACACCTGCACACACACCTGCACACACACACACACACACACAAACGCCTGAGGCGCGCGCTGACGGCCATCCCGTGTGCCCCGCTAGCTGGTACTGAGTGCTGCTTACTTGACACTTTAAGACGCCCCCAGGTCAAAAACCGACAGTGAAGAAAAACATTATCTTTCTCGCCGCCCCGACCGGATTCGTTGATTGGATACCTTCTTAAGTAAGAGAAAGCCCTCTTGCTGTGAGACACTCTGCGCCAGATCGCGACCTCAATTTAAGCAGCTCCCTGGGGCGGGCGCGCGTACGTAGTACCTACCTCGCTCCCGGCGCTAAAACGATCGTTTTTATATATATCGTTTTAGTGATCTACTTATTTAACTATTTAGTACCGCTCTTCTTTATTTCCTGCGCGCGCGGCGAGGTCGGCGGCAAGTAACGAGCAAATAAAGCGCGCGCAACGGCGGCGGCTGCTCGGCCGCGGCGCAACGGGCTGCTCGGCAACGCTCCGAAATTAAGAAACACAACGCTTACAAATGTATTAGAAAATGTATGCTCAAATCGCTCGGAGGCATGCGTAACCATGGCAAACGTTTGTAAACGCGCGCGCGCACTGCTGACATAGTAACCGCGAACATTTCCACATCATGTCGCTGTCTTCCTAGTCTTCCTCGCTTCTCGCCCTACGTCAGTCTTTCGGCCCCTAACCTTACTGCGCCCCCCCCCCCCCGAACTGCCCCCCGGAACAGACGCCGCCATAACAGCCGCAACCTCTTCCTCCTTTACGTTGATTTATTTCTCCTCTGCCTTCAACACCATCGACCAGGACTACCAGGACAAACTATGCATGACCTAGACCTCGAGCACACCAGCCCGTACACGCATCCGCACCGAACACGGCTCCACCTACCGCCGACATTCTTATTGAACGCGGCACCGGTCAGGGAGAGAACTCGGTTAACTCAATCCCATTCTCTTCATCTACTTCATCATCTTCATGAAGCCACTGCTACGGTGGCTACACAACGGGGGACGCCGCTATTGCTTCGGATGCCTCACACATGAAGAAAATGACAAGCATAACTTGACTACTGCTGGGCTTTGGCTTAGGTTACTTACATCTGTGTGGTGACCGTAGCTAGCGAGCACGGACCAGCACCTACCCCGGGCCCCCGACCGACCGCACCCCAACCCCGACCCCAACTCCTCCCGCTGGTAATAAGCACCCCGCTACCGCGGCTCGAACTGTGACTTTTGGTTGGGGGTGGGCACTGCTGGGGGGGGGGGGGTCGAGCATAGTTTCCAGTGCCCGCGCGGGCACTACTGGACCGTTTCGCAGATAATTTCCCCTGTGCTCACTGCCGGGCCCAACTTATTTTTGTAGTGCGTGCCCACATTGGGCACCAGCGCACTGCTGTGCGCTCAGCAGCGAGCCCTGCTGAAGGCGCCAGCACGGTGCGACAGCCATGGTTGATTGGTTGCAAGCAGCGAGTGGCTTGACGGAGATCAAGCGTATGGATGAATGCGTGTCTGTGAAGAATGGAGTGGTGCTGGCAAAGGCTGGGCCCGGGCCGGGCTTTGCATCGTTTTGTACTACCACAGCCGCGTTTCCAAGGTGCAATCGTCCGTAATCGTCCGGGAGGGTCCTAACGCCTGAGGCGCGCGCTGGCGGCCATCCCGCGTGCCCCGCTAGCTGGAATTGAGTGCTGCTTGACACCTTAAAACGCCCCTAAGTAAATCATCCCAGTCGGTGGGTAAAAAACCGGCGGTGAAGAAAAACATTTCATTATTTCTCGCCGCCCCCACCAGATTCGTTGATTGGATACCCTCGTAAGTAAGAGAAAGCCCTCTTGCTGTGAGACATTCCGCGCCAGATCGCGACCTTAAAGTAAGCAGCAGCTCGCTGGGGCGGGCGCGCGTAGTACCTGCTGCTGCTGCTGCCTCCCGCCGATGTGCGCTGAAACGATCGTTTTTATATATATCGTTTTACTGGTCTATTATTTAACTATTTAGTACCGCTCTTCTTTATTTCCTGCGCGCGCGGCGGGGTGGCGGCAAGTAATAAGCAATTAAAGCGCGCGCAACGGCGGGCTGCTGCTGCTGCTGCTGCTGCTCGGCGCAACGGGCTGCTCGGCGACGCTCCGAATTCAAGATACGCCAACGCTTACAAATGTATCAGATAATGCATGGTATGCTCAAGTCGCTCGCTCGGAGGCATACGTAACCGACCATACATGGCAAACACGCACTGACATAGCAACCACGCTGAACTTGAACGGTATACTAAAGCATAGTTAACACTATAGTATAGGCTGGGGCCTCGAAACCGAGTATGTTATTGACAATCCGACTTGGCGAATTCGTGGTGCAGGGCCGGATTCGGCGAAAGTCGGGTTCGAAGTCGGTTTCGCGGTCGGTTTCGACCCGGATTCGCCGTCGAACCCGGGTTCGCATGTCACATGTGAAACATCTACCGCTACGCAGTACCACGGCTTGCCCCTTTTGGGACTATGGAATGAGGGGGCGAGGGGGGCGAGGGGGCCGAGCGGGGCGAGGGGGGCTGGCCGTGGGCTGGCACGGGAAGGCTTGCGGGAAGGCGCACAATTCGCCAGGCCGCAAACTACTTGCGGTCCGGATTCCGAATACGCTGCTGCTATCTCTGCTGGGCCGATTTTGTTACACTGCGTGTACGCGATGTCCGCATTTGAACTGCCTGCAAGCGGCGTGAGTTGTGGCCTTCCCAGACCCGGCCCGCCCCAGAATCGCTCTTCACGCACGTCTGTGGCTCCAAAGTCTGAGCCATAAAATCATTTACATTCATTCATTTTTTAAATCGGTTCAATTTGCAGGCATCAGCAGCGACCACATACAGCAGCGCTGTGTGTTTCAGACAGATTGATGGCAACAGCGCCAGACAGCGCTTCGTAGCGCGGCTGCGTCGATGATATAGCGCCTTGTAACAAACCTAAATGCTTCGGCAGGCGAACACCTCCTGAGTTCGCGCGCAAGTCGTTCTCGGTCGCTGCTGGGGCCCCGCCGTTCCTTGTGCGTACAATAATTCGAGGTAGGTAGCTGTTCACGAAATAAATAAATGAATCAACGTCTTTCCATGGGTCATGACGTGGATTAAAGGAGCCGACGCGGTGAGGGGGGCAAGCCCCCCTGTACCTCCCTGTTCATCAAGCGTCTGCTACCATGCCGAATCGGGGGTGACGGGCGCATGCCGCCCGTGTGGAGGTCGGCTATCCGACTTCCATGGGTGTGAGGGGGAGCCCTCTTTCGGCACGTCTTCGGGTGCGCACGATGTCGTTCAGGGTGACCACTGCGTGGTCGTGGAGCATGCTGCAGCAGCGGGCGGCTGCAGCCGTGGACACGCCGAGCTTACGAAGTAGCTGAAGTAGGGAGGCGGGACGGAGGGAGACGCGACATCATAAGTGTGTGTGTGTGTGTGTGTGTGTGTGTGTGTGTGTGTGTGTGTGTGTGTGTGTGTGTGTGTGTGTGTGTGTGTGTGTGTGTGTGTGTGTGTGTGTGTGTGTGTGTGTGTGTGTGTGTGACAACGGGTTTACAGGCGGCCTGACGAGTCTCGTGAGCGAGTACTCGGGACAGCCAGCGACAGCGAGGCATTTAGGCCACACGCTGCCGCTATCATGCGTCTCCCCTGCCCAGAGCGCAGCCAAGCTCTGGAGTCCACCGGGGGGACGCTCCAACCAACCTGGACCACGCCAGCAACCTCAGAAGGGTTACTGCTGGTACAACAACGCAGGGCCCAGCGGGCTCACCAACCACTAGGCTGAAGGGCCAACACCGCAGCAACACGCGCACCGGACAGACGTCACACCGCACGCGACAGCACAGCGACAGGTGGCTACGGGGCTGAGTCCAGCGACCCCGCAGCCTTTCACAGCCTCGACAGCTACCTAACCAGCATTCGACGTGTGTGTGTGTGTGTGTGTGTGTGTGTGTGTGTGTGTGTGTGTGTGTGTGTGTGTGTGTGTGTGTGTGTGTGTGTGTGTGTGTGTGTAACAACGGGTTTACAGCTATCTGGGTGGATCACGTAATCGTGTATCTGAGACGCTGTCCGATGCTAGCGGCAGAGCACTAGCATCCCAAAGAATCACGCATTAGTTTGGTAGTCTGTGTCTCCCAAGCCGCAACGTGCAAAGTAGACGGAAAAAAAACCACTGGATTGGCCCTAGGAGCCGCACCCCGTCTTGAACAACACTACTACTAGCCGGCACGTGGTCACTGTACATTGTTTGTTCGCCTGGCAAAGGACATGCACTAACCTACTAGTCAGGCACGTGGCCATAGCAGCGTCAAAACAAGTACGCCGAAGGACAGGCTGCCTTCACTTCTCACACAGGGCAGAGTACGCCGATGGGCAGCCACAAAGCGATAAAAGGTCTGAACATCCTAGCCGTCGAAGCCCTTGCCCTGCAGCCACAACCGGCCCAATCCCCAATCAAACAAGCAAACCCACACAGCGCGCGCCCCTAGCAGTTGTCCGCCGCATGCATTACTGCATGGTGTGTACGCAGCGCCGGTCCCCCTCCTCCGTCACGATATCCGTGCCCCGCCAGTACGGCTGCAGCCCCCGATCAACTAGGCTGCTGAACTGGGCTTGTCTCGCGCGCCTGGCAGCCCGGCCCTCCGGCGTCAGGTAGGGGGCCACCGTCACGCCTGCGGTGTGTTTAATCTGCGCCGCAGCCCGGATGAAAGCCGCCCGCTGATCCCTTGTCACCACCACCTCCACATTCCATACACGACCTGTGCTGTTGGCCCGCCAACGACGTTCATACATGCCCAGCGGGCCCTCTCCCAGGCCCAGAGCAGAGAAGTCGCCGCGCGCCATAGCCTCCGCCTGCGCGCAGCTTACGCCGCGCAGCAGGATCTTGTTGGCCGCCACCACCGGCGGCGGCCATTGTGTGCACGCCGACGGCTGCGGCGAGTGCGGGTGCAAGTGTGCAGCCGCTCCCGCCGCAGGCGCCGCGTGAGGGGCGGCGGCGGCGCTGGGCGCGCTTGGCGTCGCCGCCAAGGGGCCCGTAGCCGCCGCCGCAGATGAGGGGCCGCTGGGGGCCACCCGGGGGCACTGCTCTCGCAGCGCCGTCGTGCCGCCGCCAGCCTCCGCCTCCAGCACGGCCACTGTTGCGGCCGCGAATGAGTTGAGCTGCCGCTGGAGCTGTCGGACGGTGCCCGACAGCCTGTCCAGCAGTACGCTGTGTGTTTGCGCCGCGCGGACGCGGGCGCTGTGTGTGTGTGTGTGTGTGTGTGTGTGTGTGTGTGTGTGTGTGTGTGTGTGTGTGTGTGTGTGTGTGTGTAACAACGGGTTTACAGGCGGCCTGACGAGTCTCGTGAGCGAGTACTCGGGACAGCCAGCGACAGCGAGGCATTTAGGCCACACGCTGCCGCTATCATGCGTCTCCCCTGCCCAGAGCGCAGCCAAGCTCTGGAGTCCACCGGGGGGACGCTCCAACCAACCTGGACCACGCCAGCAACCTCAGAAGGGTTACTGCTGGTACAACAACGCAGGGCCCAGCGGGCTCACCAACCACTAGGCTGAAGGGCCAACACCGCAGCAACACGCGCACCGGACAGACGTCACACCGCACGCGACAGCACAGCGACAGGTGGCTACGGGGCTGAGTCCAGCGACCCCGCAGCCTTTCACAGCCTCGACAGCTACCTAACCAGCATTCGACGTGTGTGTGTGTGTGTGTGTGTGTGTGTGTGTGTGTGTGTGTGTGTGTGTGTGTGTGTGTGTGTGTGTGTGTGTGTGTGTGTGTAACAACGGGTTTACAGCTATCTGGGTGGATCACGTAATCGTGTATCTGAGACGCTGTCCGATGCTAGCGGCAGAGCACTAGCATCCCAAAGAATCACGCATTAGTTTGGTAGTCTGTGTCTCCCAAGCCGCAACGTGCAAAGTAGACGGAAAAAAAACCACTGGATTGGCCCTAGGAGCCGCACCCCGTCTTGAACAACACTACTACTAGCCGGCACGTGGTCACTGTACATTGTTTGTTCGCCTGGCAAAGGACATGCACTAACCTACTAGTCAGGCACGTGGCCATAGCAGCGTCAAAACAAGTACGCCGAAGGACAGGCTGCCTTCACTTCTCACACAGGGCAGAGTACGCCGATGGGCAGCCACAAAGCGATAAAAGGTCTGAACATCCTAGCCGTCGAAGCCCTTGCCCTGCAGCCACAACCGGCCCAATCCCCAATCAAACAAGCAAACCCACACAGCGCGCGCCCCTAGCAGTTGTCCGCCGCATGCATTACTGCATGGTGTGTACGCAGCGCCGGTCCCCCTCCTCCGTCACGATATCCGTGCCCCGCCAGTACGGCTGCAGCCCCCGATCAACTAGGCTGCTGAACTGGGCTTGTCTCGCGCGCCTGGCAGCCCGGCCCTCCGGCGTCAGGTAGGGGGCCACCGTCACGCCTGCGGTGTGTTTAATCTGCGCCGCAGCCCGGATGAAAGCCGCCCGCTGATCCCTTGTCACCACCACCTCCACATTCCATACACGACCTGTGCTGTTGGCCCGCCAACGACGTTCATACATGCCCAGCGGGCCCTCTCCCAGGCCCAGAGCAGAGAAGTCGCCGCGCGCCATAGCCTCCGCCTGCGCGCAGCTTACGCCGCGCAGCAGGATCTTGTTGGCCGCCACCACCGGCGGCGGCCATTGTGTGCACGCCGACGGCTGCGGCGAGTGCGGGTGCAAGTGTGCAGCCGCTCCCGCCGCAGGCGCCGCGTGAGGGGCGGCGGCGGCGCTGGGCGCGCTTGGCGTCGCCGCCAAGGGGCCCGTAGCCGCCGCCGCAGATGAGGGGCCGCTGGGGGCCACCCGGGGGCACTGCTCTCGCAGCGCCGTCGTGCCGCCGCCAGCCTCCGCCTCCAGCACGGCCACTGTTGCGGCCGCGAATGAGTTGAGCTGCCGCTGGAGCTGTCGGACGGTGCCCGACAGCCTGTCCAGCAGTACGCTGTGTGTTTGCGCCGCGCGGACGCGGGCGCTGTGTGTGTGTGTGTGTGTGTGTGTGTGTGTGTGTGTGTGTGTGTGTGTGTGTGTGTGTGTGTGTGTGTGTGTGTGTGTGTGTGTGTGTGTGTGTGTGTGTGTGTAACAACGGGTTTACAGGCGGCCTGACGAGTCTCGTGAGCGAGTACTCGGGACAGCCAGCGACAGCGAGGCATTTAGGCCACACGCTGCCGCTATCATGCGTCTCCCCTGCCCAGAGCGCAGCCAAGCTCTGGAGTCCACCGGGGGGACGCTCCAACCAACCTGGACCACGCCAGCAACCTCAGAAGGGTTACTGCTGGTACAACAACGCAGGGCCCAGCGGGCTCACCAACCACTAGGCTGAAGGGCCAACACCGCAGCAACACGCGCACCGGACAGACGTCACACCGCACGCGACAGCACAGCGACAGGTGGCTACGGGGCTGAGTCCAGCGACCCCGCAGCCTTTCACAGCCTCGACAGCTACCTAACCAGCATTCGACGCCAGGGCAGAGTACGCCAAAGGGCAGCCACAAACGCGTCTGACTACTAGGCCGGTCTTGGCCGAAAAACGCCCGGGGTGCTCCGGCACCCAACCCACCCTCAGCTCCCGTGACCCGAAACCCTGGCGCACACTCCCCTTGACCCTCCCAGCCCTTCTCAACCCTGCTGGTCCCTAGATTCAGCCGCTATGTCCGCGGCTCATTGCTATGGTGATCACTCTACTCGATAGGGCTGATCCCGGTCACTCCTCCAGCTCCAGCTCCATAGCTTGCGGTAGCGCGCAGAGCAGCATCCCGTCCACCACCGCTAGGATCGGGTGGGTGGCGTCAACTCCTTCCCAGCCCTTTCGGGGCACACCGAGTTGCGCGAACTGCAGCAGCCGCGACCAAAAGTCTGCGACTGCGCGAGCGCACGCAAGCTCGGTGTGGTTGACGCCTGGCTGCGGCGGCGTCAGCTGCGTGGGCGGGACCTCATCTGGGTCAGCATCCGCCCCCGCTGCTGCCGCCGCCGCTGCCTCGGTGGGTGCTGCTGCCGCCGCCGCCGCTTGGTCTCCCTGGGCCGCTGCAGCGCGCGTCATCCCGCGCAGCCGCACCCGGCCGTGTTCTATGGCGGCAAGCGCCGCCATCGCCACCACATCCCACACGCACTGCTGGACGCCCGAGGGCGCCTGCACTAGCCATAGCTGGGCTTGGCTGATGGGCTGGGGCCCCGGGGTGTGCGCGTTGATCTGCGCCACCACCGCCTTTGCCACCGCGCAGCCCCAGAAGTGGTGCTGCCGCGGCTCAGGCGGGGTGGCGGCGGCTGGACCCATTGTGGCGCTGCCATGGCCATGGTGTGTGTGTGTGTGTGTGTGTGTGTGTGTGTGTGTGTGTGTGTGTGTGTGTGTGTGTGTGTGTGTGTGTGTGTGTGTGTGTGTGTGTGTGTGTGTGTAACAACGGGTTGACAGGCGGCCTGACGAGTCTCGTGAGCGAGTACTCGGGACAGCCAGCGACAGCGAGGCATTTAGGCCACACGCTGCCGCTATCATGCGTCTCCCCTGCCCAGAGCGCAGCCAAGCTCTGGAGTCCACCGGGGGGACGCTCCAACCAACCTGGACCACGCCAGCAACCTCAGAAGGGTTACTGCTGGTACAACAACGCAGGGCCCAGCGGGCTCACCAACCACTAGGCTGAAGGGCCAACACCGCAGCAACACGCGCACCGGACAGACGTCACACCGCACGCGACAGCACAGCGACAGGTGGCTACGGGGCTGAGTCCAGCGACCCCGCAGCCTTTCACAGCCTCGACAGCTACCTAACCAGCATTCGACGCCAGGGCAGAGTACGCCAAAGGGCAGCCACAAACGCGTCTGACTACTAGGCCGGTCTTGGCCGAAAAACGCCCGGGGTGCTCCGGCACCCAACCCACCCTCAGCTCCCGTGACCCGAAACCCTGGCGCACACTCCCCTTGACCCTCCCAGCCCTTCTCAACCCTGCTGGTCCCTAGATTCAGCCGCTATGTCCGCGGCTCATTGCTATGGTGATCACTCTACTCGATAGGGCTGATCCCGGTCACTCCTCCAGCTCCAGCTCCATAGCTTGCGGTAGCGCGCAGAGCAGCATCCCGTCCACCACCGCTAGGATCGGGTGGGTGGCGTCAACTCCTTCCCAGCCCTTTCGGGGCACACCGAGTTGCGCGAACTGCAGCAGCCGTGACCAAAATTCTGCGACTGCGCGAGCGCACGCAAGCTCGGTGTGGTTGACGCCTGGCTGCGGCGGCGTCAGCTGCGTGGGCGGGACCTCATCTGGGTCAGCATCCGCCCCCGCTGCTGCCGCCGCCGCTGCCTCGGTGGGTGCTGCTGCCGCCGCCGCCGCTTGGTCTCCCTGGGCCGCTGCAGCGCGCGTCATCCCGCGCAGCCGCACCCGGCCGTGTTCTATGGCGGCAAGCGCCGCCATCGCCACCACATCCCACACGCACTGCTGGACGCCCGAGGGCGCCTGCACTAGCCATAGCTGGGCTTGGCTGATGGGCTGGGGCCCCGGGGTGTGCGCGTTGATCTGCGCCACCACCGCCTTTGCCACCGCGCAGCCCCAGAAGTGGTGCTGCCGCGGCTCAGGCGGGGTGGCGGCGGCTGGACCCGTTGTGGCGCTGCCATGGCCATGGTGTGTGTGTGTGTGTGTGTGTGTGTGTGTGTGTGTGTGTGTGTGTGTGTGTGTGTGTGTGTGTGTGTGTGTGTGTGTGTGTGTGTGTGTGTGTAACAACGGGTTGACAGGCGGCCTGACGAGTCTCGTGAGCGAGTACTCGGGACAGCCAGCGACAGCGAGGCATTTAGGCCACACGCTGCCGCTATCATGCGTCTCCCCTGCCCAGAGCGCAGCCAAGCTCTGGAGTCCACCGGGGGGACGCTCCAACCAACCTGGACCACGCCAGCAACCTCAGAAGGGTTACTGCTGGTACAACAACGCAGGGCCCAGCGGGCTCACCAACCACTAGGCTGAAGGGCCAACACCGCAGCAACACGCGCACCGGACAGACGTCACACCGCACGCGACAGCACAGCGACAGGTGGCTACGGGGCTGAGTCCAGCGACCCCGCAGCCTTTCACAGCCTCGACAGCTACCTAACCAGCATTCGACGCCAGGGCAGAGTACGCCAAAGGGCAGCCACAAACGCGTCTGACTACTAGGCCGGTCTTGGCCGAAAAACGCCCGGGGTGCTCCGGCACCCAACCCACCCTCAGCTCCCGTGACCCGAAACCCTGGCGCACACTCCCCTTGACCCTCCCAGCCCTTCTCAACCCTGCTGGTCCCTAGATTCAGCCGCTATGTCCGCGGCTCATTGCTATGGTGATCACTCTACTCGATAGGGCTGATCCCGGTCACTCCTCCAGCTCCAGCTCCATAGCTTGCGGTAGCGCGCAGAGCAGCATCCCGTCCACCACCGCTAGGATCGGGTGGGTGGCGTCAACTCCTTCCCAGCCCTTTCGGGGCACACCGAGTTGCGCGAACTGCAGCAGCCGCGACCAAAAGTCTGCGACTGCGCGAGCGCACGCAAGCTCGGTGTGGTTGACGCCTGGCTGCGGCGGCGTCAGCTGCGTGGGCGGGACCTCATCTGGGTCAGCATCCGCCCCCGCTGCTGCCGCCGCCGCTGCCTCGGTGGGTGCTGCTGCCGCCGCCGCCGCTTGGTCTCCCTGGGCCGCTGCAGCGCGCGTCATCCCGCGCAGCCGCACCCGGCCGTGTTCTATGGCGGCAAGCGCCGCCATCGCCACCACATCCCACACGCACTGCTGGACGCCCGAGGGCGCCTGCACTAGCCATAGCTGGGCTTGGCTGATGGGCTGGGGCCCCGGGGTGTGCGCGTTGATCTGCGCCACCACCGCCTTTGCCACCGCGCAGCCCCAGAAGTGGTGCTGCCGCGGCTCAGGCGGGGTGGCGGCGGCTGGACCCGTTGTGGCGCTGCCATGGCCATGGTGTGTGTGTGTGTGTGTGTGTGTGTGTGTGTGTGTGTGTGTGTGTGTGTGTGTGTGTGTGTGTGTGTGTGTGTGTGTGTGTGTGTGTGTGTGTGTGTGTGTGTGTGTGTGTGTAACAACGGGTTGACAGGCGGCCTGACGAGTCTCGTGAGCGAGTACTCGGGACAGCCAGCGACAGCGAGGCATTTAGGCCACACGCTGCCGCTATCATGCGTCTCCCCTGCCCAGAGCGCAGCCAAGCTCTGGAGTCCACCGGGGGGACGCTCCAACCAACCTGGACCACGCCAGCAACCTCAGAAGGGTTACTGCTGGTACAACAACGCAGGGCCCAGCGGGCTCACCAACCACTAGGCTGAAGGGCCAACACCGCAGCAACACGCGCACCGGACAGACGTCACACCGCACGCGACAGCACAGCGACAGGTGGCTACGGGGCTGAGTCCAGCGACCCCGCAGCCTTTCACAGCCTCGACAGCTACCTAACCAGCATTCGACGCCAGGGCAGAGTACGCCAAAGGGCAGCCACAAACGCGTCTGACTACTAGGCCGGTCTTGGCCGAAAAACGCCCGGGGTGCTCCGGCACCCAACCCACCCTCAGCTCCCGTGACCCGAAACCCTGGCGCACACTCCCCTTGACCCTCCCAGCCCTTCTCAACCCTGCTGGTCCCTAGATTCAGCCGCTATGTCCGCGGCTCATTGCTATGGTGATCACTCTACTCGATAGGGCTGATCCCGGTCACTCCTCCAGCTCCAGCTCCATAGCTTGCGGTAGCGCGCAGAGCAGCATCCCGTCCACCACCGCTAGGATCGGGTGGGTGGCGTCAACTCCTTCCCAGCCCTTTCGGGGCACACCGAGTTGCGCGAACTGCAGCAGCCGCGACCAAAAGTCTGCGACTGCGCGAGCGCACGCAAGCTCGGTGTGGTTGACGCCTGGCTGCGGCGGCGTCAGCTGCGTGGGCGGGACCTCATCTGGGTCAGCATCCGCCCCCGCTGCTGCCGCCGCCGCTGCCTCGGTGGGTGCTGCTGCCGCCGCCGCCGCTTGGTCTCCCTGGGCCGCTGCAGCGCGCGTCATCCCGCGCAGCCGCACCCGGCCGTGTTCTATGGCGGCAAGCGCCGCCATCGCCACCACATCCCACACGCACTGCTGGACGCCCGAGGGCGCCTGCACTAGCCATAGCTGGGCTTGGCTGATGGGCTGGGGCCCCGGGGTGTGCGCGTTGATCTGCGCCACCACCGCCTTTGCCACCGCGCAGCCCCAGAAGTGGTGCTGCCGCGGCTCAGGCGGGGTGGCGGCGGCTGGACCCGTTGTGGCGCTGCCATGGCCATACTGCCCACAGCCGCACGGCTCTCGTCGAGCCGTGGGCATGTGAGTGTTGCCCGGCAGCGGCACGGCGTCGATGGCCAGCCGCCACAAAGTCTCGAAATGGCGCCGCTCCCACCGGACGCGCTGCCACAGGCGCGCAAGGGTGCCCCGAAAGGCGCCGAGCGCCGCTGCCGCGTCTTCAGGCAGGTCCTCACGCCGCGCCTCTGAGCGGGGCGGCAGGCCAAGGGCCGCCCGCTCATAGTCCTCGTGGAGTCCGGCACGGCGTGTCGCGATACTGTCCAGCTGTAGGGCTGTGGCCATGCGGACGGACAGCTTCTCCAGGGGGATTTTGACGGACTCGGTGCCTGGTAGCACCCATCCCATGCGCGGCATGATGATGGTGCTGATGACGGAGGGGGTGGAGGGGGCGGGGGGCGGGGCGGGGCCGGGGCCCGCCAGCTGTGCGGCGTGGGCCCGTGCGGCGTTTAGCCACGCCGGTGGGATGTCATCAGCCAGGCCCTGGAGGGCGGCTAGCGTGGGGCCACGGCGACGCTGGCGTGCGTCTGTTGGGGCCAGGTGGGCTCTCAGCCACCCGTCCCAGTCGATAACGGCGGCCGTGTCGAGCGGGCGCGCGTCGTATGCTCGCACCAGGTCGCCAATGGTGAGCAGCTGCGCACAGGCACGTAGTGCCCTGTGGCGGTAGTCAAGGCCGCGGCCCTGCGTGCACTGCGCGGCGCCAGCAAGTGCAGCTTCTGGCGCCGGCTCCTCCTCTGCCTCCAGGTCTGGGTCTGCCTCGCCACCCTCCGCCAGGGGCGGCGGGGAGAGGAGCGGGTTGCCCCACAGGGGCGCCGTATAGCACCAGGCCCCTGGCTCTGGTGCGGGTTCCAGCGCCTGCACCGGCGGCAGCCAGCCTAGCGCCGTCGCCGTGCGCTCGGCGTCCTCAGGGAGGGGCAGGCTGGGGACAATGTCGCCCGCGCCCGTCGCTGCTGGCACTGCCGTCAGAGCGCTGCTAGGCCGCATGGAGGGGTGGTGATGGTGGAGGAATGTGGCGTACGCGACACACCAGGGCTGCGGCAGCGTGGTGGCGGGGGCGGCATCGTGGGCGGCTAGGCGGGCGGCCCACGTGGCGTGCCGGCCGCGCACGTGCTGTATGAGGGGCAGGGCTCCGAAGCCGCCGGCGGTGGGGTGTCCGTACAGCAGCTCGGTTGGGATGCCCGTCAGGCGCTGCTCCGCGGCCTCCGGGGCTAGGCGCCGGTCCACCACGCGTGCGACGAGCCGCTCCAGTTCCCGAGCCACGCCGTCAGGCATGCCGCTGTGTTCCATGTGCCAGGTGACCATAGAGGTGCAGTAGGCGGACGCGTTGCTCGCACGGCCGAAGGCCGAGAGCCCCAGGTGGGCGACGCGCCGCAGGCGCCGCTTGGCTTCCCGCAGGCGGGCGGTCCAGTCCAGCTGCAGGCGGGCAGGGTCGTTGCTGAACGGCACGCTGAGCGCGGTGGCAGCCGCCACCACCTTCAGCCCGCAGATGCGGTCCTGTGCGGCTGCATCTGGCACAGTGGCGCCAGGGGCTGGCGTGGGGCCGGGTCCAGGCGCGGCACCGGGATGGGCGGCGGCTGGGGTGGGCGCGGCGTGTATGGTGGCGGCCGCCGGGGCCGTGGGTGCGGGGGCCGTACCGGGGGCGGGGGGGGCCGGCAGCTGCAGCTGGTGCTGCGGCCGTGGCGGCGCCCTCAGCAGTAGCGCCGTCCGCGGCTGCGGCGCCCAGCCCGGCTGCGGCTGGTAGGCAGCCGACCCGCAGCAGCTCCACCTTGGTGAGGTTGAGGCGCTGCCCTGATGCGCGGCTGAAGGTGTCCATGGCCGCCAGGAAGTTGGGCACGGCCGCATGTGTGTGTGTGTGTGTGTGTGTGTGTGTGTGTGTGTGTGTGTGTGTGTGTGTGTGGCCGTGTGTGTGTGTGTGTGTGTGTGTGTGTGTGTGTGTGTGTTGGTAAACGGAAACGGAGAGGAATCCCCGCAATCGCTCGCAGTTACTGACGAATACGCACCGAATACTTCTTGGACGGTACCGCGTTGCCCCGGTAGTCATACTTACCCGCAGAAATAGCCTGGAACCCGTCGGGCGTTCGCGAAGCAAACCGACCCCGACATGCACCCATATGCTTGTGACATGCGCCTAAAAACGTTTACCCAGCACGCCTAATTCCCTGATTCCCGCCCGCTGTCCGTAGTCTCACCTACAGGCGGCAGAGGAAGCATAGGCAAAGGGCGGCAGCGCGAAAGTGTCACGGGCATGGCAAAGAAAAAGAGGCGGCAATGCTAACGGCGTGCAGCAAGCAAGCTAACTAGACACGCAGCCCGCCCAATCCCAACCCAGGAAACGGCTCTCCTCCCTAGTGGAGGAGAGGACGAGGCAGGGCAGGCGGCGCGCTTAAGACAACTCGGCGGAATGGGGCGCAGTGGCGGGCGCGGTTGCAGAGCTGCGGAACGTGCCAAAACCCCACGCAAAACCCCCGTAATCCCGGGTGGCGTCGCCCAACCCGATAAGCCGCAGTGACCCCGCTGACCGCGGCTGTGTGTGAGTGAGGCACGCCGTGGGCTGGCGGGGGCTGGCCCCCCGCTCCCCGCTCCACGGCAGCACCGAGACTAGGGATGCGCGCGGCCGCAGTGGCCGCGTCGGTATGCACACGCACGCAAAACAAGTACCCCCCTGAATGCTAACGCCACATGGCGGTGGCCCAGAGCTCCACAGGCGGTGGTCCGCGCCAGCGTTCAGGGGCGCATGACGGCACGCGGGCGCCGGCGGGGTAGGGCGACGGCGTGCGGGTTGGTAGGCCGGGTGACGAAGAAGCGGTGGGTGAGCTCCGCCAGCGTGCCAGGTGGCGGTGGTGGCGGGGTCGGGCCGTGGTCGGCGGCGGCTTGGGGCGCGCCGGTAGCGGTGTGGGCGGTGGCGGGCAGCCGCAGGGGCAATGCGGCCGCGGTCGTCGTTGGTATAGTCGGTGCCGCGCCGACGTTAGCTCCGTGGCGGTAGAATACGCCAGTACAGCTTCAATGCGCTTCTTGTGACGGTTCCAGTGGGTACGAGCATCAGCGAAGTCTTGAAGGCGTTGTTGAAGGTCGGCGTCGGCCATTGGTCGCCCAAACCCCCTAACCCAGCTCCGCGCTCCCGGCCCATGAGAGGCAAAAGGTTGGACACAGGAAAAGAAAACAAGTAGTACCGGAGGGCTTATATAGCCCCCAGCCCAGTAGCCCACGAGCAAGAAATTAGCCCACCCACCAGTCCCGAAAAAACGGTAGCCCCGAGCCCCGACTGCTGTGTCAGAACCCGACTTACCGAGGAGCCCTAATGGCCCCTGCCAATCCAAAGACGTCACAGGTGGTGCCCTAGTGTTGGTAAACGGAAACGGAGAGGAATCCCCGCAATCGCTCGCAGTTACTGACGAATACGCACCGAATACTTCTTGGACGGTACCGCGTTGCCCCGGTAGTCATACTTACCCGCAGAAATAGCCTGGAACCCGTCGGGCGTTCGCGAAGCAAACCGACCCCGACATGCACCCATATGCTTGTGACATGCGCCTAAAAACGTTTACCCAGCACGCCTAATTCCCTGATTCCCGCCCGCTGTCCGTAGTCTCACCTACAGGCGGCAGAGGAAGCATAGGCAAAGGGCGGCAGCGCGAAAGTGTCACGGGCATGGCAAAGAAAAAGAGGCGGCAATGCTAACGGCGTGCAGCAAGCAAGCTAACTAGACACGCAGCCCGCCCAATCCCAACCCAGGAAACGGCTCTCCTCCCTAGTGGAGGAGAGGACGAGGCAGGGCAGGCGGCGCGCTTAAGACAACTCGGCGGAATGGGGCGCAGTGGCGGGCGCGGTTGCAGAGCTGCGGAACGTGCCAAAACCCCACGCAAAACCCCCGTAATCCCGGGTGGCGTCGCCCAACCCGATAAGCCGCAGTGACCCCGCTGACCGCGGCTGTGTGTGTGTGTGTGTGTGTGTGTGTGTGTGTGTGTGTGTGTGGCCGTGTGTGTGTGTGTGTGTGTGTGTGTGTGTGTGTGTGTGTGTGTGTGTGTGTGTGTGTGTGTGTGTGTGTGTGTGTGTGTGTGTGTGTGTGTGTGTGTGTTGGTAAACGGAAATGGAGAGGAATCCCCGCAATCGCTCGCAGTTACTGACGGATACGCACCGAATACTTCTTGGACGGTACCGCGTAGCCCCGGTAGTCATACTTACCCGCAGAATGATCTTGCTATCTGAATGTGCTGCTTCTCGGCTTGGCCAGGCCCATGAGTGGGATGAGGGCTGGCCCAGGGGAATGCCGGGGCGAGGGCCCGCGAGCGTGGCGAGCCGAGCTGCCGAGCATGCATGTGCACGTGCAGGACGCCGCAGCCTGCCTACCCGTTGCCATGCCACACATAGCACGATCATAATGGCAGGCACTCATGTAAATTTTGGTGCATGCAAAACTCTGAAGCGATGGCGCGATCAAGAACGCGTAGGAGGGACCCCGCAGAGCACGCCAAAAAAGCAATGTGGTATAATTTCTTTAGCACATTTCATGTCGGCCGACCATCTATTGTCTTCACCGCTTTTCGGCCGGGAAATGGTCTTGCAAGATTTCGGAGGTCTTGTGTCTCCCTCTCGAAAATTGCTACAATACAGAACATTCACTAATTTTGCTGGGCAGCAGTTTTTGAGAAGTTACGGCTGTCAGGAACTGCTGTGTCGCTCTGTCATCTCGACGGTAGTTCCTGAACGTCCCGTCTCGCGCAGGAAAAAAACATCGATGAAATGACCCGGGGTCGTTTTTCACCCGAAATCATCCATAAACCTTGGCCAGCATTGTCGGGTGGCACTGGCCTTGCGTGAGAGTATGGGCCTCGCTATGGGCGCAGAGCCTGAGAACGCGCTGCGCGCCTTCTCTCGTGCCGAATTGTGGCTGGCCCGGCCGCCTGCGGGTCTAGTTCAGCCTGTGTGGGATGTCGTGTGCCTTGCTGCGATGTCTGCTTTGGACTTGGGTCGCCAACGTGTGATCATGGCTGGCCTTGCTGCCAAGCGCACTTTGCCGTCTGCGCACGTGCTCCGCGTCGGCCTTGATGTTGTGACGGATTTCTGGGGTCGGCTGCAGACTTTTGTTAGTTTGGGTATTCCCTCCAAGGATTGGGACACGGTGTCGTCTTCTCACCCATTCATTGCTCCTGGCGGTGGTGGTCGGATGGCGTTGAGGCTGCCGTACGATTTCGAATCACCGCCTCCGTCGCCGTGAGTTCCTACGTCTTGAAGACATGCGCGTTCGTATTGCAGTGCCTCTGCTTCGTGCGGCCGCCTGGTACCTGGACGCTTGCGCCCTGGTTAGGTTAGGTTGTGCTGGTAGGGTGTACTGTTCGCCTTTGACCTGTGCGGTAATCCCGCTTTTGGACTTGTGGCAGCGATGCAATCGGCGGGGCTCTGGCGGGTTACGGCTTGGCTAGGATTCGCTGTGCGCGGAGTCACACGGACCATGGTGGCGGGAGGGTTTGCAGCAGCTTCCGACGGCCCTTGTGTCCTTGCACACTCGGGTTGTCCCCTCTGTAATTCCGCAACCATAAATCGGGTTGTCCCCTCTGTAATTCCGCAACCATAAATATAGCAATTTGCAACTTGTTCGGAACAACTTTTTTGTGCACATGCGACAATGTGACAATGCGACAATGCAACAATGCAACAATGCGACAATGCAAATTATCACGGGAAATGCGCAGCAATCAGGGGATAGCTGTTGACACGCACCAACAATTGATCTGCGGGCGGGTCTGCCGTACGTGTGCGTCCAAACCGCATCCCTGGCCCCACCCAGCCCCACCCCACCTGCACCCTGCCCTTCACCATGTGAACTCCCCACGCACTGACATACTGCAAACACCTACCGCTACGCAGTACCAGGGCTTGCCCCTTGCGGGGCCATGGGATGAACGGGCGAGGGGGCCCAGGGGGGCGAGGCTGTTGCACCGAGTGACTCTACTCATAGGGGTAGTGGTAGGGCTTTGCTGAGCATGTTACATCATGGTGCCTGTGCCGCGCTGTTTAAATACGATCGGCGGATGCAAGCGATAAACAAAGGAACACGGTGGTGATTGCAGCGACAACCCAGCGAGAAAGCGATACAGCGATATGGCGATATAACGATATAGCGTTACAGCGATGTTATGACAAGACGATGCAGCAAACAAGAGAAACAGGGGACTGGAAAGTTGCAATGCAAGTGGTGAGTGCCACAAGCCACTACTGAGCTTCCAAGCTTCTAGTAGCCTCGCGGCCACAGCAATGGGTCCTGTAGGACGGTTCGGGTCTCCACAGTGTTTGGGGGGTCCTCTCTGGAAACCATCCTATTGCACCAGTCCAATGATTTGTTCCCCTACATGTAAAAGCTTAACCATTGCTATTTCGCTTGAACCTTCAGTGCTCAGAGGCCGCGTCGTTCCCATACATTCGCAACAATCCCATTTTCGTCGTCGTCCCCGTCCTACATCTACACGTGTAACTCCGCAGTGCATGCAACATCACTTTGCTTCCTCTTTTATACAAATGCTTTGGGCCATGGGGACGACAGGAACGTAACGTTACTGCACTGAAACTGCGATAACCGAGGGACCCGCCCTGGCACCGATCGAGGTGACCGCAATGGCTTCCGCCCCTCCCCCTTCGGGGGAAGGGGCAAGCCAATACAAGTGGTGGGCCCATTCTCCTTCTACTTTCCTTCTCTCTTTCTTTGAGCCGCTTTTTGCTGACTGTCGCATTGTCGCATCGTTGCATTGTCGCATTGTCACATTGTCGCATCATCGTGTTCGGAGCGTTCCGAACAAGTTGCACACGGCCATATGTAATCACTTCCTGTTGTGACGACAGCGCATTCACTGAGACCGGTACGGTGAGGATACATCTCGTGGTCCTGCTTTGGGTTGACATCCTAGCACGCAAGCACGGTTGGCCAAGTCAAATTTCAGGATGAAGCACAAAGCTGCGGGCCGGCATCTAGAGTAGTGTGATGTGATCTACTTGATACCGCTCGTGCTAGGACCGTGCGCGCATATGTAGCATGAGCTGGGCTGTCAAAGAGCTGCAGAAGCATTTGCTGTTTGCTGCTGGCAGGGAGAGCTTGGTGAGGTAGTGTTGTGGTGATGGGCCCTGAGGGGAGGGGGCCCTGTGGCGAGGGGACTAAGGGGACAGGGCTGCGTGCTATTCTATCTACCGCTCGCCGCAACAATAGCCGCCGGTGGCTTGGGCTGCGCAAAGAGCCGCGTGCCGTGTAGTATAGCAGGATATTACAATGCATGTTCATAGCATTGGGCGGCAGACGGCATAAGAGTACACTGAGAGTGTTAATGTTACAGCTGTGGGCCTGCCTCCGACCCGGGCCCGACACACGGCCTCTGCAGCCTACCAGTCTCTGGACTGGCGAGAGCGCTCACAAAAACAGCGCTAGAAACCCAAGCCCACGGCTGACCTGCCCTACCCGCGCACAGCAAGCCTAGCCGCGAAACGAGAAACGCCTCCCTGTGCTCTCCTGAGCCCACAGGACCAGGCGGTGTGGAGACAGCTCGCGCACCTAATACCTCAAACGAAACCCCCGACAAGAGACAACCCGAAGACGAGCAACCCACGCGCGCGCTCCCCTGGGGGCTACCAACGCCTGGGAACACACGTGTCACCCTTCTGCTACTCATCAGCAGGCCACACGTAGCAAGAGGGACAGGGCCGGCGAGAACGCTCAAAGCCGCCGCACCTAGCCGCCAAAGCTACAGCCCAAACCACCAACTCAATCGAGTCACCTACCGCAGAGGGGACAAGCACGCAACCGAGCGCCTACCCGCCACCACAAGGGTCGTGAACAAACGTCACCGTCAACGGTACCACCCACACACACACGTACACACACAAACCGCGTCTCATCTACACTCTATCTAGCACTGCTTATAAGCAGCAGTTGCGAGCTGACAAGACTTGACTAAGCAGGTTGCTGAACCTTAATGCGCCCGCCCTGCACGGCTAGCAGGGGGTGCGCTGTGCCTACCTCCCTCCACCCCTTCCTGGGCACCCCTAATCTTGCGAAGTCCTGCAGCCGCCTCCAAAACCCTGTCACCGCTTCCGCTTTAGCGATTTCTACCGGCTCAGTCTCCATACCCTCTGGGGGCCCTGCGTTGGTAACTGCCCTCAACCTCGTCCGGGCGCGTTCCATGGCCGAGAGGGCGGCTATTACCACCACGTCCCACACTGCTTGCTGCACTCCGTGAGGCGGTTCTGCTAGCCATAGCTGCTGCCGAGTGATGGTGTTCGCCATCGCCGCGTTAATCTGCTCCAGCACTGCCTGCGCCACGGGACACTCCCAGAAGTGATGTGCTCGCGGCGAGCAGGGTGCGCCGTGCGTTCCTCCGTGGGCGCCGCATCCACACGCTTCCTGCTGCTGGGCTCCACTGACGTGGCTGTTTCCAGCCAACGGTACTCCATCCACTGCCAGTCGCCACAGGACCTCCACGTGTTCCCGTTCCCACCGTATGTGCCACATCCTGCTCAGCATGGCGCGCACAGGGTTCGTGCCTGTAGGCGTGGTCGCAGTTGTCACCGCTGCGTTTGTCGTGGTGGCTGCTGCCTCGCCTCTGGCTTCCCTGGCGAAGTCCGCGTGTAGCTGGGTCCGCCGCTGTTCGATTGGTCGCATTAGCATCGCCGTGGCCTGGCTGACTGTTAAGCGCTGGAGCCTTATGGGCATCAGCAAGCCCCTGCGCCAGCCTAGCCTGCCTACTATCTGAGCCCGCACTGCCTCCGTCGTCTGCGCCGGCGGCTGACCTCCAGCGCTGAGTTGCTGCTCCACTTGCTCCGCCGCTGCTCGCCATTCTGGGCTGATGTCTGCAAGTAGCAGCTGGATAGCCTGCAGCGTCGGGCTCCTTCTGAAGCCTTCCGGCGCTGTGGGGGAGAGATGCTGACTGACCCTACACTGGCGAAGGTCCAGCACATGCCGTTAGTTTTGCAACATGATTGATGTACCAGTAACTGATGTCACCATGGTCTACGCCTGCACGTCCGCTACGCTACCTGACGACCCGCACTCAATCTGGACTCTTTCTCGGAAATGTGGGAATACAATTGGCACGCCATGGCACGCGCGCGCGCTGCAGCCGTTGTGTCACGCAATCGAACGCCCGCACTGTCCACGCACTTTGGTCCACTGCTTATGACTTTTCACCGCGCGTGCACGCCGCATACCGTATGCCGCTCCATAAGTCAAAACGTTAACAGCTGCTCACTACCTGCTCATTTGTTCACATTATCACGTCCGCCACCCTTACCCGCCATATAACTCAACATACACAAGCCATCCGCCATCTGTCATCGTGAGCAGCTGTAGGTAAGTGCCGTATTGCCGCGGCGCTTCGGCCTATAGTGGCTGTTGGCACTGCACAGATATCTCAGAGTACGCCACTTTGCCCGCCTCACGACGGCCCTCATCAGCTTGACGCCTTCTAAGGCTGCGGTAGCTGCGGTGGGTAAGGGAAAAGGAGGCAACGTGGCTTGTGACCGTACATACGAGAACCGACAGCAAGCATGACACCGCGCGCACCTAACGTGCCCAATGCTCAAGGGCATGCAACAACGCTACGGTGTGTGTGCGTGCCACTCATGCTTGGGCCTAACGCACGCCCGCATCCTCTGAGCTTACTTGCTTGAATGTCGTTCCTTCTGATAATTCTGTTACGGACATGCGCTAAAATGCATGCCCAGCCCGCCCTGCTGCCTTCTCCGCGTTCCATGCGCTTACCAGTGCGACCGGCTGAAACCCGGCGTCCTCGTCCGCGTTGGGGTTGATCACAATTACCAGCGGCTGGTGTTGCAGGGCGGCAGCGGGCATGCGCAACACGTTAGGTAAGCTGGGACCACCATCCTAGCAGCGCAGCAGACAGGAGCGGAAAGAGCGAACTAACCCAGATCACCCTAATTTCACAACAGGAAGCTGTGTGCGTGGTGCAACCGGGGTGAGTAGGTGGGTGCCACGCGGACAGGTGTGCCGGTGCCTGCACGTGCCGAAGCAGCGAAACCTACGTCTATTCCCAAGCTTACCCCGGCCTGCGCCGCTTTGATGGTTGACTCCACAAAGAACATGGCGTCCTCAGCGTCCTCCTGGGCGTCCGACGCCTTCAGCGCCGTCTTAACGGCGGGCAGCACGACCTTGACCACCAGCTTGTGCATGCGCTGCACTGCCACCATCAGATCCATCAGCAGCCGCTCCACGTCGATGCACTTCAGGAGGGCCGCGCCCGTGCCCTCCACCTCCACCATCAGGCGGGGCAGCTGCAGTGCAGGAGCAGCAGGTGAAAGCAAGCGGGCAGCAGCAGGCGAACAGCAGTGCACAGGCGGCGCGCGGTTTAGATAGATAGTGACCCAGTCACCCAACCCAGTCACCCAACCCATCCAGATGTGACTAATGTGACTTTGACCTAATCATGCCATGGGTCTAGCTCTTGCTGTGCGTGCGTGCTTTGCTGATGGGCGGAATCTCCATTGCCCGGCCCTCCCGCACACACGTACGCCCACCCGCACACACGCCCACTGACACCAGCCACGCACCGACACCACCATGTCCGTGCCGGCCTCCGCCTCCGACTTGATCTTTGTGAACTTCTCAATCGGCAGCCCGAGCTCGTTGTAGGATCCGGGGCGCATCACGGCGTACAGCTGGTGGTCGGGTCGTGCGGGTGAAGAAGGGTGTTGAGGGCGGCAGGGCACGTACATGCGAGGGTCCGCAATCTTGGTAGAGCTTGGGCTTTAGCTCACCTGGTCCTGGCTCTTGGCGATGCGGCGGAAGCACTTGAGCATGCGCGCGCAGGCGCTGCGGGACTCGGCGAGCTCGATTGCGCGGTTCTGCAGGATTTTCAAGGAAGCAGCAGAGTCATTCTCCCGGCCGGCTCGCTCGCTCTTCGTGAGCGCGGCTACAGCCTCGCTCGCTGCTTTTGCGCTGCTTCCTCTTACGATTCCAGCCAGTTATTCCATCAGCCCGCGGTGCTAGCTCTGCTAGCTGCGGCGCGTCTATCTACCTGTAGCACGCTGGCCTCAGGCAGCGCGCCCAGGTTGCCGATGGTGCTGATCGCCTCATCAATTCTCCAAATGTAGGCTGCCGCGTCATGCTTGGCGGCCTGCAGGCCGCGGGCTGCGGCCTTCAGGGACTCAAGGTAGCGCAGGGCTTCGTCCACGAATTGCCCCACGTCTGAGAGAGACGCGCCCCGGCGCCGCCTCATCATGGACGACGCGAGCTTTTGCATGAGCTGTGGGCAGGCCTCAGAACGGTCCTGCACCGCCCAGAACGCGTTCAGCGCCTTGAACTCTTCTGACATGTTTCTATGTGCTTCGACTTTCGGCTGCCTATTTGCTATTATCAATTCAGCCCGAGTACTGTAGTAATCGTGATGTATGGAGTAAGGCAGCAATCACCTGGCGCTGGGGTCCAGCTGTTGCGGCCCATGGACCCGAACTCTGCCAATAACCATCCAGCAATAAATTTTGTTGATTTAAAGTTTACCGAAGGCCCAGGAGACGAAACCTCAAGACCAGAACTCCTTGCCTTCAAGTTTGAGACACAGTCAGGGTGTGGGGCCTTGGTCGGCGGCGTGGAGGGGAAGGCTCGCTGCCCGGGGAAACCCAAATTGCCGACGAATGCCCCACACCAAGCTGCAAGGACATGCTGCCCATACCTAAATCCACCGTGCGGGCTCGCAAGCAGCACATAACAGAGTGACTTGTCGTGTAGTCACCTAACCTGCTGCTGGGATCCGCGACAGACAGGATATTGATGTTGGGTCAAGCTCTCTCGGTTCCTAAATGAAGAATTTGTACCCAAAGAGCGCTGGTCATCGAAGTAAGCAAAAAAGGGAAGAAGAAAAAAAGTGCAGCTGTAAGGTTGAAAGGGTTGCGAAGGGCTGGGATATCACTACAATAGTTATCTAAAGCGGAACAATTTGTCCCTATTCGTGTTACCTCGTGCCGGAGTTCTGAATCATTTTTGGATCTCAGCAGCCTTTCAGTATGGGCATTTGAGGAACAAATGAAGCACAACAAACAGACATCACGCGGATCGGCGTTCTACTCGGTGATGGCGGCGACTGGAACTCAACTGGAGTTTGACACGCGTGTCTGTGCCCGGGTTACCGGACGGTGGGATGGGAGACGACCTCGCTGCGCAAAATCCGGGGGGGGGGACCCTTCCGGGCATGAATCTTAAGGCTTGCGATATCCCCCTTCAGCGTTTTGGTATGCGCGCCCTGCAGCACCGCGCCCGCCGGCGAAATCCTGCTCGCTTCTTGCTCAGCCAAACCCGACATGTCCTAGCGGAATCCCGACTTTCGCCAGCGAAGTTACGACCTGGGAGTGCTACCCACGAAATCAATCCCGCTGTCTCTGAGCGACATCCCGCTTTCGCTGCGCCGAATCCTGCTCTCGCTCCGCGGAATCCTGTTACGCGTCACACACTTACTCCCATCTCTTGCCACTTAAATCCGCATTTGGCCTCGCCGAATCTTGTGCCCAGGGTCCCGGCGGAATGCAGAAGCGCCTGCAAACCTCTGACCGATCGAGAATTCAAGCTTGTGACAAAACCGGCAGTCCTCCCATGCGGGACAAGGGGTGTCAGCTTTGTACAGCTGGAAAATGGGCTGAGCCCCAATATGGTCACAGGCTGGGTGGCTACTTCAAGTGAATGAGATTTGGACCCGTGCTGACGATGATCCAGCTCAGGGGTTAGGACTCGGTCAGCACAAGGCACGCGTGTCTGAATCCCACACGCCCACATCCACGCGAGCCAAGGGCCCCCTTGCCACCAAGTCCAAGCATTTTGTAGCCCTCTACCGCACTGCAGACGTCCCCGATGCCCGACACTCCTCGGGCTAGGCGCGGGGTGGGAGCGACCTCGGGGCTCCTCGGCATTTCAGGAGGGGCGACAGGCCTCCGCAAGTTGCCACAAACTGGCGCGTTAGTTCCCGGAGTTGCTTGCCGTCAATATAGTTTGCTTTATAGACCCTATAAACGCGGGTGTAGGTGACTATCCTCGCGACCTCGCTATAGTCAGTTGTCCATGGACGCGCGAAGGCACTTCTCGCTCCGCCCGAATTTTCCCTGCCGCCTATTTATACGCAATAGGCAATGATAAATAATAATACGTAGCAGTCGTGGTTTGTGTACTCTTTGCCGACGCACGCACGCACGCACTGACCGGGGTGTTTTGGGGGGGGGCTTCGCCGCCCCCCCCCCCCCTTGGAACGCTTCGCTGGGGGGGCTCAGCCCAAAAAGGAGAAGTCAATCCCTAGTTGAGAAGAGGGTACCAGGCGCCAAGGGGCGCCTCAAAGCAGCGAATCTTCTGGCTAGTTCCAGACTTTGACTCCCCTGAGTCCGGGCCACAGGGGGAATACTGACTGCCAGTCCAAGAGGTTACGGGTACAGCTTTCACCGACATGTTGACAGATAAAGTGCGTTAATCTGGAATACGAGATTCGGAGGAAGGGTTCACCGGAGGGATTCGTTTTTCGCAGGCCACCGGCTGCTGTGGAGACAGGCTGCTGACTCGCAGAAAGACAAATCCTCGAGACCTCGACAGTATCCCTTGTCTTATTCGAGTACGGCGGCGCAGACTCCGCAATATCCATCAACCATAACCTTGCACGTATGCCCGTACGGCGAAGGCCGGTGGTGGCTGTTTGTCATGAATGCAGATGGAGTTAATTCGCCCGCCATCCCCAGCGGAGTCATTCCCAAGTCTCAACAATAATTTGCTTGTCCGGACACCGCACTGACACACACGCACACACACAACCACGGAACCACCACTGCTCATACAACCCAACGATATATCCACTTGCTACGCCGATACTACACCGGTGCGCCGCCCCGTGATGAACGGGTGCTGAAGCGCCGCTTGCGCCGAGATGCGCTCCATGGGGTTGCGCGCTGTCAGCTGGAGCACCAGGTCAGCAAAGTCCGCGTCCCAAGACTCGGGCAGGCGAGCCTCCTGCTTGAACGTCTGCAGATGGGCGTTCTTCAGGACGGCCAGGCCGCCGCAGTGGGCCAGAACGTAGCCGGCAACGGCCAGGTCCTGGTTGAGCAGGAGAGGGTAGTCCGGCAAGTTGCGGGTGTAGTGACTGAACGTCTCCGGCGCCATCCAACGGAGCGAGCCCCCGACTTGAGGCACCGACCCGTCGTTTGCGGCAACCTGCACAGGAGTAAGGGAGCGAGATAGGCTAGGCTCAGAGTCAAGGCCAGATGCATGCGACTGGGTTGGTTGGCAGGGGGCAGGTGAAAGGGGTGGTGTCTCTTGCACATGCGCACTATGTTGAGTCACCTCTCTTGGATTGGAGGCAGAGTAAGGGAGTGGCTTCTCTTGCGCAGGCGGCAAAATCACAAGCATCTGTAGCTTCATGGCACTTTTGCCACACCCCAAGCAACACCAGTGCCACCAGGTACAATCATAAAACGCATCCCACCTGCGCCATGCCGAAGTCGGCTAGCTTAAACGTCACACCGGTGCCCGCCTCCTCGTCCACGTCGCCGTCAATCTCTACCAGAATGTTCTCTGGCTTGATGTCGTTGTGGCAGACGTTGGCGGAGTGCAGGCACGCCAGGGCGGTGCACAGCTGGCGCGCCAGCACCCGCAATAGGCCGTAGCTCATGAGTCGCCCCTTGCCCAACTTCTTGCAGCCCTTCGAGCGCTGCAGCTTCCTCTGCAGATGCATGCGTGCAACAGACTTCAAACACATTAACGCAGATCGGGTTATGCAAAGCAAGAGGACAGCAAGAATGAAACCCAAGCCAGGAGCGAGGGCGACTCTCCTTCCACGCTGCCTGTTCGCCGCGGGCGGCCCAACCCCGCCGCCCCCACCCCGCCCCCAACTCACCACGTAATCTTCCAGGGTGCCACCCGATACGTATTCCATCACCAGTTGGTGCGGTTCGGCGAGACTGGAGGGCTGGGAAGTGGCGTACAGGTCCACGATGTAGGGGCACGCCGCGCCCACGCGCATGCCGTGCGCCTCGCGCTGCAGCTCGGCTGTCATGGAGCTGCCGCATTGCTGCTGCGGAAGGAGGGTTTTTACGACCACGTCCTTGCCCATCACGCGGTAAAGATCACAGCGGCCAAACCCACCCTTGCCCAACATCCCCCGGTCCCTGCCGTTCTCCAGGTAGTAGGACACGCTCTGCGCGGACAGCAGCAGCACACAGCAGCCGTTGACATGTCGCCGAGTCAACAATTGCGGTTACCGCCAGGTTGCACTGCTATCGCACTCCCTAGGCTGGCTATCACTATCACTGCACATAGGTCTACGCCGACTCGGGCAAGCGCCCTGCACGCCTCACCTCAGTGCCCCTGCACGACGCCGCGGCGGCGCCAGGGTTGTCATCCACCACGGCACAGCCGCCGCGCAGGCTGTGGCTGCTGTCCTCAGCGCTGGTGCCGCTGCCCGGCGAGGCGCAGTCAGACGAGGAGGCTGCGCTGCTGGGAGCGGTACACCCGGCAACGGAGGCCGGAGGCGTTGTGCCCTTGATGTCCGGCAGGGTGTCGAAGTCCTCCCAGCAATCCAGGACGCTGGTCGCCTCGCTCACGTCTGCGCTAGTGCCCGCGCTGCCGTCCGCGCTGCTGGCATCTGGGCTCCAATCCGCGCTGCCCGAAGAGCAGACGTGGCCGCACTGCACATCCAGCGGCAGCTCGGGAGTCGCCGATGCGGGTTCAAGCTCAGGGGCGCTTGCCTGCAGGTAGGAGGGGCCGGATGGATGGCAACTACCGTAGGTCAGCAGCAGGCGATGAGCGTGGCTCTGGTTTTTACGCTTCCCGTGTCTGTCTCCTTGACTCACCACGGTGACCTTGAGAGGGCCGTAGCCCTCAAGTCCCTCACTTGAATGCGAGTCTAGCAGCTCCACCACCTGCATCATGGACATGGATCGATGGGAAGCGTTAAATGGTGGAGGGAGGGCCCGCCCGCCGGAAAAAAACACCCGACACGTGATTGTGCATGGCCTGTCTAGCATAGCACGCAGGGAAATACCTCGCACTGACCTGGCTGCCACTGCACACTGCCTTGAGGGCTTTGATGCCCAGGAAGCGGCGATGCGGAGCGTTCAACGTGGCAGCTGCAACACGACCACTGAAGCCAGCCGCGCCTTCAGCGCCCTTCTGCGCACTTGAGCAGGCAGTGCAGGATAGGTCCTGCTCAGCCGCCACTCCAGTGGGCTTGGGCTTCTGAACCTGAACAAGGTCGCAATATGCACTGGCATCGGTAACCCATTACATTGCGGGTAACGAACCACATGTAAAGCGGAGCGCAGAGACCCCCTGGTGGTACTGGTGCGCCTCACCATTGACGTGGCAACCGCCGGCACGCGATAGAGGCTGTCGAGCACGCGTGCGGCATTCAACGTCATTGTGCCCCTAACAGACTCTGCACATGTCTGTGCATCATCACTTCTCTTCTGGC
Organism: Chlamydomonas schloesseri; assembly: GCA_016834595.1. Lineage (NCBI taxonomy): Eukaryota > Viridiplantae > Chlorophyta > Chlorophyceae > Chlamydomonadales > Chlamydomonadaceae > Chlamydomonas > Chlamydomonas schloesseri. The sequence goes on from JAEHOD010000103.1 coordinate 49,247, forward strand.
GGTTCACGCGAGCTGCCCGGCGTGGGCCGCGACGGCGACCGCCCCGAATCGCTGCTGCTTCGCGGGCGCAGCGCGCTGGGGCTCCACCGGTGGCATTATCGGACCTGATGGTAAACCCTATTGTCAAGTAGCTTCGAGAGGTGAACTTTTGGTGGCCCATGGTTGAAGGAGGGAAATGTCAAAGCCAAGAATTGAAGAATGCAAAATTGGTATATGGCTGAAGGTAGAAAGATTTGTATGCCGCAAAAGTAAGTGCTGTAGGAAAGAGCGGACCTTTATGTAGCGCAAGTCGCCCCCGATCGTGGTGTTGTTAACCCGCAACTGGGCCGGTCCAGCCTCGCCGGAATGGACTTAGATGATTTTTTCCTATCACGTCATACAGATGGCTTGCAAGCTTTATAGTTAGGGCGATCCATATCTGATGTTTCGCCGGAACGCGGTTACTGCGGGTTCCCGCAAAGTTCAGATCAATTGTTGCTTGCCCTTATACAACCTAACGGCGTATGTTGCAATGATCATGGCACATCGAAAGAAACAGCACGGTCGAGACGCACCGTTTCGCAGACCTGGCAGCATGGCCTACCACACGGGGGGCACGGCGGTAGGGTAGGGGTCCCAAAACCACGAGGGGGTCAATCTGCCCGCACAAAGCACCTTTCAGCTTGATTTTAGATGCTACTAGCTTGATACACCACATGTATTGTGCATGCAATAACAACACAACAAATTATGCAAATGGATACCAAGCATGTCGAAATGCTTCCTCATAACTCGCAGATTTGCTTGCTTGCGATATGCCGACGAGTCTTTGCAGTACTAGTGGCAAGTATCATGCTTGGGCAGTCTTGTAGAGCGAAAGCTGGTGATACCTGTCCTCATGACATCAAGACTCGCGGAACGCTCCATTCTTGATGCTGGAGCCATCCACTAGCCTTCATACATGTATATATAGCTATTCAAAATTTAAGGGGATGCAACCAAGCCGGGGTGAGCTCACAAGCCAGGATGCTCGACATTTGCGTCGCCGAGCGCTGCCAGGCCTTTTGCGCCAAGCCCAAGCATGAAAACAGCTACTATGTACCATCAAAATAGCACACTAGTGTCACAGGAGCCATTCCGGGGGCCTTGTGTTGGGGTCGATTTTGCGGCCACGCCAAGCAGGCGGTGACCGGCGCCGCTCTGCCCAAGGCACTGTCCGCACTCCCACGCTGTACCATTGCTTTCCCGACACCCCAACCTGTCCCTACATCCCATATGCATGTTGACAGCATGTGCCGGTGTGCACAGGTGGGAGTGTGTGGTGTGTGGGAGTGTGCGGATGAGTGGTGTGTGCGGTACTGGTTGCTGATGTGCATGCAACCCCGCTGCCGTCCGGTACCATGCGGTCTAGTGTTTACTATTGATAAAAACGTTTATAAACGTGTATACATCACACACCGGTAATTGACGGTAGGCTAGGAGTTGGAGCAGGGCCCAGATGGCGATTGAGTACATGACATAAGACATCACAAAACTCATAGGAATGGCCCCAAACTGGGCTGGCAGTGTCTATACATCGGAATACATGTTTATAGTTGTTTGCGTAGGTGCAGGTAGCAAATAGTTGATAACATTCCCGCAAAATCGGTTGGACCCCCCTAAAACCGCCCCAACCGCCGCAACGGCCTGAAAAACACGACTATGGCGCAAACGCCCAAAATCTGACCTAGTAGGCCCCTAGTGGAGCATGTCAGGGGGCCCTGTGCAAAATTTCAGCTGGGCGTTCGCACCATTGATGTGCTTCCCAGCGCGTGCCGTTTGGCCCCCCTCCCTGAATGGCGTGCCCCCCGTGTGATGGCCTACCTGCCATGTGCCCAGCCTGCTGACGCGGTCTCATTTTGGGGGCTATAATTGTCTGCTGCCCGCTGGACTCCTGCGACAAGTCGTGCGACATCGCAGTGCCTCGTCCAACATCCGCCGCACTCCCATGCGTTTGACACCACTGACTCGCGCAATCCAAAACATGTATGTTGACATGCAGCAGTCAGTAAATACACATAAAGATCTTGTACGTGTGCAGCACTGCAGGCAGGGCCGTGGAATCGAGCACGGGAAGGGTTGGGCCCGGAGGGGCGGGGCCCGGAGGGACGGGGCCCGGCACGCGAGAAGGTGCGTGCCAGACCGACCCCAGGCCGAGGCCATCTGAGTGAATCGCTACGTTTACAAACCAACAACGTTTAAGAAGTCATACATATTATCGAACCAACGGCGTAGGCTGCGCTGAGTTTTGTCTTGTTGCACAAACGCTGCAACTCGCCCGAAACGTGCCCGGAACTCCCAGTGCTTGGCCCTGCAACTCTAAAATTAGAAGTATGGCTAACAGGCCGTGCATTCTGCACGTGCGCCGCTATCGGGCGGTCTACGAGGGCCTCCTAAACTCCCTTCGCGAGTCCCATGCGCTGCAGCCTAAGCAGCTCGCCCACCTTAAGGAATTCCAGCATGGCCTTTGCAGCTGCAACGCGGAGCAGCTGTCTGCCGATGGCGACGCGGTCGACCGAGGGTAAGTCCGCGACAGCCAGGCCACCACTGGACTCACAAGACTGGGCCCGGCGCTCCTAGCCGCGCTTCAGCGTCCTTGCTCCTCACCTATCTCCCTGTTAACATGCTAACTGTGCCCGTGGTGTAGCTCAATGACCTCCGGGCCAGAGCGAGCGGACGCTGCCGCTAGCCAGCCAGGTTGTCCACAGCACCAGCCTGGCTGGCGCTCGACGGTTGATCGCGCCCAGGCGCAGCTCTTGCATCTGGCGAATAGGCAGGGTGGCAAGGCAGCGGAGGCAGTGATGGAACCTGCCGCCCAACGCCTTGAGGACGCGGTGGCGCAGGCGGCAGCCATAAGTGAGCAGGAGTGGGTGCGGCGGCATAAGGCACGGCGCGCGGTGAGTCCACAGAAGCGGGGGGGGGGGGTTCTTCGGGGTGCAGCCGGTGCTGGACAGGCGGGTGCAGGGCTGCAGCCCGCGGCCGCACATGCAACCTGCTGGAGATTATCGCAGTGGATCAAACGTGACGCGTGCACAGGACGACCAATGCGTGGCACTCCACTCGCCTGCGGGCAATTGCTTCCAGCGCTTGACGTGCGGCATACCTGCGCTACTTGCTCCCTGACCCCAGAGTTTTGCTACCTGGATCACAAGCCTTGATTTCTCGCGTGTGTGTGGAAACAGGCTGGGGATGCCGAGGACTGGATGCATGCGGTGGCCACGCCCGTGGTGAAGCGGCGCGGAGGTGCGCGCCGTGGCGGGCCCTTCAGCCGCGGCGTGGCGAGCCGCCTCACGATTGCGTGCCTGGGTGAGCAGTGAGACCGGGAGGCAGGCGCATTCGATCGAGAGGTTGTAAAAGAGGCACTAAGGCCCTGAGGATTCTACTGCTCGACCTGTGCACTGGAGTCTTGTCGCGTGCGGTGCTGGCCACGTACCCAGTGGCCTGCTGCGCTGCACTTGCCGACACACTTGATTGCAGTGCATTTGTTGTATGGGACTTCGCCTTTCCTGGTTCAAACCGCCGGCTTCTGGTAGCATCGGCAGGTCGACTTCATGTGTATCTTACACTGCTCAAAAAACCTCTTCCAGTTGACTGCGACAACCTGCTGGATGGGCTTTTAGATTTTGCAGTATTTTCTGCTTCATTTGTGGCCTTCCCCTGCTGCGCTGCTGTCAGCCTTGCCTGTGCCCAACGGTCCCCCCGGCTAAGCAACCAGTGAAGTCCCTCTGCAGCAGCCGACGGCAGTTGGTATCAGCAGGTAGGTTGGGCAGCGGACTGTGCCCTCCTCACCTGCGCCCCCTCCCTGCCCTGCTTGCTGCTGCCCTTGTGCCGTAATCGTACAGGACGCTCCTGCCCACAATCAGCCGTGCGCGGTGAGGCGCCGGCGCTGGCTCTGTCAGCGTGCTGCAAGCATGCAGGCTGCGAGCTGGTCCAGAAGCGCAGCCCCCTGGCTGTGCCGCCACACGTGTCCACCTCTGTCCTCGACCTGTCCGAGTTCCTGGAGGTAAGGGAGGTTGGAGCTGCCGCCACTGACACTGGCAGCGGCGCTGCGTGACCTGCGGGCTCAGCGTCTAGACTTGGCAGGCCGTGCCTGGCGTTGGCGATTCAGCGCTTAGTTTGGGATTTGAGTATGGGGTATCGTAGAACGGGCGGGGCCAAAGATACGTGTGAGCAGGCTGGATGACTGGGCTGGCGACCTATCTAGGCGGCGGCCCGGGATCCTGGGACGCGATGTACCGTAAGCGTCGCATCTGGCCGTCCCCTCACCTCGCAGCTCAAGCTGCAGCTGTGGCGCGGCAGCAAGCATGGCCGGCAGCAGCAGTAGCAGCGGTCGGCGTGGCGTAGCGGCCGAGTAGCGGCGCCCGAGGACCAGGCCCCAGCCGGCAACGCAGCAGGTCCTAGCATGGCAGCAGCTGGCGGCGCAGAAGCAAACGCCGGACAGCAGGCGCGGCCGGCCCAGGTTCATTGCAGGGCGGGCGGCTTTGGGTTTGAGCCCATGGACATTGCGGATGGGCTGCGCTCCATGTCGCTGATGGACTGTGGAGCAGCAGCGGCTTCCGCCGCAGCAGCTGGAGCGGCGGGGGCAGGCAGCCTGCACGTGGCCTGCTGCGCGTGTGGAGCGGAGCTCTGAGCTCGCTGAGTGTGCTGTGCACAGTATTGCCGTGCGATGATGCGGGTTGAAGAACTGAACGGCGTTGCGTATTGCAGGAGTTGGATAAAGGGCCATTCCATGTTGACTGCAGGCAGGGGTAAAGGTGCTGAGTACGGCAGGATGTTGTTCGCATTCAGCACCTGGTTTGAAGACTGTGACTGTTTCACACAAACGGACCGTACATGTCCCAACATGCATCAAGGACATCGTATACGTGAGCTGCAGTCATGTCGTGAACGGAGATGCTCATCCTGCAGTCATCACGTGTAACCAGCCTCGCGCATTATCGCTTCATCATCATATCCACCACAAGCTCCCGCCGCAACGAACAGCCACAGCAACACACAGATCACGGCCCGCTCAGTGCATATGACAACTTTCACTCCGGGCTGCACTAAAATCTTCCTTCCGCATCTTCAGTCCTGTACACATACAGCCGCAAGTGCACCATACTTGCTCCACAATCCCCTGTAGACGAGACCTTCCAATCATCCCTCCAGTCTCCCTGTGGCCCTGTGACAGGCCATCCGGCTCTTCCTCCATCCCTCAAATATTTTCGACTCGATGTTCCTTTCCCCAAGCCCCTCACGCTCAAGGCACTCGCGCTCTTCCCCACCGCGCGCCTCCCCTTCGGATGGACTGACCCCCGCCCACTCCCCCGGCCCCGCCGCCCCGCCGTCCTTCACCACCTCCGCCGCTCCTCCAGCACGTCCAGGTGGTAGCTCAGCGGCCGCGCATACAGCGGCGGCAGCACGTGCGCCACCAGCATGAACACGCCGCCCACCAGGATGCCCAGGCACAGGAGGGACATGATGATGGCCATGGGGATGATGGTCTGGTTGTAGCCCTGCGTGTGTGTGGGGGGGGGCGATGTGGGTATGGGTGCATTGGATGCATGAAAACGGTATGGTGAGGTACGTGCACGGTGTGCGTGCATAGGTATGTAAGTGAAGCGCGCGAGTGGGCAAGCGTGCAGGCGGCTTCTTATCACAAATCTGGAGGGGGAGGTCAGCTGAGGAGGAAAGGAGTTGGCGTTTGGGACGGCGCGGGGCGAGTGTGGTGAAGGAGCACGGCAGAAGAACAAGGGCACTCACGTATGGCGGCTTGGGCGGCTGCGTGCCCTTTGGCGAGGCTATGAGCACCAGCGCCACGATGCCAAACATGGCGGCCGACGCCATGTAGATGGCCCTGTGGGGACGGGAAAGGGACGGGATAGCGTGGGGTTGCGGGTCATGTGAAGAGATGCTTGCGAGTTAATTCGGGACGATGCGAACGCCGTTCCCTGACACGCTGTCCGCGCTTGCAGCGGTTTGACCCCTGAGCTTGGCCCATCCGCGCTGCAAGCGAACCCACAGCCACAGCGGCAGCTCTCCTACCATCTGAACTTTGTTCGCGAGCCAATGAGGCAGATGGCGATGGATAGTGCTCTGCGCAACAGGGTACAGCGGGGTGTGGTTCGGTGTCGTCGTGTGCGGGGCCGACACGCAGGCCTGGAGCGTCCTCTTTTCGCCCACTCACAGGAAGAAGAAAATTAGGAACACGCCCACTCCCACGCCGGCCACCATCGACCCGAGCAGCTCTCTCCGATGGCCTAAATGTGTGCTGACAGCGAAGGGCTCCGTCGTCCCGTCCGCCGTGAGCACATGCCACTGCTCTTGAAGCGCGAACCAGGCCCGCGCTGCCATTCTTCTGGGCTACGTTGCGTGCAATGTGCTAAGCCACTTAGTCGTTATGAATAACTCAGTTCCTTGAGAGACTAGTGTAAAATTGCGGTTCCACTGGCTTCGCACCCTTCAAACCTGGATGCTAAATACTATAGTGTTTAGGGTACGGGTATTGCAAACGTTGAGGTCAGAATAAACCTGTAACGGAGGGCCGCAGAGGAAGCTGCTGAGGGAGCTGCTTTTGAGCAGGTGGAACTGCTTTCCAAAAATTTCGTGAGGGTCCTTGTCTTGTTCAGTGTTACTGTTTTGCACTTATATACGTAGTCATTGCACTTAATTCTGTTTGTAGGACGCTCGTGACGACCCCAATCAGAACTGAGCCCCAAATCGCAATGTCGCTCTCCTCGCTTCGCGCACATGCTCAAACATTTTATGCGAAACCGCGCTGTTGCGGTCGGGCACATGCCGTGCGCACTCGCACGCCCCTATGCGCCCGCGCGGTGCAAAGCGCTGACGCCCCTGTGGCTGCACAGCCTGCCAGTACATATGAGGACATTTGGTCTGCGTTTGCCAGCAAGGCGCAGGGTGAGAGCTGAAAGCGGTGCCAACGGATGGATGCCTGCCCGTGTCTGCATTGTGGAACTGGTTTGGGCTCCCTCGCAGCTAAGCGCGGCATCTTGCGGTGGTATAAGGTGGTGGGGAAGTAGCGAGCACTAGTACGCAGTCATCTGGTGGGGGGGCCAAAGGAGGGCGTAGCACAGGAGGGCGTGCCAAAGCCCCTGTCGCTCATTTGCTCACCCTGCATGCGCCCCCCCCCTTGCATGCAGGCGAGTGGGAGGGTATCACGGCGACCTTTGACGCCAACGGATCCGCGCAGCCGCTGCCGGACCGCTACGTGCCAGAAGCCTACCGGGACTGGTGAGTACTTCCGTGCGTGGCCTCACGCCGGCCCTCTTCGTCTTCGGCTGAGGTCCGGTGCTTGCCGCTCTCCCTGGTTGCAATCATGCATTGCCTATTGCTCATGTGCGCTTAGGCGGGCGTGGCCATACGCTGTGCGTGGCTGTTGCGCGTGGCTACCTCTGTGACGGCTGCGCTGACGTTGCAGGGGTGTGGAGCTGTTTGACTGGCAGAGCCAGAGCAGTTGCAGCATCCCGCAGGGTCGCAGCTTGCGCAACATCTTCAAGCGCCTCATGCCGACCGTTGGATGTGAGCGCCCAGTGGGCGGGCCGGGCTGCAACGCATCGTCAGCTTCTGACTAAGTTGATAGACTTGCAACAACAGGCATGTGTAGCAGCGCTAGGGTTATATCGGGGCAGGGCTGGGCTCTGCTGCTGCGCTCGTCCGCATGCGATGACGCGGGCACCGCACCCTGCGCCTGGCCTCGGCCCTGCTGCAGGCGAGGCGGACGCCATTGCCTTCGTGGAGGAGGCCGCCGACGTGTGGCAAGCGGACGGCGGGTGCGCGGGGCGCCCCTGTTTGCCGACCCCGTGATGGCGTGACCCCAATCCCATGCTTGGCCTTGAGAGCTCTGGAACAATCAACCAGCCCTGGCCTTGGCGCGGGCATGATTACCACTGATTTGCACAGCGCATGGGTTTGGTGCCCTTCCTGCGTCGCCCTCCTCCACTTTCCTCCTCCTCAGACCTCGGCCCTGCTGCCTTCCCACCCTGCGCAGGAGCACCGTAAAGCCGGTGACGCCCGAGGGCGGCTACCTAGCCGCACCGGCCCAGCTGCCGGCGGACGGCGGCAAGGTCAAGCTGGAGGGCTGCGTGGCGGCGCCCGGCGGCCGGTCGCGGCTGCGCGCGGTGCTGACGCTGATGCAGCATTGGGAGAGCAAGCAGTGGCAGGTGGCATTTGTGGACCTCAGCCGGGAGACGTGAGTGCGCGCGGGGCGAAGGGGCAGTCTCCAGTGGGGAAGGAGCAAAGGCATGGCGTGGAGAGTGTTTGCAGTTGTGATGGAGAGGGTTACAATCAGGTGACGCCGCAAAGGGAACGCGAGCCATCTGTGAGGTGTCGGCAGGGGCGAGCCTCAGAGCTGAGAGCCTCAGCTCATCGTGCAGTGCTCTCCTCGACACCGCTGCGCTTCCCCTGGTGTCCGCCTGGATGCGTGCAGCTGGTACGGCGAATTTAATGGGGGAGTGGAGCTGTCGGGATGTGCGGGCGGCGGCCGCCCCTTCGCCAAGGACGCCGCCACTGCGCCGGCGGCCCTGGCGGGCGCGTGGCGGACGGAGCCAGCCGAGTCGTACACCTACGTGGCGTCCGCCGGCGGGCATATGGAGCTGGCGGCGGCGGGTCAGCAGTCAGGCGCCATTGCCAGCGGGTGAGTGCGTGCCTGGCTGCGGCACCGCAATGTCGCAAGGGATTGCTACATAGCTAGTGGTACGTTTGCTTTGGGAGTGGCGGCGCCAACATGAACGCTGCTTACCGAGGTTGGAGAGCGCCGTTGACGGCCTGGCCTGATCCTGCATGACGGTGGTCGGCTGCCTGCGTCCGCCTGCCCTCAGGGAACCAACGCTGCTGCTGCCGCTGGGCGTGTGGGTGCGCTTCGCCGCGACCGGTGGGGACGTGGAGCTGGAGCTGGGCGCGCTGCGAGGCGTCAGCAGCGTCAGCGGCGAGGCCGCGGCGCAGGCAGGTGCAGCGGCGGGGCTGCGGGATATGGTGCGGGCCTCCTACAAGGCTGGCAAGCTGCAGCGGGTGGCACTGATGGCGGAGACCAGGGCGTGAGCGGGCCGTGCAGCGCGTGGAAAGACGTGCGGGTTGTGTGGTGAGCTAGTCCACTGGTTTGCTGTGAGGCGTTGGGCCCGATTTTGGCGCGTGCAGGTCCCCAGCTGATGTGGGTTGGCGCGCACGCTGCTAACCTATTTATGGCAATTTTGGAGGGGCATCCTGGCCTGTGGGGTGACGACTGGGGTTCGGCGGTGCATTTTGGCGGGAAGGCTGCGCATGGGGCGTGTTGCTTGATCCCCGACTGCTTTCCCTTTTTGCTTCGGCCGCTGGTTGCTATGCTACAGATACAGTATTGCAAAATATTTATCCCGTGATCACTCTCAGCTGTAACTTATTTCAGAGCGTAAACCACGGTCACAAGCAGCGCTCCATCCACCCCCTGAGCTTGGTTTCAAGTCCTGCTCTGCCAAGCGCGCTGCTGCCTGCGGCCTGACCCGCGCGCTAATTGCAGCAGTAGACGCTTCGCCCACGTCACAATCAGCGCGCCCGGCAAACAAGTCACTGGCGTGACAATCCGGAACCGCCGCTTACCCGCGCGCTCGCGCACGGCGCGTCGGCTGCAGCCATGTTCTACTCCCATGACCTACTGGGGCGCAAGTCCACGCTGGGCGCCATCTGGTGAGGCCGCGGGCTGCTCAGACTGCCTTTCGCCTGCTTGCTGCACGCAGCTGCTTCTCAACTCAAACCCTGTCGCTCTGCTGCGCCTGCTTATTGTGCTCCTTGCAGGACGATGGCGCACGGCAAGAAGCTGAGCAAGTGCAAGATTCTTGGAATCAACGTCATGGACGTCTGGTGAGCTAGCGCGGCGGCCTCGCGGGATTTCGAACGCCCGGGAGGGTGGGTTGTTGACCCGCGCCAGGCATTGACTGACATCTCCGCCCTTGCCGCTGCTGTGCTCTTTCGTCCCGCCCTGCAGCAAACAGATCATGCAGCCCGACGTGCCGCACTCGCTGCGTCTGCAAGGCATTCTAATCGGTGAGGACGTAACCGGGGCGTGCGTGGTGCGTGTGCATGCTCTGCGCGTGCCGGCCTAAACAAGCGGGCACACTTACCCCGCGGCCAATACTGAGCCCCCTGGTCCTCCGTGCATACAGGCGGTGTTGTGATCGTGTTCAACAAGCAGCAGATCTACCTGCTAGGTGAGGCTGAGCTTGAAGTTCGGAGCTCCCCTGTGCCTGGCCACACCGCACCTTGGCTTTGCTGCAGCCGCTGCGGAGTCCGCGCATCTCCCGACGGCGCCCATGCTCGCCCTCTTGTCTTCGTACTCACGTCTGGCCCTGCCGACAAACCTGCTCTCACGCCACAGAGGACCTGCAGGAGATGCTTCGCAAGGTGCGGGCGGCCTCGGCGCCCGAGGCAGCTGCTCTAGCGGCAGCAAACACCGTGCTACAAAAGGGCAAGGACCGAGCCAGGTGCGGCGAGAAGGCATACTTGCACAGGGCATGCCGCGTGTGTATGCTACGGCCCGACCCACATCACCAAACCCTACATTCAGCCTGGGTGCCAGTGCATGGCGCAGGCATACCAAAGATACAATGGCTACCATGCGCAAATTTGATGCCAACTGCACGTATGTTCTCCCGCTTCACGTCCACAGGGCTGAGGCCATCACGCTGGCAGACGACCAGCTGGGAGGTGGCGGCGGCGGCGGCATGATGGCCGGCGGCATCGGCGGATTCGGCGAGTGGGGCGGTATGGGCGACCTGGCTGACCTGGAGCAGCACATGCTTGTGCTGCCCACGGAGGAGCTGATGAAGGGCTTCAGGGTGAGGACTCGGGTTGCGGAGAGGAGGGAGCAAAGGCTGCGCGAGCGCGCACCTGGTAGTGTGCGTGCAGGATGTTTTGCAGGGTGCACGTGGGCCGGCCCGACCCACATCGGATGCTGGGGCACTGTGGTTCTATGGCAACCTGAATCTCGACACGCATGCCTCTGCGTATGTCTGCGCACCGCCCACAGGACCTGGATGACCTGGCCGACCCAGATGAGGAGGCGGCGGAGCGGGCCGCTGCCAAGCAGGCCCGCCGCCGCGGCCGCGGCTACGCAGGCGCCGACGGCGCCGTTGGTGGCGCTGCTGCCGGCGGCGGTGCTGATGACGCTGCTGCATGTGGCGACGAGGATGCGGACTTGCTGGTTGCGCCCACGCTGGCGCCGCAAAGCGGCACTGAAGGTGAGTTCGTGCTGTGTGCTTGACGAGAAAGTTCGCACACGCGTGCATCACGACCGGGAAGACTTTGCGCAAAGGGCTACACTTTAGGCTGTGGTCTCGCGAGCATGGAAGGCTCGCGCGCGTGCTTATGTGCGTGCCAAAGCGCATTTGCTTACGGCCGCTCCTTCATTGCAGGCTTGTCCAACCGCCTGACCGGCGGCTCGGGCTCCCACAAGCTGCCAACCCAGAACCAGCCTTTTCACAGCAACAACTTGTGAGTTTGCCTATTCTTGCTATTTGGGTCTGAATTCGCCGCTCGCCTGCCTGCCGCCACCCGGCAACGGCCCCGCCTGCGCACATGCACCGCTTGATCTCCCCATGCACCGCACCCTTAACCGCCCGCTGCCTGCCTGCCTATCTACCTACCGTCCTGCCTGCCCCAGCGAGGACGCCGATGTGTTCGAGGCGCCCGACCTAGAGTTGATGATGGACCCCGACACGGAGGGCGCGGGAGACGCCGTGTTTCTGGCGCTGGGTAAGTGAGGAGTGAGCGGGAAGTTGAGGACGAAGGAGTGAGCGCGCGTGCAGGCGGCAGCTGCCGTGTGCTGGAGCAGACGCCGTGCTCAGGTGCTCTGCGTGCTCTGGGTATGCGTCAGGTGCTGCAAGGTGTCTGGACAATGGTGTTGTATGTTGTCAAGATCTTATTATATTAGCTGCTGTCAGGGTGGTGGACTTTAAGTGGACCCGGACGCCTTGATTCCCCGACCCTTCTTGGCTATCATGCCGAATACGGTGTGTTGGTGGCAACACATGCAGGTGGCTTCGGCCGTGACCGCTCCAAGAGCAACACCGGCACCAACAACGCCTCTGCCGGCCCCAGCAACACCAAGACTGCCGCGGGCACCTCGGCGGCGGGCGCTGCCGGCGGCAGTGCGCGCGGCCCCGGCAGCCGCGCCGCTGAGGACAGCATGATGGACCTGTTCGAGGCCCCCAGCGACCTGCTGCTGCAAGACCTCATTGGCGAGCTGCCGGGAGCAGCGGGTGCGGCGGCGGCGGCAGCCGGCGGCGGCGGCGCTGCGGCGGGAGGTGCCCGCCGCTCGGCGCGCCGCGCGGCCGGCGTGGCGGGCGAGATCACCGAGGGCTCTGAGGAGGGCGGCGAGGATGAGCTTGATGAGGAGGAGGAGCGGCAGCAGAAGCAGAAGCCCAGCCGCTCCATGTCCGTGTCCGTGCCCTTCCCCATGGTGGAGCAGCCGCAGGAGCACTCGGTGCCGCCGTCGCCAATGCAAGGTATGTGGGCCGAATCGAGCGTGTGCGTCTGGGCTGTGGGGCCCCGCAGCTCTGCCCATGTCGGTCGTATGCATGTGGTTTCTGTGCACAGCGGCTTGGCGCGCGTACGGATACGACACCCCAGCGACGCGCAATGAGATCATGTGGCAGTTTCATACCGAGCCGGCGGCGCGCAGCGTCCGCAACCACACGTCAGTGCAGCAGCATCAGCAGCAGATGGGTGCGCATTTCGATCAAATGCTGCAGCAGGGCATCACAGAGCAGTACGACCGCGCAGTCCATGGCTCCGTGGAGCAGTTCGCGGCAGTCATTAGCCCGCTACATGTTGTGCCGAAGGGCAGCGACATTCGCCCTATCATCGACCCCACCGCCTCTGGCGTGAACGCGTGCATGCAGCAGCTGCCGTGCCGGCTGCCTGATCTAGCAACGCTGCTCGAGAACTTGCCAGCCGGCGGCTACCTTGGCAAGCGCGACTTGGCATCCGGTTTCCACCACTGCGTGCTGGCGCCGGCGGCACGGCGCTACATGGCGTTCCGCCACCCCGTCTCGGGCAAGCTGCAGCGGTACGTGGCGCTCCCCTTTGGCGCCAGCCAGAGCCCAGCGATTTTCTGCGAACTCACCGCTGCAGCGACAGCCATCTTCCAGCGCCAGTGCGACAGCCGCGGTCTACACGTCCGCATCTTCACATACTGTGACGACTTTATGATCGTGGGGCACTGGAACAAGTGGATCCTGCGCAAGCACCTACACTGCCAGGCCTAGCCACTGACCCCACCTGCCTTCCGTCGTTGCTGTGTGCGCTCCTGTCATCCGGCACGTGCAGATGACGACATGTTCCCCATGCCCAACAACCCCAACGACCTGGTCCTGCACGGCCTGCACGGTGACGTGCTGAACAACAACAGCCAGGAGCCGCCGCAGCCGCAACCTACCGGCAGCGAGGGCGGCTTCGGCTTCGCCACCGCCGCCGCCGCAGGCGGCGCCGCAGCGGCAGCTGCCGCCATGGGCCAGAAGCGGCGGCGCACCTCGGATGAGGACAATGACAGCGCCAGCGAGGCCTCGCTGTCGGCCCTGCTGGCGAACTCGCCCCGCCAGCAGCAGGATCAGCAGGGCGTCCGCGGCCGGGCGCAGCAGGCGCCGCGCCGCGACGGCACCGCCGCCAAACCCGCCCGCCGCCGCGCCGGCGCCAAGGTCACTCTGGATGACGACACCGATACGCTGGTAAGCGCAACGATGGGCACATGTTTTGTGTGATGCATAAATGCATCATCCGCAGCTGCTAATCAAGCAGCCCCCTCACTGCCATTCCACCTGCAATGTGATCGTACCGCAGGTACGCACCAGTCTGTACCGCGAGTGGACGCTGGACTCGCGACCGCTGCTGGTGTCTCCCATGGGCGCAACCCGCAACCGCCGTCTGAGCGCTGGCGCCAGCGCCTCCCCTATTGGCCTACGGCGCCGCCGCGTCCTGTTCGCTGCCGGCACCGCCGCCCCCACCTCTGGAAGTACAAACGGCCAGAGCGCAGGTCCGCCGGGCGTCGGCTTGAACATGGATGCCGCTGTGGGCGCGGCCCTGGCGGCCGGTGACAGCGACGCAGTGACCGCGGCTGTGCTGCGCGCGCCTGCCGTGGCCCTGGGGCTGGGCTTCCGCTCCCTGGGCTGGGCGCCCCCGCTGCTGCGGCTGCTCGAGCTGGCGGCCGATGGCCGCCCTGCAGCCGAGATTGCCGCCGCCGAGGCGGCTGCGGCGGCGGCGGCTGCCGCGACCGCTGCGACCGACGACAACGAAGGTGAGCCACTATGCGGGTTAGTGCTTGTGCAACGAGTTTGTGTCTCATGGATGCCAATGGTGCGGCCGTTGTTGATGCTGCGCAAGCTGCTTGCCATAATCACAACCACATAAACGCGGATATGCGCAGGCGATGGCCGCGGCGCCAAGCGCCAGCGCAAGGCCAAGACGGCCGCGGCCGCCCGCCTTGCGACCGCTGCAGGCGGCACAGGTGTGCAGCACGCGGCGGCGGCGGCGGCGGACGCGGAGCCGTCGCTGATGGTGTCTGAGGCGTCGGACCTGCGCGCGCGCCAGACGCAGTCGGCGGAGCGCCTGGGCGACAGCGCCGGCTTCCTGGCGGCGCAGGGCGAGGAGCAGATGCACATGCCGCTGCCGGAGGAGGAGGACGAGATGGGCTTTCAGGAAGAGGATATGGAGATGGAGAGGTGCGTGCTGTTGGTGCGATATGCATTCCTTTCCGTCACATTGCCGAGCGGTTGTCCATCTTTATGTCTATGCCAAATTGCCAGTCGGACTTGTTCTCATGCGGTAGCTCGCCGTTGTGTCGGGCATTGGTGGTAGCTCCACGGGCAGCGCACGTGCGTAGTCCTAAGCTTCCTTTTTACCTCCTTGTCTACCGTATTGCGCACCTTGCAGGCTGCGTGCCGAGGACACGCCCGACGGCCAACGCCTGCACGCGCAGCAGCGCGCCGCACTGGGACTCACGCCCGGCGGCGCTGGCGCCGGCGGCAGCAGCGGCGCCGGCCGCGGCACGCTGCGTGACCTGCTTCTGGGTGCCACGGGTGGCCGCGCTGGGTCCAGCCGCGCCACCGGCACCACCGGCACCACCCACAGCAGCGGCCTGCTTGGACGCGAGTCGGAGACCGACGGCGGCAGCGCGCACGGCGGATCCAGGTGTGCATAGGGTGCTGAACGCTGGTTGGCATGACAACGCTTTCGTGATGCAGCTCGAACTATAATGGTTGGAAGCAGCGCTTCTTGTCAATAACACAGACGCGCGCGCGCAAAGGTCAAGGTTCCTTCCTGCACACGTGACAGGCGCGGCGGGCGCGGCAGTGGCGGCGGGCCGCTGGGTCTGCTTCGCTTCGGCACGGGCGCGCTGGAGGACCTGCTGCCCGCCATCGACGAGGGCGCGGGTGTGGGTCTAGCGGAGGACCACATGATGATGGACGAGGAGGAGGTGCGTTTGGGAGCGGCTATAGCGACTGCCAATGTTCGTTGCACCCTGTCGAGTTCCTGGCCCTGGAGCGTAATAAAGCATTCCCTTAACGCAAATTGTGTCCGTGTTGCCTGCAGGACCTGACGCTGCCGCCCTCCGAGCGGGCCACCAGTGGCGGCAACGGCAGTGGCAGCAACGCCCTTCGCAGCTCCCGCCTGCGCGCCGGCAGCACGCAGCAGCCCGGCAGCGGCACCGCGGGCGCCAGCGGCGGCCCTGGTGGCGAGTTTGTCCTGCGGGAGACGTACGGCCAGACGCAGGTGCTGCCGGGCGATGGCGGCGGCGCGGCCGCGGGAGCTGCCATGGCCTACATGAGCCGCAACACCAGCACTGTGATTAGGTGAGTGTGGGGGCTGCGGATGGTGGGCCAGGTCTTAGGGAATCAGATGGACGGACATGCATAGTTTACTGTGTGTTTACTGCGGCCACGCGCCTGAAGGATCTTGACTTAACGGTCAAATGCGGTCCTCTTGTCGCACCCGCAGCATCTTCCGGCAGCGCCTCAGCATGCTTGCTGCGGCGCATCACCAACACCAGCAGTTGCATCAGCAGCAACAGGCGCCCAGCGGCGCTGACGGCGCTACCACAACAGACCGCGCCGCTCCCTCTGCCTCCGCCGGCACTGCTGCCGCTGGTGCTGCTGCCGGTGCTACTGCCGCCATCACTGCTCCGCCGGCCGCCGGCCTGTCCTTCTTCAGCCTAGCTTGTGAGCTGACACGGCCCGAGGCCGTCAAGCTGTTCTACCAGACGCTGGTCACGCACACCACCGGCTTCGTGCGCGCCTCTCAGGCGGAGCCCTACGGTGACATCATCATCATGCCGGGCCGCCACATGTAGAAGCTTGGAGAAAGCGGCACCTGCTCAGCAGCGAGTGTGCATGTGTCATCTCAGACGTGTGCGTTTGCGGTATGTTAGAGATGCATGGGAAGTCCTCTCGTCGTGTCAGGCTTGCCCTGGGCATGAGATGGATGCGGGCGGCGGCGTGGCGGCGCGTTCGAAGGTGCGCAGTAGCAGCCCGGACGCCCGGTATATGTACATATGCGCGTAGGACGCACAGTTTCTGATAGCGCGTGTCAAGAAGAATGCATGAACACCTGGTCAGTAGCCACCTGCTGCTTGCGGGTCCGCAAGCGCTTCCTTTAAGGCGGCCTACTGCACCGGTCCGGTAGGCTTCACCAGAGGCCGCACTAAGACGACCGTGTAATGGTATGCATAGCACATGGGTTACACTGGACCGAAGCGTGGGCTTGTGCCGGTGACGCTCTGCTCTAACGGTCTCGGACCAGGGGGAAGCTGAGCTGATGGCAATCATGCACGCGTGTCATGGTCATGCTATGCGCGCCGATTTGTATAGGCTACTCCGCTACCCGTGGTGGCGCGCAATCACGACAATACCTGATCTAACAATTACATCGCGTGCCACTTCAGAAGTCCCACAACTTCATACGACTGTTGCAAACAACAAACTGCACTCTGTGACTTTGCCCTGCTTTCGCCTCTGCGTATTGAATATCAGCTACAATTAATCTGAAAGCATCGATTCAAGTATTTATTGGGGCTGTGGTGAACGCGAGCGCTTCTAGAGGAAGACAATAGAAGGGACACGTCGTTTGTTAGGGCTCCGGCAGCAGGATGGTGCGCCTGACGCTCATAGCTCGTGTACAAGATGGTCTGCCGCTAGCGGAGGGGCTGGATAGCGAGAAGGACGCGGAGATCGACAAGTACAAGTCTCAAGCCAAGGTAGGCTGAGCTGGCGCGTCGTCGGGGGGCAGTGAGGGCCGTGACTGATATGAAAACAATGCCGCCTGCAGAGTCTGCTGAAGAAGTTCTCGCAACAGCCGAGCCACCAAGCGGCACGCCTCTCCGTGGAGTCGGGCGCATACACATTCCACTACCTGATCGACGCGGGCGTGTGCTACCTCACGCTCACGGAGAAGGGGTATCCCAAGAAGCTCGCCTTCCAGTACCTCGAGGAGCTGTCGAATGAGTTCAGCCGGCTATATGGGCCGCAGGTGCACACGGTTAGCCGGCCCTACGCGTTCATCAAGTTCGGTGAGTGTGGCAGGTACAGTCGCTGCAGGCGCGTTGGTGGGAGCTGGCGGCAGCTCCATGCAGTTGTGGGACCTAAAGCACGCATGGGGCGAGAAGGGCAAGTGCGCTTGGCGCTTGGGTGGAGGGCATGGTGGCTGGGAGGGTTTGGATCTTCCGGGGCGGTTCACCTCTCAACTTATTGTATAGCGGACTTGCTTTAAAGCGTAATTCAGCCCAGCTTGCGCACTGTATGGGTAGCATTGCCCCGGCTGCACTTAAGTACTGCGCCCGCATGCCTTCCACCAACCCTCCTCGTCGCACCTCGGCCTCTTACCCTGACGCAGACACCTTCATCCAGAAGACGAAAAAGCTATACATGGACACGCGCACGCAGCGCAACCTGTCCAAACTGAACGACGACCTTGCGGAGGTGCACTCCATCATGACGCGCAACATCCAGGAGGTGCTGGGGCAAGGAGAAAAGCTGGACAGTGAGTACGGCGCGCGGTGCTGCCCCGCAGGGTGGGGCCGGGCCCGGGGCCAGATCGGGTGGCCGGTGGAGGCGGAACACTGCGGCAGGTGCCGGGACGGAAGGAGGCCAACTGTGGCGTGTTCGGAGGTGGCACATAGCGGCATGCCAGACACGTGTCAGGCGGACATTAGATATGCCTGTGGAGAGACGAGGGGTGTAAAGCGTGCAGGCTTGCAACTGCATCCGCGCGGCGGTTACTTCCTGGCCGCGGAGAGGCCAGGCCGGTTGGAGGAGGGCTGTGGCGCGGCGGCACGAAACACGGCACAGCCACTCCCGCCCCCTGGCAGCACCCCTCCAGCCGAACCAACATAGCCCCCTTACCCCACATCCGCTCCCCGCTCCAGACATGGCCAAGATGTCCAGCACGTTAGCGGCCGAGTCCAAGCAGTACGCCACGCGCGCTAAGGACCTGCACCGGCAGGTGAGATGAGAGGATGTAAGGGCCAGGGACTGGCGCTGCAGGGGGCCGTAACAAAGCTGCGGGCCTAATAGTTGGCGGTGTGGATGGCTCGCTGTTGAGGATGGAACGGCGAGTGGCGTGCACCGCACCGTGTGTCATGAGCGCTTGCAGCCTCAAGCTGGCTGTTCCATGGGCCGGCAGCTGGATGGGAATGCCCTGGATTCAAGTGTCACATCGCACATTGACCGCAGCAAGCACCCTACTATCCATCATGCGCCTGGGCAGTCGGTCTTCTCTGCTCACACGTCAGCCTGCCCCACGTGCTGCCCACTGCTTGCAGGCTCTGCTACGCAAGTGGGTGCCGCTCGGAGTCGTGGTTGGAGTCGTGCTGCTCCTGTTCTGGGTGCGCGCCAAGTTCTACACCTAAGGAGCAGTGCCCCGGGCAGCATCCCGGTCCCGTCAATATGCGCGCGTGGGCACGGTGGTGGCCCGGCTTGCACGGACTGGGCGGCCGTGAGAAAGAATGCGCACTGGGACAGACAGTCAGGACGAGTGGGTTGAGAGGTGGCTGATGAAGCTCTGCGTACATTGATGTCAATTGATGAGGAGCTGCCGTTCAGGCCCGGAAAGCCTAGGCCAGGGGTGCCCTGGCTGCCTGGCCGAGCTTGCTTTGTGCGGTAGTAGAGAAGGCGCTCAGGCCTGCTCAGGCGCTGAGAAGTGTTGCAATGAGCTTGAGGAAGTGGTGAACGGGCTGATTCGTGTGGCATGGTGCACAGCCCGCACAGAACGAAGTGACGCCCCGAGAGGTGTTACAAACCAGGACGGTGCTGCCTGTTGCCGCGTCCACCCAAGCGCCCGATCTGCTTTGTCACACGAGCTTCTGGGCAACCTCTCTTCAGCTCATGCTGCATGCATGCATCCATTATGCACTCACTAAACACCTCTTGCAGAAGGCTTCGGCGAAACATACACCACTCTGCCACCACCCGTCACAAGCTGCAATCCCTCCGCCGCTCCCCGCGCAGCCACAGACGTATCAACCAGCATACAGCCGCCGCATCACTCCGGCTTGTCCGTCTCAAACGCGGCGATGTTGATGGGCTCAAACGAGCCGTCTGTCCACAAGACACACGAACAGCAGCAGAAGGCCGGCACCCGGAATGAGTAAAAGGAAATGCATGCTGATACAATCAGCATCGCTCGCTCGGGTTCGCCGAGTCGTCCCCAGGCCATGCTGTGCCGCCAGCACTATCGCAGCCATTACCCCGCATTGGTGACCAGTCGCACGCGAGGATCCGCGCCCCATCCCAGGGCGCCGGCCCAACAAACGACGCACCTGGTTGAAGGTAGCACAGAGCCAGCACATCGTCGTTCTCCACCTGAACACCCCCCCAACCCACGTGCAGCGACAAAGTTAGCCCCATCACCCATCATATATGAATGACAAGAGTGGCGACGCACGTGTGCACATGGCCGAAAACGCCGTTGCAGTCGTCCGTGTGCGGCGAGTTCGGGCTGGCAAAGCGTCGGACGCAATCCACCCCCGTACCTCGACAGTCGGCACCGCAACCTGCGGTATCGGCGCCGAGCACATGCCTGCCCCCCAATGCCTGCCCACCTTGAGGTCGATGAGCTTCCGCGCGTCCTCTAATACCACCTGGCCCTTGAACAGCTGCTGGCTCTCGGGGGGCTGCACACGGACACAACCAGGCCAAGACACCCCAATGGTCGCAGCGGGCGCGGCGTTTGATGAGAATCGACATGTAATGAATCATGTGGAAGCCCATGCACATGCAGCCGTGCAGCTCTTATACACCCCCAGCAAAAGTGCAAGCCGCATCATTCCAGGCGATGCAGCACACGCGACGGGATAGAGCACAGAGCTAGGTCCAGGTTCTCAACCTCTATCCACCCACCTGCATGCTCTGCCTAAACAACATGCATGGACATTGTGTAGCGTTGAAAACCAAACAGGTCACCCAGCTGCCAGTGGGGATACCTGGACTGCTAAGCGTGCTCGTGCTGGGGCGTAACGTGCGCAAAGCCGCTTCAGTGGCTTCGGTACCCTCCCCCATCCCCTCTCCCAGCGTGTGGCCCGCCCAGGCCGCGCACCTGATCTACGAGCTCCTGCAGCTTTTGCTTTACCTCCAGCACAGTGTCCGTGGGCTCCACATGCAGGAAATACGTGGTCTTTTGCCGCTTAACGCGCACATACATCGACTGCGGAATAATGCGAAGACACGCGTCAACACCGCGTTCCTTCTAATTTTGCACCATCCCTTGTATAATGACTTGCATCTGCGTGCGCACCATGATTCCTGCCTTTCCCGCGAACCCGCGGCAGCTCCCGCACCAGAGCTCCGAGCGCTGGTCTACTTGGGCCTTCTCCTATGTATCGTAAAGCCTGATAAAGATACTTAAGGCTTTCACTCAATAATAGATGCCTCAAAGGCGGAACTGAGAAGATTTGCTTGGTGTCAGTACCCAACGCAGGGTTGATTTGCGGGGGCAACTGAAGGCTAGAACTTACAATGTGGAGTAACACTAGTCAGTATTGAAGGCTTCCATCCCGGCACCCGTCCTCGCCAGGCATGGGTTGGCACGGTATCCCGCCGGTTGCATGTATTGTGTTGCGTGGTGATGCGCCCATTGCACCTGAAGCTTCCAAATAATGCAATCATTAAGAATGCAGAATCAGCCTCCTTGCTAGGGCTTGGCCGGCCGGGAACTCGGTCAAACACCTAGCCTTGCTCCAATGCGGACCTGCTTGGAGCGGTGGCACCAGGGAGCTGCACGTCCTTACAGCATCTGCGTAGCAAGTCTGTGGCTTCTTGATGCCTGAAATCATGCGTACAAATTGCAGCGTCTCACCACAGCCACAGCCCCTTGTCCCTCACACGATGATGATTGAGACTGAAGCCCTTACACGGCCAAGCAGGGGCCCTCCAGGCCGGGGAGGTGCGCAACCCATACATCCGCCTGCATGGATTGTTGCTGAAAGCTGAAGTTGGAAGTCGTCGCCCAGACGTGCAACCAAGGCCCGCTGCCCACTTGGCTTTTGCAATAGCATTTCAGCATCCTGCCCATCCCAGCCACGCCTGCGCAGCGGTCCCAGCCGGAATTACTGCCCCGCTTCATGCATACAAACATGTGAAACAGGCTCGCACAGCACTGCATGCCCCAGTCAGTGCACCGTGTGTCCGGGTTGCAGGGGTATGCCCCCAGCAGCCAACACGGACAAGGAGCTAGGAGGGCACTTCGTGCCTCAACTGCCCATAGCGAGTCCCCCTTACCACCCGCCTGTCGGCCTATACAATGAACCTACCCCAAAACACCGTATACGTCCTGCATCGCTTGCCGTTCTGGCAAGACTGATGCCGAACCCGTCAGCCTGCCCCCCGGCTCATCCCCCCGGCATCTCTCTTCCGCCCTCCAGCTGCAGATGCTTGTGCAACCTCTATGCAGCATACCCACTAGGCATGACGACGCCATCAGTGCCACGCTCCGCCTACGATAGCGTGGGCGAGGCTGAGAGCACACCAGCCTGGCACTGCCCGAAAGGGCCGAGCTATAGCTACCCGCCGCTCGAAGCGCCCGAAGCCCCAGTCGTCGCGACTGCCAACCCCGCCCGAACCGTGGGACGCACGCAACACTGTCGCTCCGACACTGTAATTGAGGCCGTGGCACCTATTCTGAGTGTTGGGTCACGGCGCTGTGGCCCGCGAACGCGTCTTGATGGACGGCAACATCCAACGGACAGGGCTCGCGCGCCGGGGCCGGGGGCGGCATTCTAGGCCTATCTGTCTCTGGCGTGACAATCAAAGCAGTTTGCACATTTAATTGCCTGGCGCGCGCGCACACACCTCGCCCCCGCCCCGCTTATCCTATCGGCCGTACGGTTGCTGCATCGGGACAAGTCGCGGTGCTTCAATATCCCAGCGCAGCTCCCCTTTCTGCCTCGTTTGCGAGTCCGCGTCGAGCTGTTAGCAACCATGGCTTTCACTATGCGCGCCCCCGCCCCCCGGTCAGTGCAGACACAGTGCGCTCGGGCGCTAGGATCACATTGTTGGGCGACGACTCCCTAGCCTTATCGCGCTACCCAGTTGCTTTCTGTCTCGCTAGACTCCGTCATTGACATGGGCTTCTTTTGTTCTTGTGCGCAGGGCTACGGCCCAGAGCCGCGTGACCGCCAACCGGGTGAGCCGGGTGCAAGCGGTCTGACGCGTTGGAGCTCGGCAGCATTCGGGCATGGTCGCTATTGCTGCATTTAGACAGAGCATATAATTCAGACGCCGAATGGGTTACGGGATGTCGCCCAACAGCGAATAGCGAACTGCCGAAGATGGCTGACCCTCGCGCCGGTGTCCCTGTAAATCCTTTCAGGCTCGTCGCAACCTGGTTGTGCGCGCTGATAAGGACAAGACCGTGGTGATCGGTCTGGCCGCTGACTCCGGTGAGTTCAGACGTGCAAGCAGCCATCGCTCCGCAACTCCTCCTGTCGCTACCAGAGCTCGCCTTGAAGCCGATCACCATTTCGCTGCGCAGGCTGCGGCAAGTCCACCTTCATGCGCCGCATGACCTCCATCTTCGGCGGTGTGCCCAAGCCCCCGGCTGGTGAGAACGGCAAATGCGGCCCGGCGTTCTTAACGCTCGCAGCGGACAAAAGACAGCCAGGAGCAAAACTACTAATGAACAGCAGCTTTGTGGATGGAGAAGGGCCGGACTTGCGATGGCGAGGTGTTGCACTGGCTCGGAGCCGCAGCGCATGTCTCGCTGCGTGCTACGACTTATCGCCCAGCCGGTGGCGCCGCAATTAAGCAGATGGCGTCGCAGCTCTCGTTGATTATGTGCACTAGACGGAATGCGAATAACACGTGCTGGGGGCAACAAGCTTTGAGACCGAGGAGGCTGGGGAAGCCCTGGGGCGGGTGGGGCACGTCTGCAAGGGGCCACAGCCTTGTTTCGCCTACCAGCACCAGCACCAGCTCTACCTCGCTCCCCGCTTCGCTTGCGTTCCCCTTTTGTTCCATTCTCCTGCACGCCTGATGCTGAATCACTCGTGACCCGCTGCCTGCCCATCACCCCACCATAACAGGCGGCAACCCCGACTCCAACACCCTGATCAGCGACATGACCACCGTGATCTGCCTGGACGACTACCACTGCCTGGACCGCAACGGCCGCAAGGTCAAGGGTGTCACCGCCCTGGCCCCCGAGGCCCAGAACTTCGACCTGATGTACAACCAGGTCAAGGCCCTGAAGGAGGGCAAGGCCGTGGAGAAGCCCATCTACAACCACGTGACCGGCCTGCTGGACCCCCCGGAGAAGATTGACTCGCCCCCGATCCTGGTGATTGAGGGCCTGCACCCCTTCTACGACAAGCGCGTGTCGGAGCTGCTGGACTTCAAGATCTACCTGGACATCTCCGACGACATCAAGTTCGCCTGGAAGATCCAGCGCGACATGGCCGAGCGCGGCCACAGCCTGGAGTCGATCAAGGCCTCGATCGCGGCCCGCAAGCCCGACTTCGATGCCTACATCGACCCCCAGAAGAAGGACGCCGACATGATCATCCAGGTGGGTGTTTATGTAAGGGGTGAATGGCGTGGGCGTGCTGAGGGTTGGAGGTGCGGCTGAGGTGCCGGGGGTTGTCGCTGCTCCACTCAAAAGCGAACTTGTGAGGTGCTACGATGGTGTCGAATCCACATGAAGGCGTCGGCTGCCCGGTCCGTGTGCCGAACCATGTACTGACCATATGGCTGCTCTTCCTCCCGCCCCCTCAGGTGCTGCCCACCCAGCTGGTGCCTGACGACAAGGGCCAGTACCTGCGCGTGCGCCTGATCATGAAGGAGGGCTCCAAGATGTTCGACCCCGTCTACCTGTTCGACGAGGGCTCGACCATCAGCTGGATCCCCTGCGGCCGCAAGCTGACCTGCTCGTTCCCCGGTGAGCCTGCCGTCGGCGTGCTGCTTGCTTGACACCACGGAGGGGTGCTGCTTGGTTGCCGCCTGCCGCCTGGGATGGGTGCGGTTTGTGCAGTATGCGCATTCGCAAATTGCGATTTAGGCACGCCTCTCTCTCCTTGGTTCAGCACGGCTTGACGACCGGGCTTTCTCTTGATCGCCTTAATCGTCATCACCACGCAGGCATCAAGATGTTCTACGGCCCCGACACCTGGTACGGCCAGGAGGTGTCCGTCCTGGAGATGGACGGCCAGTTCGACAAGCTGGAGGAGCTGATCTACGTGGAGAGCCACCTGTCCAACACCAGCGCCAAGTTCTACGGCGAGATCACCCAACAGATGCTGAAGAACAGCGGCTTCCCCGGCTCGAACAACGGCACTGGCCTGTTCCAGACCATTGTGGGCCTGAAGGTGAGGGGCGCGGCGCGGATGGCGGGACGGGCATGGGCGGGTTCGCTGCTGTTGGTGCTGCGTTCACGGGCCGGCGCGCGCTGGGCCTGGGACGCTGAGGCGCTTGCGTTTGACATTTCACTTATGCTTCAGCCCTGTATAGCCTCATATAGTTCTGTTGCTAAGCATCTTTTCTCTTATTCTGTGCACAGGTGCGCGAGGTGTACGAGCGCATCGTCAAGAAGGACGTTGTGCCCGTGTAAATGGGCCCCTTCACGCGTACATAGCGGCGGCGGGCGCTGGAGCGCTGGCGGCAGCTAGCGGGCCCCGCCCACTGGAACACCGCGCGCCTGTCGAACCGGCAGCGGTGCGAAAGCACCGCGGCTGGCGCCGACGGTTTGCGGCGGCGGGGGAGCAGTTGCGGCAGCGTTTCGGCAGCCTGTTCGGCTGTAGCTGTGGAGGACGACTTCTTAGCGGCTGGTTGCTGCTGGTGTTCAGCCTTTGCCTTGATTTTTTTCGTGGGCGAGGCCGGGGGCCGGCGTCGGCCGCTGCCTAGCGTTTTGGCGGCATGGCGCGTTTTTGCATTTGCGCGCCGCTGCCTGCTGCTGCTGGCGGCGGCCGGCTCCGGCTGTGGATTGTTGAGGGCCGGCCAGACTGCATTGCCTGGCGGCAGGTTAGGTGGATGCACGGAGCAGGAGGAGGTTTCAACTAGCCCGGCTGTCGCGCGGGACGTTTGTACCAAACATTGGCCGAACAAGGCCCCCGTCTGGCGAGGGTGGTGTGTTGCCGCCGGCGGTTATCTGTATCGGGGAGGACCGCGTTGCGATGCGCTGTTCGCGCCCTCGTGTGCCTCCGTCGTGAGTGGAGATGGTGTTTGGTTGTTTTCTTGTCGGACCGTGTGTGAGAGAAGAGGAGAGCTGCATACCGTAAGCGTCGTCAATGCCAACTTGACACGCTGTATTTAAAACTTCCAAAATTTGCGAATGTACCTGGTGCGTCGTGTGCATGGCAAAACCTGATCTTACAGCACAGCCCTCAGCACCTACAGTCCTACACCTTCGCTAAGCTCAACCAATCCATGCACGATAGTCCATGACGTAACAAATCATGCAAGGCAACACGTGCCCGGTGCCCAAGCTCATGGCTAGATCTAACAGATGCTGCAAGTCTTTGTATTAGACAACATGTGTTCTCAACAAGGCCGTGCGTTGGATCCCGCCCCGCCATCGTCTAACTCTCGCTTCCCCACATCACAGCCTCCTTGCATGTGCACATGCTGCCCAGCAGTCCATTCCGCCCTAGCCGTCTGATGCTTCACAAAGCTGCTGTACACACCTCGTCACGCTCAGGCAGCGAAACTCCGAACAGCTGCGTCAGCCGCTGCGCGCTTACGACGCAGAATTGTTTCGCGCCTCGATGGCCGCGAGCATGCGCGCGCGCCGCGCCTCTGGGGAGTCCTCCGGCGCCGCGGCACCCCCAAGCTTCTGTCCCGCGCCCGCGCTGCCCTTGGAGTTCAGCCTGTGCCGCGCAACACATTCACATTTACATTCACCCCAAATCAGCAACAACATGAAACAGAAAACGTGAGCACAGGACCACGATGTGTGTCAGGTGCGCGTCAGAGCGCCCGCAGGTTGGGCAGTGCGGGTACCAGGGCTGGGAGCATGGCTGGGGATGTGTATTGCAGACATCTTTCTAGATAGCGCGGAAAGCAGCCTGGTTCAGTGCCGTCAATGCACACGCACATGGCGCTGCACTTGCGCGGCGCACTCGCATGCCAGTCATGCCGGTGCGCGTCCCCTTGCGTCCTTCCCTCCATCCATCCACGGCAGCCGCTACACCCAACCACTGGAACAGCCGCTACAGACACACACAGGCGCAGCACTCACGTGGCTATGAGCTCGCGCAGCTTGGCGTCGTCCGCACCAACGACTGTGTCCACCTGGGTCACAGGTTGTTGCATAGGGCCACATGGAGATAGAGAGAGCGAAGATGCTTCCACAAGAGAGCTGCAGGGGTTCCAATTACCGCCAAGGTTCTGCTGGCAACGCCCGGCCGGTTGGGGTGCGCCTTGTGTCTCACAGAACCTAGGCCGCATCAAGGCCACCAGCCGCCAGGAGCACAGGCACCGCAGCCTGGCTTGTGGATTGTTCAATCCTCCAAAGCCTCACCTGTCGAACCTTCAGCCCCACCAAGCCTCCAACCCGCCCTGAAACCCCACCTAAACACACCTCGCCACAAACACAGTAACACACGCATGTACGCGAGCACACCTGCTCGCCATTGAAGAATCCGATGAACGTGGGCATCGCCTTGACGCCGCACTCGCCCGCCACATCCTGGTTAGGCGGGGTTGTGGAATGCTAGCTTGTTCCAGAACCCAACGCGTCACGTATACGGGGTGTACTTGCGATGCGAGTGAGGCTCACTGCGCCATTCTTGGCCCGTTGAACCGCTGTTACTCTGCCCACGCCAGACGGAGGACACCGCGCGACGCAGAGCATGTGATGGAACTCAACGTGGATGCACAACCCCGCAGGACATCAGGACATGCCGCCAGAGCAGATGCCCGAAATGCACAGCTCAGCTGTAGCTGTTCTTCTCACCGCCAGCTCGTCGACGTCCACCTTTAGGAATGTGATATTCGGGTTCTCGGTGCTGTACTTCTCACTGCGCGCCAGCGAGGCAGCAAGCGGGAGGCGCCATCCAGCAGAAGCATTGGGCACTGGAAAGGACTTCTCACGAGGGACCGACCATACACGGTACTCGGCTGGCATGCGGTGCCGGCAATACGGCAACGTCCCGTAAGACACGACACCGGGCTGTGCACTCAAGCACAGCTGCAGGACTATGACTGGCACCCATGCAGCGCCTACGCGTGTTACACCGCCACAACTCACTAGGTCGGGGCGATTCTTTGGCAGGGGCCACACCTGCGGCGAAGGGCAAAACGTATTGGGACGACACGTAAGCGCCTCCACTATTGCACCGATGTGTTGTGTGTGCCCTTGGGTGTCTGAATACGGATGGCACATTTACTAGTGATGACTCCTTCCAGCGGGGGAAAGGGTTGGGCGCCGACCGGCACTGCCCAACCCGCGGGCAGTTCTCAACACGAGGAGGCCCCGAAAGGTCGCGCTAGCGGAAGCTGGGCCGGAGCTTCGGACCCCGCCCCTCCGCCCCGCCCCTATGTCCCGCTTGTGCCCTGATGACTCAAATTGCATGCCCGACATAGCGTGCAACCTTTGCGCTTGCGGGATCTCTGCATTTGTCAGGTTAAGCCCTTGTCCAGACCCGCACCCTGCGCGCGGCCCGAGGCAATTGCTTCTATGCACCTAATTATCACATCTTACCACGAAGCAGTGAAGTCTACAAGGTAGGACTTGCCCCCGAAAGCTCGGCACTCCCTCATATGAGAAGCCCATTCCTCTGCGCTCTTGACTTGGATAATGCGGCCGCCCATACTGCCTAGTTGTTGAAGAAATACAGCAAGTACGCTAGCGGGTCTGAGTTATGCAACGAAATGGTCCGAGACTTGCAGCTGTGTGCACAAAGACCTGCTGTAGATAGCGGTGTGTATGGTTAGGAATGCGTTATGGAGTCGGCAAGGTCAGGCGCGGGGTCGCTGGTGGGGCGGTTGGGCAGCAACCGCGCATGCGCCAGCTTAGCCCGGCCGTGCCCGGCACGGGTGACCGGCCGCTGCGCGTTTTCCCCAACACCATGGCAGCATACGCAGCTCAGTCCTCTCGTAGTTCGCCTTCATATGAACAACGGCGGAGGCTCGTCCTGTGTTGCTAGGCTCCTGGCTCGCTCGCTTCTTACAGGGGATGAGGTTCTTCCCTGGTTCTAACTGCCACAGGAGGAGGGCCTTACAAGCGGGACACGAAGAGATACCGCACCGACAGCGAGGCCCAAAGCGCGGGGACAGGATTGTGTGGCGTGTAGGGTGTATCCGTGTATGAGAGGACGATTTGGGGACGGGGGACGAGTTTGCCAGCGAATGGCCCTTGAGGATGTGCAGCTGGGATGCCAGCGGGATAGCGTTGGCCACCGATGCGGGGCCCACTACCAGGCAGGGGAAAGGGCACGGGCAAAACCCAGAACAGGAGGCACGCGGGGAGCCCGCGCGCGCGCATACTGCTGCCATAGAGTGGCAAAGAGCGGCGTGGCGAGCCTCGCGGCTGAGGGGTGGTTGCTTGGCAAGGTGCAGGAGCTGGCCGCCCTGGCTGCCAAGGGCGGGCCGAGCAACCCCATTGTCATTGATTGAGAGGACGAGGCTCGGTTCTTACAGGGGGTCTTCTTACTGAAGGTTTAGCAACACTTTCCCCGAGCATACAAATGCCCATCCCAGCCGTGATTGCACTGTGTGACTGTGCACGCCATCTCGCACGCTCGTTGCCATCCTGCACTCCTGCTCGATGGCGCTGCCTCCATGCCGGCAGCAGTCCAACGCATCCTGCATGTATGCTCCATTTTTTGCTCCTTGACGCGCCACCTAAATCCCCGATGCCCTCCACGAGACGCCCACACCCCACCAACATGCATTGTATGCATTTCCCGTCGTGTTGCTGGATAGATGGATGGACTGATGCACGATGAATGGTTATCCAACCCCCGAGCAACCACAGCCGATCATGTTATCAAGTTATGCCACACCTATGGTATGCGTTGGGCGGCATGCAGCCGTGCGGCCGCTACACCTCAAAAGCCCATGCACAAGTAACTCAATGGGCCGTGCAGCTTCCGCCACCTGCCGATAGTGGGGCCCCACGCCACGTTCTGTCGCCATGTACTTCTTCACGAGGATGCAACCCTGCAGGGGAGTGGTGGAGTGGGCAGGCGATGCAGGTTAGCGCGTGTCCCGCATACTGTATAAGAAAGCGCCGGTGCATCAATACGTCCACGACACATGAGAGCATGATATGGCGGCTGTCGCTATCGCAAATGCATGGCGCCAGGGGTGGTGGTGTAGCGCTGTCCGCTGCTGAGCCCCATTCGCAACCCCTGCCCCACCCGCAGGGCAGGGCTTCTGGAGTACCGCATGGGAGTACCGTATGCGGCCGGTGACCCGGGCGCTGACTTCCACCCCTTCCTTTTTATAGCCTCATGCGCCACGCCGCACTTGCATCCCTCTCGTAATCATTCCACCACCATCACACACCAGCGGCCAGCTGGCCCGGAGTCGACATGGCTACCCAGCTTGTGCTGACTCACTTGGCAACGAGCGCGCGCAGGTTGGACTCGTTGGCGCCCACGGTCTGGTCCACCTGCACACCGTCCCACAAATGTGGTTGTGTCAAAGACAGGGCGAAGGCCAGGCCCGCTGACTGACAGAGCACCCCGGGGGCCGGGGCCATGCATGACACGTGTGCAGTCAGCCATGGCGCAGCTGCACGTCAATGGTGGTGACAGCGCGAACGGCGACCGCCGCAGCGCCGGGACGGACAGCAAATAACAGGCTGCAGGCACAACAGCACCGTAGAAGCAGAAGCATTGTGCAGCTCCACGCGTTTCCATCGCCACCACGACCAGCAGCAGCACCAGCACCACCAGCACCACCCGCGCTGCAGCGCCTGGTGCTGCAGGAGCCAGCTAGACCACAGCCGGCGGGCAGCAACAGCACCACCAAACGTACACACACAGCATACCCGGCCTAATGTTGCTATCTACGTGCAACCGCATCGTTGCTGGTGAGCTTACCGCTGTATACAATCATGTTACAAAGGGACCTCCTCTACACATTCCCAGGCATGCTATTGAGCGATTGCTCGCGCGAATACACCTGAATTCACCGCACCCCCATGCACTGCAGCCACACGCCGCACGCACCTGCTTGCCGTTCACAAGCCCGATGAAAGTGGGCATGGCAGACACCTTGCACTCGGCAGCCACCGCCTGTGTGGGCGCGGAGTGGAGGCGTTGGTGTGCTTTGATTGGTGTGACGGGTTCGATGTTGGCGCGAGTAGCTGCTGGCTTGCTGCTGTCCTAGCACACCAATGCGGCCGCGGCGCCACCGTCCCGACTTCCCGGCCGTGTGTGCTCCAGCCGCTCTGTCGTACTGTCGTACATACCGTCACACGGTGCCCCCTTCAGCGCCCTTCATGCCCAGCCCATCGGTGAACGATGGCTTGCGTGCCGCAACCCACAGCGACCCTGACCAGGCTCTTGGCGGTCCAATGCTTCTGTCCCAGTGCCGCTGCTGTCCCGGCGCTGTTGCTGCAGCCACCGCAGCCCACCACTGAACCCTTGTCCCCAGCTCTACCGCCGCCGCAGGTGTCAACCTTGCGCCCATCACACGTCCATATCCCTCTACCGCCACTCCCTCGTCATCCAATCCCATTGCCAATCCCCTGCATCTCCTGCTTGTTGCGCTCACCTCCTGCTGGTCTACATCAACCTTCAGGAACACAATGTCGGGGAACTCGTTCGAGATCTTTTCAAAGATGGGTGCCATGCGCTGACAGGGTCCGCACCTGCGTGGGCGGGTCAGGGACAGGGGCACGAGGTGACCGGGTGCCAGGTCGACACGGGCACGGACACAGCAGAAGCTGAAGGCGCAGGCACGGGAGGTGCAGGCACGTGATGAGGTGGTGGACGTGCTTCACTGCTGCAGCCGCGGGCCCAGAGCGTTCGGCAAGGCGCGTGGCAGGCAGGCAGTGTTGCTTGCCCTGCCCTCCGCCATCCCCAAGGAAATTAAGACCCTCCCCGCATTCTCTGCGCGCTCCGCTGCTCTCCTGGCTGCTCTCTTCACCCGGCACACGCCCTGAACGCCCTGCCCGCGTACTGCAGCCGCCCGTCGCCGGTCGCAGCGTTGACACCGCAATTTGCGTATTGCGCGGCGTGTGAATAAGTGCTACAGCCTTAAAACAGCAAGGAAACGTGTGTTGCAAGCTGCCATGACTTTAGGTTTCTGGGTTGCTAATAGGTCCACAGTTCCAAGGTACGAAGCCTCTAGAGTAAAGCGCCATCGATACATGCTAACGCGTCGTTGGGAAGCCAGCCGCGCAGAATTGCACTGCAATTTTATCTCCGTGTCCAGCTCCTCACCAGGTTGCTGTGAAGTCAACGACCACATGTTTCTTGACTTTGAGCTCGTTCCACTCTGCTTGACTATTTATGACGACGACGCGCCCGCCGGCCATTTCGTTGATAGTCGCAAGCGGGAGCAGGAGTGCAGCAAAATAGTGCAAGGCAGTGCGTAGTGTGGGCTTGACTTCAAGAGGCCCCGCGACATTGAGGCGCGACCGTGTGACGATGCATTAGCGCGGGGGCGAACAAAACTCAAAAGCCCTCGCTGCCGTCTTTGCGCTTCATCCTGCTTCACATCTAACCATGCAATCTCCACCAGACACGAAAGCGGCTACATACACGCTGACTGCCTTGAAACGTACAAACCGGCACCCTTCCACGTTCCCCGGTCGACAGGTATCTGGCCTGGGCGTCGCAGACGCAGTGCGCCACAATCACATAGTAAGTTTATACATATTTCAACGTGGCACAACCAGTGGTTTCATGGACACGCCTGACAAGGCCCCTCCTGGGCACACTGCACACGGTCGTCCACCGTCCACCGTCCACCATCCACCGTCGCCTCAGTCATCGGTCCCACGCACCCGCTATTGGCTGCCGGCTCTACTCCGCGGGCTTTCCTTAGGCCCCACCTCAGCACACTGCAGACATGCCCTCCCCCTTCTCCAGGCTCTACTCAGCGCGCGGTCCGCCTTTGGCGTCGCCCTCCTGGCCCCCGCCGCCGTCACCTTCGCCAGGAGGCGCTTCGCCGCACCTCCCGGAGCCGTACCGTGACGACTGCGGCACCGCAGCCGCCGCCATCAGCACGAACGCGTTGCCGTACGTCCAAAGCCGCAGCAGGCGTGCGCCCACCGGCGGCAGTAGCAGCGATGAAGCCAGCCCGATCAGGAGCAGTCCGCCTACAGTCGCGCCGGCGGCTCCCCACGAGGCCCCCCGGGGCGCCCCGCTGCTACTGCTGCTGCTGCTGCCGCTGCCATCGGCGTTGCTGTTGCTACAGCCGCCGTGCTGGAGACTGCTGCTGCAGGAGCTGTTGCTACAACCGCTTCTGCCCTGAGCAGTGGCGCTATCAGTGCTGGCTGGAGGTGGGGAACGGGCTGCGACCGTGGCAGCACCGGGGCCGGTGACACGGATGCGGCGAGTCGTGCCCTTGCCACTGCCACTACCGCCGCTGCCGCTCCTGTTACCGCTGCCACTGCCGCTGGCTTGGGCCTGGTGCTCACTCCTAGCCCCAGCCAGTGCGCCGACCTCGACAGCCGTCGTGGTAGCACCGCTGCTGGGGCTGCTTGGCCCCAGCTTGTCCGCTGCCGCCGCTGCGGGTGCTACTGCCGCCGACGCTGCCGACGCTGCTACTGCCGCCGCCGCTGGGGGCGCCGCCACTGCCACCCTGGCCGCGCCAGCCGGCGCTGCTGCTGCCGCCGCGTCGCCGCCAGAATAGAACGCCGTGAGGCGCAACTGCTGCTGCAGCACCCTGAGCAGCTGGTCGGCTGTAGCAGCTGCAGCACCGCCGGCGTCAGCGGAGGCTGCAACAATAGCAACGTCGCTGCCGTTGCTGCCGCCGCCGTCACCGCCTGATGCGGGCGCTGCTGG
The DNA here is from genome assembly GCA_016834595.1 of Chlamydomonas schloesseri. Taxonomy (NCBI): domain Eukaryota; kingdom Viridiplantae; phylum Chlorophyta; class Chlorophyceae; order Chlamydomonadales; family Chlamydomonadaceae; genus Chlamydomonas; species Chlamydomonas schloesseri. The sequence continues at coordinate 82,674 of JAEHOD010000103.1, forward strand.
GGCGTTCAGCCCTCGCTGCTGCAGAGCCGCCAGGGCGGCGGCGGCGCTCCGCCCCAGGCGGCGCAGGCCCTTGGCGCGGGCACGCAGGGCGGCGGCGCGTGCGGCGGCGTCCATGGCGCTCGCCGCCGTTGCGCCTGCCTCCGTCGCGCCGGCGTCCGCCGCAGCCGCCGCTGGCGTTCCCGCCCCGGCAGACGCCAAGGCGGCCGCGGCTTCGGTAGCCTCGGCGGCCGCGATTGCGGCGGCGGCCTCACACTGCACCTGCGCCGCCTCACACAGCGCCGCCAGCTGCTGCAGCGCCGGCGCCAGCTCCTTCTCACCACCCTGCTCCTCGCCCTGTTCCAGCTCGTGACCATGCGCCTGCTCCGGTCCCTGTCCCTGCCCGTTCATAAGCTGTTCCGGCTGCATGGATGTGGTCGTGGCCCCGGCACTGGCGCTGGCGGCGTCTGCGGAATCTGCGGCGGCGGTGCTGCTGAGCGGCGTGGCGGGCGCTGTGTGGCTGCGGTGCCGCCGGCGGTGCAGCAGCAGCGCCAGCGCGTGCCCCGTCATGTCAATGTCTGCAAACAGCTGACTCAGCAGCGGCCGAGATGACTGGTGATGGCGCCGGCGGCGCCGGTCCGGCGGCGCGTTGCTGCTGCTGCTGCTGCTGCCACTGCTGTCGCTGCCCTGCTCTGCGCCAAGCTGGCCCGCAGTGGCGCCGTCAGTGGCGGCAACTACCCCTGCCGCAGCTGTGGCCGCGGCAGGGCTGGCCTCAGCCATCCCAGCACCTGCGTCGCCGGCGCCACGGCTTCCGCTGCGCGCCGCCTCTGAGGCGTCGTCACCGCCGCCGTGTGACCCAGAGGCAGCGGCCTGGCGGCTGCGGGCCGCAGTGGCAGCGGCGTGCCGCTGCCCCATCGGCTGCGGCAGCAGAAACCCATGCTGGCGGGTCAGGCCGGGACCCAGCGCCGCAACAGTCGCAGCAGCTGCAGCAGAAGCGGTCGGCGCGGCCGCAGCAGATGCAACAACAGGAGGCGCTGCGGGTGTCGCGGAGGCGAGGCGGCGGCGGCATGAGGTGAGGATGCGCCGCGGAGCGGCAGCCGCAGGACCAGCGGCGGCGGCGGCGGCGCAGCAAAGGAGGGGCGCGCTGCTCACAGGCCGTGGCTGCAGCGGCAGCAGCAGCGGCGGCAGCTGCCGCACATGATGGAGCTGGCTGGTACTAATGAAGGCGGCCGGCGAGGTGAGCCGCGAGCGAGCACTGCTGCGACTTTGCGTCGCCGCGAGTCCCGCTGCAGTAGTAGGTAGCGTCATGCCCATCACCATCATGGTTGGTTGTGGCGGCTGTGGCTAAAGCAGGCGGGCACAGGCCTATCGTGCTTTCGCAGTGAGCGGTCAGTCGATGGCTGAGCCGACGGATGGGCGATGGGTGCCGGGGCCTAGCTGCCGGCAGCCGGACCGGCAGGCGGCACTACGTCATCCGGGTTTGTTCTCTTGTTTGGTTCGCTCGCAGCTTTCCAGTTCAACCCTACAACCGTCACGACTACTCACAAGGAACGCAGCAGCCAAGAGACCTTCACATGACAAGAGAAAGCGAGGGTGAGCTTCTCAAAGGCCCGGCTGCGTGTCGGACCCGCCGACACGCCGGGGCTCTCTAGGCTTTCCCTCGCTATTGGTGCCGGCGGTAGCAAACGTTGCGGGTTTGCGAACGTGTTGTCGCGACTTTGGACCGACGGGTCGCACGGTGGTCCAGCTCCCTCGGCTTGCTGAACGCTTTGCTGCAAATTCCTCGCGTGCAGGCTGGACTCCTAGATGACGGCCGCACTGACGATAACGCAGGATTCTCACAAAGTGGAGAAGCCGCAGCCGCGAGTGAGGTGCTTCGGGCCGAGATAATAACTGCGGAGACCGCCACGCAACTGCCCGCATGAGGGGCGACGGAGCCGGCGAGCTGCTAGCAGCGGCTGGGGGCCCCGCCGCCGTCAGCAGCAGCAACGGGGCCGGTAGCGAGGCTGCTGCCGACGCCGGCGGCGGCCGCGGCACCGTTGAGGTCAACGGTGGCGGCAACGCAACAGTTGACCGCGGCGCCGGCGGCGGCGGTGGAGGCAGCATAGACGGGAGCTGGGCAGCTCTCGACGACGGGAGTGGCAGCGGCGCTGGTGGCGGCGGCGGCGGCGGCGCCCGCGGCAGCGCCGGCGGCGACCAGGGTAGTGCTGGTAGCGCCTCCGTTGCGCCTTCCGCGCTGTCCGCGCCGTCAACGCTGTGGCTAGGCGAGCCGGCGATTGCGCTGCCGCCGTCGACGCAGTCACCGCGGCACCTCGGCTCGCCGCAGCTGCAAATGGAGATGGAGATAGACCAGGAGCAGGGGCAAGGGCAGGGGCAGGGGCAGGAGCAGGAGCTAGCCGGGTCAGGCTGGTCGCCAGAAGGGGAGGGGGTCGTGGTGGAGGCGCGCAGTGGCTCGCGGCGGCGGCGCAGGGTCGGCGGCGGCCCCGGTGACGGCGTCGGCGGCCGCGGTGCCGTCGCGGCCGCGCCAGCTGCGGCGGAGGCCTACTACCCTCCTCACTTCCAGCCCGCAGCTACGGGCGGGGCTGTCACTGCGGCGGCTGCGCTGCCGCCGCCGGTGGGCGCTGCGGCGGAGGCGCCGCCGCAGGCTCTTTACGCCGGGCCTAGACAGCAGCAGCAGCACCAGCAGCAGCTATCGACAGGGTCCGAGCGGGAAGCATCGCCTGCGCCGGAGGTCAGTGGCAGTGGCGAGAATACTGGTACCGCGGGCCGCGGCCTCAGCCGCAGCCAAGCCGTTGAGCGCCGTGCCAGCCGCGTCCGGGAGCCCGAGGAGGTGGCGTCTGCGGCGATGGTGCGTACGGACAGTGAGATACTGGAGGAGGAGATGGTGGCTCGCGGTGCCAGCCCCGGCGCGGCGGCGGCGCTGGCGGCGGCGGTGCAGGCGGCGGAGGCAGCGGAGGCGGTGGTGTCTGGCGGCCGGGAGCGTGAGCGCGAACGCGAGCGGCGATACCCTGGCACATCCCACAGCAGCAGCAGCCGGCGCGGTGGCGGCGGCGAGAGCGGCATTGGCACGGGCACGAGCAGCGGCGGCAGTAGCGACAGCCCTGCGGCGGAGCTGCTACAGCGCTTTCTGTTGGACGAGGCGCAGATCACGTCGCCCGCGCTGCGGCCGCCGCTGGCAGCGCCGCAACCGCAACAACCGCCGCCTCTGTCACTGCTGCCAGCTGCTGCCGCAGCTGGTGGTGGCGGCCCCACGCGCGTCATTACAGGAGTGCCTGTTGCGGCGACGGCGACGGCGGCCGACGAAGCGCCGCACCCTGGATCCTCGACTGGCGGCGTCGCTGGCGGCAGCAGCGCAGGTGGCGGCGCCGGCGGCGGCGCCGCCGAGCAGGGCCTGGCGGAGGCGCTACAGCCTCTGCACATGCCGCTACAGCCACAGCTGCTGCTGCAACGGCCGCAGCATGCCGGCTCGGATACGCCGCGGCTGCGCCCTCAGCCCTCACCACCACTGCCGCAGCCACCAGCGCTGCAGCCCTCGGCTGCCGTGCCACAGCCTGTGGCAGCCGCCACGGCGGCTGCAGCCGCTGCGCCGCCGCCGGCCTCGCCTCTCGACATGGAGCCTGCCCTGTCCCTAGCTTCCGGCATCTCCGCCGCCGCCCCCGCCTCCGACAGCGTGCATGCCGCCGCAGAGGCCGCTGCCGCCGCCGCTTCAGCTAGAGCCGCCGCGGCGGCGGACACGGACGCACCCGCCCCACATGAACACATGCAGCAGCAGCTGCTGCAACGCCACCGCCACCACCAGGATTCAAAGCAGATGGATATGGAGCCGCAGGTGCAGGGCCTGGACGCAGAAGCGGAGGAGGCGCTGGCGGCGCTACGGCGGTCGCGCTGGCGTCAGGAGTACGGGCGGGTCAGCTTTGAGGTGTCGGGCATCATCACACAGCCGCCGCCGCTGGGCCGCGCCGGCGGCATCAGCGGCGGCAGTAGCGGCGGTGGCGGCGGCGGTGGCGGGATGATGGCGGTGGCTGAGAGCCCCATTGATGAAGGAGAGGAGCTGCGCCGCGGCGGCGATGCTTCCGCTTCTCACAGTGTCGGCGGAGAGGGCGGCGGCGGCATTGCTGCTGCCCGCTACGGCAGCGCCGGCAGCGGTGGCACCACCGGGACCGGTGTTGGCAGTGGCGGCGACACGGACGCTCTTGCGCCGGCGGGCGTTCACGAGCCGTCGTCAGAGGCGGCGGCGGAAGGAGATGACGAGTTCGAGTTTGCGGTGCCGCCGCCGCAGCCCACGCCAACCATGCGGCGGGCTGCGGCGGCGGCGCCATCGGCGGCGGCGGCGCTGCCGGCGCTTGCGCCGCTGGCGGCGGCGCCTCGCAGTGGCGGTGGCAGCCGCGCCGCCGCCGGCAGACACGACCCGACGGGCGTCCGGGTCGCTTCGTCTCCCGCGGGCGCGGCGGCTGCCCATGCACCTGCGGCGCACCGCCGCGGCGGCGGCGGTCGGGCGGTACCGCACTGGTACTACCTGGATGCTGGCGGTGGCGGCGGCGCTGCCGGGGCTGACGCCGAGGACCCTGCGGCGGCGGCGGCGGTGGCGGCGGCAGCGCGGCATGCGGCGCTGTGGCGGGACGCGGACTTGCACGGCGGCACGCCCACCACCGTGGACAGCGGAGATGAAGCGGCCAGGTGGGTTGAATGCGATTGAATGTCCAGCGTCCAGGGTAATCCATGGACACAACCTGCGTACCCCTGCAAAGGCAGCCACGAGTGCAATCAATCACCGCTCTGCTTGGAAATTGCCTTGCATCCCCATGTGCACCTCAGGTCCACCTGCACGGAGAATGAGGAGATCCTGCCCGGGCATGACGCCGCTGCATTCGCGCACTACAGCGCGCTGCAGCTGGCGGCGGCGCGGGCGGCGGCGGCGGCAGCGGGCCCGCGGCACGCGCCGTATTACCCTGCTGGCGGCGGCGGCGGCGGCGCCGCCGCCGGTGGCGGGCCGGGCTCGGCGTACGGGTACGGTGGGCGCGGTGGCGGCGGCGGCATGGGCGGTGCGAGAAATGAGCGGGAGGAGGAGTGGAGCTTCGGGGCTGCCCGGATTAGTGCAGCTCGCCAGCAGCAGCAGCAGCAGCACGCGGCGGCGGCGGCGGCAGCAGGAGCGGCAGCGGGCAGGGGGCCGGGGCAAGCCAACCCTCACCCGCACCCGCACCAGCACCCGCACCCGCACCATCACAACGCGCCGCACCTGCCGCCCTCCGGATCCCGCCTCGGCCGACCCGTGAACCACGCCGCCGCCGCCGCCGGCGCTCGCGCCGCCTCGCCTGTTCAGGTGGCAGTAGCGCCGGCAGTAGCGCCGGAGGCGCACGGGGAGCGCACGTACCGTGGAGCCATCCACCCAGCCATGGGACCTGACATCAGCGCCCGGAAGGGCACGCCCATCGGCAGTAGCGCCGGCAGCGGCAGTAGCACCATCGGCGCTCCCACCGGCACAGCCGTCAGCGGTGCTGTGGCACACAGGCCGCAGGCGGCTGTAGCAGAGCCGCCGGCGCGGCGGCCCGGCGGCCTGCCGCCGCGGCCGGCACCGCCGACACAGCCGCAGCCGCAGCCGGGTGGCCACGCGCCGCCCCGCCACCGTGTCAGCTTTTCTGGCGGTATCGGCGGCAGCGGCGGCGGCGGCGGCGCGCGCCCGCCGTCGCCGTCGCTGCCGCCAGGCCAAGCTGCCGCCGCCGGCGGAGGGCGGCGCGGCGGCGGCCGCGTCAGCTGGAGCGGCGCCATTGGCAGCGCCGGCCTGGGCGGCCAGGACAATGACAGCGGCAGTAGCACGCAACAGCTGGCGGCCGGAGGCGGTGCTACTGCGGCTGGCTCGGCAGCGGCGGTGGCGCCGCCGCCGCAACCACAACCACGGCGCCGGACCGGCGGCATCCTCCGCACCGGCTCAGTTGCCTCTGCCGCATCCTACCTGTCACACGGCAGCACCGTCCCATCCCCGGATCACCTCCTGCCGCGGCCCCACCCCCATTACATGCCGACGGCGCCGCCGCAACAGCAGCAGCCGCACCAGCCGCAGCCGTACACTCGCAAAACCGTCTCGTTCTTCGATGACGAGCAGTACGAGCCGCCGCAGCAGGTCTGGCGGCGCCGGTACGGCGCCGGCAGCGGCGGCGCCGCCAGCGTTGGCGGCGGCGGCGGCAGCACCTTTGGCGGCGGGCACCGCCGCCGCTACCGCGGCAGTACGTACGACGACAGTGGCGGCAGTGAGTGCGACAGTACTGGGGACGAGGACAGCGCCGCCAGTGAGGCTCTGGAGGCCGGCGGCGCCGCCGCCAGCCGGCGAGGTAATTCCCTTGGCGGCCGGGAGCGCAATCACGACTCAGGCCCGGACGTTGGACTGTTGTACGACGTTGCTTTTGGCGGCGCCGCCGGCGGCGGCATAGGCGGCATTGGCGGCAGACTGCCGTACGATGTAGGATCCGAGCGCGGCTCCACGTCCGAGGTGACGGACGGCACGGAAGTCACCAGCTCCACCACCGCCGGCGCGCGCTACAGCCGCCTGCGCTCCTACCTGGCCTCCTCCGCCTCGGCGGCTGCTACAGCCGCCGCGCCGCCGCTGGGCGTTGGACCGGACGACCCCGGCAGTAGCAGCTACCGCTCTGAGGCCACGCTGGCGTGGGGCTCGCCGACGCTGCGGCCTGAGCTACTGCCGGTTCGGCAGCCGCCGCCGTATGCGGCGCCGGCAGTAGCACCGGTGGCGCCGGCAGCACCTTGCTGGGGTTCGCCGCGGCAGCGCCAGAGGCAGCTGCAGCCCACGCCAGCGCCGGCGCCTGGGACCTCCACAGACGCGGCGGCGGCGGCGGCGGCATGGCACCCCATCCTGGGTAACGTCAAGCTGTTGCAGCCGCAGCCGCAGCCGCAGCCGCAGCCGCAGCCGCAGCCGCAGCCGCAGCAGCAGCAGCAGCAGCAGCAGCAGCAGCAGCAGCAGCAGCAGCAGCAGCAGAAGCAGAAGCAGCAGCAGCAGCAGCAGCAGCAGCAGCAGCAGCAGCAGCAGCAGCAGCAGCAGAAGCAGAAGCAGCAGAAGCAGCAGCAGCAGCAGCAGCAGCAGCAGCAGCAGCAGCCACAACACCAGCAGCCTATTCCAGCGGCAGGACCATCCCAGCCGCTGCCGTCTAGTGCTGCTGGTGGTGGTTATGGTGGTGGTGGTGACGCTGCAGTCATCACGCTCCCTGACGAGTCCTACGTGCCGTCGACCCAGCCCGCCGCACCAGCCCCTGCCCTTTCGGCTGGCCCCGCGCCGGCCGAGGCTGTAGCAGCTCCTGTAGCTGCTGCTGGTGCTACAGCCGGGCCTCTCCTGCTGCCGCCCACCGGCAGTGGCGCTGGCAGTAGCATGCAGGCCCGCGACTGGGGCTTCACGCGGTCAACCCAGATGGGACGTGCCAGTTTCGATGTGCCTGTGGCTGTACCGACAGGCGCCGCCGGCAGTAGCAGCAGCGTCTTCGGTGGCGGCGGCGGCATGGGCATTGGCGGTCGGCTGCGGGCGCCGGCGCCGTATGGTGCTACAGCCGCTTCGTCGTCACCCTTCACGCAGCCGATGGACTCATTTGCGCCGCCACCGCTGCCGCCGCCGCCTGCCACTGCGGGCGGTAGTGGCGGCGGTGCCACCTTCAGCAGCACGTCCACGGGTGGCGGCGGCGCCGGCGCCGGCGGTGCTTCAAGTGGCGGCCCCAGCAGCAGCTCCCAGACCAGCCCCTTCAGCTCCGCCGGCCAACAGCTGCCGCAGCTACAGCAACCGCTCCAGCGGCAGCAGCAGGACAGCAGTGCTGCTGCCACCATGCCACTGATGCCGCCACCATACAGCAGCTGGCCCGTCACGGCAGTAGCAGCGCGGCCGGTGGCACAGCCGCCGTTGCCGCAACTGATCTCATCTGCCAGCAATGCAGGAGCGGCCGCCGGCGCCGAGGGTGCGCCAGCTGCTACTGCCGCCGCCGCCGGCCACGGCGCTTTCCCCGACGACCTGCTGTGGTCTCCCTTCGCCACACCGGGCAGCTCCGCGCCGTCACTGTCGCCGCCGCCGCCGCCTGCTGAGCCGCCCCCACAGCCCGTGCACCCCATCTTGTCCGCCGGAGCCCTGGCCGCCGCCGCCGCCGCCGCAGCCGCCGCACCAGTTGCAGGCCAGCCGGCGGCGCCGCCTGACGGCCGCGGCGGCGCCAGCAGCGGAGCGGGTGTTGGCTCATCAAACGGCAGCATGCCGGGGCCGCCGCTGTCGGCGCAGCCCCCAGGAGGCAGGCTGCTACCAGCTGCTACTGCTGCTGCTACTGCTGCTGCTCCTTACTGGCAGCTGCAGCTGCAGCAGCGAGGCGCGCCAGGCGGGCCAGCAGCGGCGGGCGAGGCGGGCGAGGGCGAGGCGGGCGAGGGCGAGGCGGGCGGCTACATGGGCGGCATGCGGGTGTTGAGCTGGCGGCGACGGAGCTGTGGCGCCGGTGGCGCGGAAGCGGGTGGCGCTGTGGGGCCGCCCGGGTTGCGCAGGCGGCTGTCGCCGCAGCCGGAAGAAGACGAGTACGAGGAGCATGAGGATGAGGGTGAGGGTGAGGGTGAGGCTGAGCAGCGCATGGCCCAACATTCGCAACGTCATGTGGAGGCGGCGCCACAGCCGGAGATGGATGAGGAGGCGGAGCTGGAGGCGGAGCGGCGGGCGCTGATGGCGGCAATGTTCCACACTGCTGGCAGTAGCCGAGACCAGCAGCAGCAGCAGCAGCAGGCGGGCGGCGCCGCCGCCGCCGGCGGTGCCGCTCGCGTCGCCGGGGTCGAGCCGGCTGCGGACCTTGCGCCATGGGCGGGTGCCTCAGCTGAGCAGCAGTTCCAGCAGTATCAGCAGTATCAGCAGGTGCAGCAGCAGGTGCTGCAGCCAGTCAGCGCAAGGCTCCGCCCGACGGCGGCCGTAGCACCTGCAGCTGCGGGACCAACCGCAGCGGCGGCGACGGCGGCAGCTTCAGCGGCTGAGCCGGCTTCAGCCGCGGAGCCGGCGCTGGGCGTGCCCGTGCAGCCGCTACAGCCGGGAGACCTGACGCACCTGCTACAGCCGGGAGACCTGACGCACCTGCTACAGCTGGAGCTGCAGCAGCTGCAGCAGCAGCTGTCTTCCAGGCGGCAGGCTCAGGCACAGGCGGCGCCTGCCCCGTCGTCTGTGCCGTCGGCATCGGCTGCAGCCGCAGCGGCGGCGCCGGCGGCGGCAGGGGACGAGGAGGAGGAGGAGCCCGCTGTTGGGGTGCCGGTGCTGGATGCGTCATCCAGTCTCGTGTTTGTGCGGTCGGCGCCGCTGCAGCCACAAACACTTCCGCCGCCACTGCCGCCACCGCCGCCATCGCAGCCAACGGTTGCGCCGCCACTTCCACTGCCTGGCGCCGCCACAGTGCCTACCACACGGCCGGCGCTGCCTGGCGTGGCGGCGGAGCCGCAGCGGCAGGCGCCATCCGCGGCGCCGCCTCCACCTCTACCCCCGCCCCCGCCCCCGCCCCCGCCTCCGCCACCCCTGGACCGGCGCGGCCTTGCCGGCCTGGCTAGTGGCCACCGCCGGAGCGCGTCCCACGCGGAGGACTCCCGAGACCTGGAGCTGGGCCGCCAGGGCCGGAGCAGCAGCAGCAGCAGCAGCGCGGCGGCGGCAGCGGCGGCAGCGGCGGGGCCGGCGGCAGCGGCGGCAGCGGCGGGGCCGGCGGAGCACCATACGCGCGGCGGTGGTTCAGCGAAAGAGGAGGGCGGGGGGATGCCAGGGGAGGGCGAGGGGGAGAGGGAGCAGCGCCGGCAGCACCCGCCTGCGACCGTGTCACGTGCCACGTCGGCAACGCCGCCGCCTGGGGCCGAGGCGCTCGGAGGCGATGCAGCAGCAGGAGCGGCGGCGGCGGCGGCGGCACAGGAGGAGGCGGCACAGGCTGAGGATGAGAGGCTGGTGGCCGCTGCTGCAGGCGCTCCCATCGCTGTGGCGGCGGCAGCGCCGCCAGGGCCACAGATGGTTCTGGCGGCGGTGCTGCCAGAGGCAGCGCCGATCGCAGCCGTGCCGGCTGTCGGTGGCGGCGCTGCAGCCGCCGCCGCGCCGCTGCTGCTGCCGCCGTCGCCCGCCGCCGCGGCGCTGCTACAGCCGCTGCTTGAGGTGGACAGGGACGTTGCGTTGGCGGCGCCCATGTACCTGCTACAGCTGGGGCCGTCCACCGCAGCAGCAGCCGCAGCTGCGGCGGCGGCGACGATGGCAGCGGCAGCACCGCCGCCACTGGCAGGAGGAGTGGGCAGCAGTGGCGGCGGTGCTACAGCCACAGGCGGCAGTAGCGGCAGTAGCGCAGGTGCGGATATGCTGGACGTCCGGCCAAGCGTCAACCTCCGCCGGTAAGCCGATGGATGCGGTGCGGTGCGGTGCAGGCAGTGCAGTGCGCGCCGGAACGGAAGGGGCGCTGATGTCGCTCTTATTGATTGCTACCCACCCACCCCGTGAGTTGCGCGAATGAAGGTAGGCGTGCGGGAGTGAATACGATAGTTAGGCACGGCAGTACACATACGTGCGATGCCCTGGACCTCTTTTGTTTCACCTCGTGCTCGTGCTTGCCTGCAGGCTGTCCATCTCCCAGTCCGCAGTCCTGCGGGCCAGCGAGCCGGCCCCGGGCCCTCTTGGCAGTAGCAGCAGTGCCCTCAGCAGCAGTGCCTTCAGCAGCAGCAGGGGGCCGCAACCCCCCTGCCCATCAGCACCCACACATCACCCACTGTCAACGCCGCCACACGTCGCCGCGTCGTCGCCAGCGGCCCCACAGCTGCTGCCGGCGTCTCACAGCGAGCCGCCCAGCACCGTGCGCCACGCCGCGCTCGCTGGTACCACCTCCGTGTCCCCCTCCTCCTCTTCGCCTTACCACGCCGCGCCGCACAGCGCGGGGCGGCCCGGCTGGGCCGCGCCCACCAGCCCGCGTGCAGCCCTGCCACAGCCGCCGCAGCCGCAGTTGCCGCCACCGCAGCTGCAGCCGTCAGGCAAGGCTGCACGCCTTTCCGACGTCGACACACAACCGGAGGTCGCGGTCACCACAAGCGCGGTCACAGACGCCGCCGACGCAGCGCACCGCGACGAGGCGGAACTGGCGGAGGCGGAGGCGGCGGCCGCCGCCCAGGGGGAGGAGGGGGAGCCGCCCACGCCCAGGTACGGCGCGCTGCTGGCGGGCGGTGGCGGCGGCGGCGGCGGCGGCGGCTGCGGTGGTCTCAACTCGCCGTTCATCGACACTCCCTCCACGTCCCTGGCGGACGCGGGCGACGGCCACATCGCCAGTGAGTGCAAGTGCTTGCCCGGGTCGGTGCTGCTCGTTGTCGACCTAGCGGCGGGAAGAGCACCCCCAACCCCGCCAACCTGTCTAGCCTATACCATACGCATTCAATCATATTAGGGGAGTATTGCAACAAGCTATGACTTGCCAGTGGGTGGGTGGGTGGGTGGGTGGGTGGGTGGGTGGGTGGGTGGGTGATGGTGGTCGCTGAAGGTAGTAGGTGGGCGGCTGGTGTGGTGGTACTGGCGCGCATTTGGCGTGGAGGTCTTAACGGGACTCCTACTGCGTGCGCTGAGGCTTTTGGAGTTAGTTCCACACCATACAAGCGGCCTGCCCGTACACGATGTCCGCACGGCCCCGTGCCCCGTCCTCGCAGGTCCGGAGTGGGCGGGCGTGGGCCGCCAGTCGCTGTCGCTGGGCACACAGACCAGCATGCCCTCCGCACTGCCGCTGCCGCTACTGCCGCTACTGCCCCTACCCAGCGGCGGCGCCATTGCAGCCCCGGGCATCCCGCCGCTTCCCGCCATCGCGCCCGCTGCTACTGCCACTGCTGCAGCCATGCCTGCGTCTGCCCCGACGTCGCTGCAGCCACAGCCGCTGCCGCTGGCGGCTGTGGCAGCAGCTCCTATCGGCGGCGCCGCCGCCGGCAGTAGCACGTCGCTGCGACTCGTGCTACTGCCAGGTGGCACCTCCAGCTCCTCGGGACTGGGGTCATCAATGGCGGCGTTCCGGGGCTCAGACAGCGGCTGTAGCGACTCAGTGGCGGCGGTGGCGCCGCCGCCGGCCTTCCTCCGGCACACGTCGTCCGGCGTGTCCGCTGATGCCGCTGCTGCTACAGCCGCTGCTACAGCCGCTGCTACAGCCGCTGCTACAGGCGGCCCTGCTGCCGCGCCGGCAGTTCTCCCGCCACGGCAGCTGCTGCAGCAGGAGCCGCAGCCAGTGCTGGAGATGCGGCCGCTACTGCCTCTGCCCACAGCAGCCTCCGCTGCCGCCGCCGTGATACCGCCCTCCTCAGTCAATGCGGCCAGGCCGCCTCAACCACAGCCCAGCCGCACCGGCGCCGCTCCCTACCCTGCCCAGACTTTACCTCCGCCCGCCCCCGTACATGTGCCGTCCCTGCACCCGCAGCCTGCGTCGGCGTTTGCGGGCTTCGCAGCCTCTCCTCTGATCTTCCCCTCCGACGCGGCAACGGCAGCCGCCACCGCCCGGACCGCTGGTGCAGGCTCGCCCTTTGGCGCCGCGGCCCCGCCGCCGTCAGCGCTTTGGGCGGAGGCCGAGCCGTGGCGGGCCTCCTCCGCGAGCAGCGGGCAGCGCAGCCTGAGTCTGTCCGCGCCGCTGATCTCCTCCTCGGGATCCCTGCCCGCGCCCGCCGCCGCCGCCACCGGCGCCGCCGCCGCCGCCGCCGCCGCCGCCGCCGCGCCCTGCCGCTCCGCAAGCAGCGTCAGCGATGCGAAGCGACGAAGGCCCGACCGGGCACAGTCCGCGGCGCTCGGCGGCAGCGGCGGCGGCGGCCGCGCGGGCAGCGGCGCCGGGAGGGCCGGCAGCGGCGCAGCCGCCGGCGCCGCTGCAGCTGCTGGTCGCAGCGCGGCCACGGCGGCTTTGACCGGAGGCGGCGTTTTGGGCAGCTTGGGCGGAGGCGGAGGCGGCGGCGGCGGCGGTGGCGGCAGCTTCCACGACCTGTACGACAAGCGGCTGGTGGCCATGCAGCGGTCCGCCTCCGCCGGCCTGGGCGCCGCCGCCGCCGCCGCCACCGGCTACCTGCCGCCCGGCTCCTCGCCGCCGCTTTCCGGTCAGCCGCCTCCAAACCCTGCAACCGGCGCCGGTGCCGGTGCCGGTGCCGGTGCTGGCGGTGTCGTCCGCAGCCGCCAGGGCGCACCAGGCCCGTCGCAGCAGATGCAACCGGGGGCGGCGGCGGCGGCGGCGGCGGCGGCGGCGGCGCGAGCTGCCAGCGGCGGCTCCGCGGCGGGTGGTGGCGGGGGTGGCGGGGGCAGCGGAAGTCGGGAGGGTTCGCCGTTCAGTGTAGGGGGACTGCTGGCGCCGCTGCCGGCCGCTGCCGCCAGCCAGTTCGCCAGTCTGCTGCGCAGTGCCGCGCCCAGTGCCGCTCCCAGCGCCAGGCCCGGCGCAGGGACCGGAGCCGGCACCGGAGCCGGCCCTTCCAGCACCGCCACAGCTGCGACGTCGGACGCCGGCAGCAGCAAGACGAGCGCACGCCGGCAGACGAGGGGGAGTGAGGTGGCGTCGGGCTCGGAGTCAGGGGCGCTCGCACCGGCACCCGCGGGCCCGGTTGCCGAGGCCGGCGCCGGCGTGAGCGCGCCGCCGTCGCCGCCGCCGCCGCCGCTGACAGCTGCGACCAGCGGCGTTGCGTCCGGATCAAGACCTGGATCCCGGATAGGTTCGGAGCGGCGGCATCAACAGAATCCGGTACGGCAGCTGCTGACGGCCGCTGCCAAAGCCATTGCTGCGAGAGCGGCTGGCAGCAGCAGCCGCAGCAGCACTCGCAGCAGCACAGCAGAGAGCAAGCGGAGCAGCAGCGGCAGGGCCGGCGGCGGCGGCGGCGATGGGGGTGGTGACGGCGGCAGTGGCCCGAGCAGCAGGGGTCCCAGCAGTGGCGGCGCCACCGGCAGTAGTAGCAGCGGCGGCGGCGGTGTGAGTGGCGGGGGCGGCAGTAGCCGAGGCCCCAGCGGCCGCAGTAGCACCAGTACGGCCGGCGGCAGTAGCCCCAGCGGCGACACCGGGACACCACCAGGCGGCGGCCGAGGCGACGTGCTGTCCGCGGCGGCTGGGGGCGAAGCTGCAGCCGCCGAGTCGGCAGCGGCGGCCCCACAGGCAGCGGTTGTCCCCTCTCCAGGGACAGCGCAGCAGCAGGAGCCGCAGGCCGGCCCAGCGGCCGCTGCTGGACGTGATGGAAGGCACTACAGCGGCAGGCGCAGCACGGGTGGGGCCGTCAAAGGCGGCATTCGCGGGGTGCTGTGGGGCCGGGCGGCGCAGGCGCTGCTGCTCGTGTTGGCGCTGCTGCTGCCGGCACTGTGGCTGTGGCTGCAGCACACCTCACTGCCGCCGCCGCTGCTGCAGCCGCTGCTGCCGCAGCCACCAGGTCTTGGTCTGGCTGCACCCGTGCCACACGGCGCGTGGCACCCCACGGCGGCCGCTGGTGGTGGTTGGCTGGGCCACGACCACCCTTGGGAACGCAGCGCAAGTGAAGGCTTCACGCCCAGCCTCCGAAACCTCGTCGGTGTAAGGGCCGGCACAGAGGGAGCAGAGGGCTGGGTGCATGACGCAGACGCGGCAGGCGTGGAGCTTGACGGAGGCGGTGTGGCGAGGTACGGAGCGCTGGTGTGGCGACTGCGGCAGCACGCTGCCAGCGCCGTCGCCTGGTTCTGTGGTGCCGGCGGTGATGATGGTGCCCGTGGCGGCGCCGCCGCCGCGTCCATGGGGTGCAATGCGTCTGCCAGTGAGCCGTCCGTCGCCGCAATGGAGGTGGCGTTCAACGGCGGCGCCAGCCGAGTCAACGACGGCGGAGGTTGCGGCGGCGGTGGCGGCTACCGTGGCGGCGGGCTGCTGGCGGCGGCTGCGGCCGCACAGATGGCGGCGGCTGACCTGGCGGAAGCCATGGACGCGTACGGCGACGCCCTTGACGGCGGCGGCGGTGGCGCCGCCGCCGCCGCCCCTGGCGCCAAGGCGGCAGCACCGCTCAACGAGCTCCTGCGCAAGGTGCTGCTGCGGCCGCTGCCGCAAGACGAGTACAGGCAGGAGCTGCTTCTGCAGGCGGAGGCGTCGCGGCGGCAGCTGGCGGCGGCGGCGGCGCCGGGGCTTGCGGCGGCGGCGGAGCGGCTGGCGGCGGCGGCGCTGGCGGACGCGGCAGCGGAGGGCGGCCTGGCGGCGCACATGCGAGCACTGGCAATGGACGTGTGGCGTGACTTTGTCATTGCTGCTGCTCCGCCTCCGTCAGTGCTAACGCCTGGAGGCGCGGACACGGACGACACACAGCGGCAGATAGAACACAACGCCAACGAAACGCAGGCGCAGTACCAGCACCACGAGCAGCAGCTGCTGCGGCTGCAACGGCGGCGGCAGCGAGAACACCTGCAGCGGCTGGCGGGGCATTTGCGCCACGCGGGCGCCGCGGCGGCGGCGGCGCTGGCGCCGGCGGCGGACGCGATGGCGGCGGCGGCGGATGGCGCCGCCAGGCTGCTGCTGCGTCACGCAACCGCCCTGCGCCTCACGCTGGAGGCCTCGCTGGACGAGGCCTCATCCTCGTACCCATCTGTAGATTTCGGCAATGGGGTTGCGTCGTACGCGCTTGATGGCGAGCTACTGCCACAACAGCAGCTGCAGTTGCTGCTGCCGCCGGCCTGGTCCGAGCACATGGCTCGCCTGCAGCGGCTGCAGGCCGCCCTGCGGTCCGTGGCGGCCGAGAGCATCCACACCGCTTACGGCGGTGGCGGTTACGGCGGCGGCGGTTACGGCGGCGGCGGTTACGGCGGCGGCGGCGGCGGCTTTGGAATTCAAGCCCGCGTAGCGAGTCTGGCGGCGGCCGCGCAGGGCCTCGGCCAGATGACGGATGGGGCTGTGGGCGAGGCGGCGACTGTGGGCGCAGCCGGAACGGCAGCGGGCGCGGCGAGCGGCAGACCGGGAGGCGCGGCAGCAGGCGCCGAAGGGCTGTGTATCGCGGCGGTGGTGGTGGACGTCACGGTGCCCACGTCTGCTGCCGGTGCTGCTGCTGCCGGTGCTGCTGCTGCCGGTGGTGCTGCTGCTGGTGCTGCTGCTGCCGGTGGTGCTGCTGCTGGTGGTGCTGCTGCCGGTGCTGCTGCTGCTGGTGGTGGTGCTTGCGGCCATGAGGGCTTATGGCGCAAGGGGACGCCCGAGCCAGGCGTGCGCGTGGCCTGGCGCCTGGCGCCTGCGCTGCGTTGCGCCGGCGGCGACGCTGGCGGCCGTGGGAGCGCCTGGGAGCGACGGCGCCCCGCGGCTCTTCTTTACGTGTCCCGTGACGGCAGTGGCGGGCGCAGCGGCGGCGGCGGCGGCGGCGGCGACGATGACGGTAGCCAGCCCAGCTATGTGGACGATCTAATGGACGACGATGCGGCCGCGGCCCGGCTGGCCGCGGACCTGGCGCGGGAGCAGCAGGCGGCGGCGGTCGCGCGCGCGGCGGCGGCGCCGGGCTGGGTGTGGGCAGCGGCGGCTGCGACGGCGGCGGACACGGCCGAGGAGGAACGGGGGGACGGTTTCCTAGCCCAGCAGGAGGCGGAGGAGACAGCAACAGAGTCAGCCGGAGCAGCGCCAGTTGCAAAGAGGCATAGGATTGGAGAGCGCGGTGGCATGGGCGCGACGTTGGCGGCTGGCGTTGAGGGCCTGGGGGAGGAGGGGGCGGGGCGACGGGGGCCTGGTGTTGCGGCAACGGCGGCGCTGCCTCTGGATTTGCAGGCGCGCATGTGGCGGCAGGCGTGGGAGGACGTGGCGCAGGCGTTGGAGGGCTGTTTGGAG
This sequence comes from Chlamydomonas schloesseri, assembly GCA_016834595.1. Taxonomy (NCBI): domain Eukaryota; kingdom Viridiplantae; phylum Chlorophyta; class Chlorophyceae; order Chlamydomonadales; family Chlamydomonadaceae; genus Chlamydomonas; species Chlamydomonas schloesseri. The sequence continues at coordinate 99,407 of JAEHOD010000103.1, forward strand.
GACTGCGCGGCAGCCGGCGGCGCGCCTGGCAGGCGGTAGCTGATTGTGGGGAATGGTATGAGCGTGAAGATTTAAAACCATAGGTGATCTAAGCATCATTGTCGGTGGCAGCCGTGCCTGTGCTGGATGGGACCCGGGGGCGGCATTAAAGGGGCATGCAGACAATGTGGTGGTGTGGTATGCATACGCTGCGGCCGTTTGCGCAGCTGCAGTAACACGGTTGTGCACGGACCGCTGAGGCAGCCGGCCAGGCATCCGGTCCCAAGTGCAGGCAGAGCAAGCTTGAAATGTTGAAATGAAATGAACAGGCATCATCTGATGTTGCTGCGTGTTTCGCTTTTGAATGTTGACAACTTGCCCCTGTTAACCGAAACGCCCTGCCAATATTAGTGCGCTCTTGTGCTAAATGGCGTCGCACTGCGTTCAAGCATGCAGCGCTACCCCAGCAAGAGGTCGAGAGGTGGGTGGGGCGCGACATGGGGATGGAGGGGGAGGGAGAATGCGGGGTACGCCGTACGCCCCTCGTACGAAGGCCACGCCCTACTTGGCCCTACCACGCCGTGAAGGCGGCCGTTCCCAGCTGCTGGCTGCAGCCAAACGCGTAGCCAGGCACCGGTCGAGATAAAGCGCGACCGCGGTGTCTCTGAAAATCCGTAAAAAGGGGCAAAGGAGCGAGGTACACGTACAGCCAGACCGACAGTTACCCTGCACGTTACAAGTCACTGCACGGCATGCGAAATCTCCATGTCTGCACGAATATCGTAAGGAAATCGCAGGCCACTAGCGCCCGCCCAGAATATAGGTGCACGGGCAGCCAGTCCGGCGCAGCGACTCCTACCTCAACAAAAGATATGAACAGTAAAGTGCAAATCATTCTAATTGATGAGATTATGTGTGCTAGGAAGCATGGCGGTGCTGCGGCAAGACGCCATCAACTGCACTTTTGCAATTTCTGGCCTCGGCAGCGCGCTGCTAGGTGCGCCCTGTCGCCCACAGCGCATTTATACATATAGAGGTTGTAGAGCTGGTTTACCCAAGCCATGCGCTCCCTCAGAAGGTTCATTCAAAGTTAGTTCTCCTGGTTTCAGCCGCACTTTAGCGCGCGACCACCTCCTTCTTGAAGCTATTCACACATTAAGACTACAGAACAGCTGCACGCGGATAAAAGGAGCGGTTGCTTGAGCCTGCAAACTTGATGCTCTTCGCCGTCTGGCGTTCGGAAGCCTTCCCGAAATTCATTTTGGGCTCTTGTGTACACCATGAGGCATCTACTTGTGACTATTGCGCTGGCGCTGCTATTCTCAGGTGGAAGTCCCCGGCCGAATGCGGTCGGAGCGGTGTATGGCCTTTGACGTTTGGCCGTCTGTGCTGCGCACTCCAAATGCATGCGAGATAAGCACAAACCTGGTTTTTTATGCTTCTTACGCGCCACGCAGAATTTGCTAGTGCCAGCCGGTCTCTCCCGCGCCCCCCACGCCGGCCGGTGGAGCCCCCAGGTAATGACTTCGTGGGGGTGGCCTGAGCTGAGCCATCTTAAGGCCCCTGGCACGGAGGTTTCTTGTAGAATTCGGCATGCTTCAGCCGCCACCGGGCTACTAGTCCAGGCACACTTAGACGCACCACGAGACAGGCGCGCACCTGTAGCACCTCCACCGCCTGCTGTGGCATTGCACAGCACAGAACCGCACGCGCCACGTGCGAAACTACACACGGCACGGTCTTTGCCGGGGTGTAGGGCCAGGTCACCGGGTAAAGCCCCTGACGAGTGAATTCCTGCTAAAGCTGACTTTGACGTCCGGGTAGGCCTCGAGAACAACACCCCTTCCCCTTCCCCGTTTTCCCCTACTGTAGGCCTGCTCAAGCGCATCCAGGGCCGGGTGGTTTACACACAGGCAGACGGTGAGCCAGGCGTGTTCGGCATTCAGAGCGATGACGGCAGCTACCGAGAGCTTCCGGGAGGCCGGCCGCCTGTGGACGACGACGGCATCACCGGCTACACCGTGGGCACGACCCTGGCCCTGGTGCGTGCGTGTCAGGGCGGGTTTCGTATCAGGGCGTGGCGGGGCCTGTAATTCCATGTCATGGGGGTAGGGAGATGACAGACCCACTGGGAAACTGGGCGCTGGTGTTGCGTGCAAACCAGTTTGCCCTTGCAAACAGCCCGCCTCTTCCCTTCTCAATCCTCATGCCCTCGGTGCCGGCCACTCCCCCACTCCCCCCCAGGACTGCACCACCTCGGGCACCGGCACCTCCTGCACCTCCACCTCCAGCACCACCCTCATCTCCGCCCCCGCCACCGCGCCCACCAGCACCGCGACCAACATGAGGTTGCTCGCCATCCTGGTCGACGACGTGGAATACTGCCCCAAAGCCTACCCGGTGGGGATCACCGAGGCAGCGGTCACGTCCCTCTACACCACCCCGGGCACCGGGCACGCCAGCTGGATCGCCGGCTGCACGCGCGGCAACTTCAACATTGCCGGCTTCAAGACGGCAACCTTTACTTACCTGAACTGGGACTTCTGCGGCATCTTCAACAGGACGGTGGCATACGACATCAAGTACTATGCGGACGAGGCTGTGCGCGGCCAGCTGGGCGTGACCGAGTTCAACTCGTACACGCACAGGGTAAGCGCCGCCGCCGCCGCCGCCGGTTTCCTCCCGCTTTCGTTGCATTAGCACAGGGTTAGCGGCGGCACTGAGCTTGTACTCGTCGTATGTTGGCCCGTACCAGAATGTGTACTGGTTGAACAGTTGGTCAGTTGGGAGGCTCTGCGGTCTGCTTTGAGCAAGGGGTTGCCAGGGGCGCTGCCATTAGTAACGCATGGATGGCGGCGGTGGGCTGACATACGAGTGACACGCCGGCCGCCGCCCGCTTTACGTCCCGTACTTTGCAGGTCTACATCCTGCCGACTCTGTACGCCAACTTCACCAACCTTTTGGGGCTTGGCAACGTGGGCGGCACTGACGTGTGGCTCATCAACACCAGCGGGGGCCTGCAGCGCGTGTGAGTGGCAGGGTGCATGCGCCTGGGGCCCTGGGTTGCTTTGGTGATGGCGCTGACCACGCCGCATGCGTTTCTTTATTTTACAATAATTCTTACGGACCGGCAACACACCCGCACAGGGCAACCGTTCTTCAGGAGACCATGCACAACTTCTATGCTTGGCACAGCTACCGTTATGGTACTGAGTACAATGGTGCGTGTCGTTTCTTGAGGTGTTGGTGGCTTTTGGGTGGGTGGGCCGCAGTTCCTAGCTGGCTAGCTAGCTGACTCAAAGTGCCGTATGTGCAGCAGTTCGTTTGTCGAGGGATTGGGTGTTGGATGTGTGAGTACCGGTAGCGTACACAATCGCAGGGAGCCGGTGCATCTGGATGGCTACATCCAATTTGACCTTATTGTCCTTTTTAATCTCGCAGACAACTCCACGGCCATGGGACGTGGTGATGTGTGCTTCACCGCATACGACCTGGCGCGCCCAAGATGGGCAACGGCGGTGGGCGGCGGCGGCGCGGTCGACAGCACCGTGCTGCCGGCAAAGACCCTCACATCCTTCAACGTGCCCGCGCTGTACGGCACAGCTACCGGCGCCTTCCTCCGCATCACGCCCAACTGGATGACCGGGTACGGCGACTCCACGTGCAACGCCAGCCGCAACCTTTACGTGTCGCTGCGTGTGGCACGTGGCGTTGACGCCGGCCTGCTGCCTGAGTTTGACCGCAAGGTATGTTATAACTAGTAGCAGTGGGTTCGGCCTGCTGTAGGTATATGTTTAGACCGCGCCCAGACTGCCGCGCCCGCAGCAACTCATCGCACGCTCTCACTTTGGGGAACCCTCTACGTGGTTGCGCCACGGCTGCCGCTCTTGGCCGCTCTGTATGCAGGTGTCCATTCATTCTGTCAACGCAAGCTTGGACGCCGGCGTGAGCTCCACGTGTAGCGCCTTCAACGTGGACACGTGCGCCCCCGACCCCAAGTACGAGCTGCTGGAGCTGGTGGCCCCCGGGTTCGTGTCGGCCGGGGCAGGCGCCATCGCGTCAACCTGGAACCTTGTGGTGTACGCGGGTGGCTGGACCGACAGCGGCAGCACCGGCGGCCTGGAGACGCTGCGTGTGCACCTGTGCCGCTTCACGGCCAGTCCCGCCGAGTGCCCCACCTGGGCGGCGGCGGAGGGGCCCTGGACGCCGCCGCCCTCGCCCCCGGGCCCGGCGCCCAGCCCGCCTAGCCCGCCATCGCCATCACCTCCGTCTCCTCCCAGCCCTAAACCTCCTGTGCCGCCCAGTCCTTCACCCCCCAGCCCGGCGCCGCTGCCTCCCTCTCCTGCGCCGTCGCCGCCTCCCAGCCCCAAGCCGCCATCACCTGCCCCGCGCCCTCCGCTACCTCCGTCGCCGCCGCCGCCGAGCCCGCCGCCACCCAATTCCAGGAAGAAGCGCTAGAGCCCCCACGCCACAAACAGGGCCAAGCTATGTTGTGCAGGTGCAGCACAGATTGGCTGGGGGCTCTGGTGTGAGCGCAGATGTCCACAATGCAAGGACAGTTTGCAAATGGCCTCGTCACTGCAGTTCCCCATCATGTATTACCCGGCCTGACGGCTGCTTCCTTACGGCACGGTGTGTTGCTTGGGCACATCGGGCGCGTTCTTGATTATTAATGCGGACAAATGATTGAAGACATGTGGCCGTTAAATAGCGGGCAGCATGCGGCATACGACATCATGCACTGCGGACCCTTCATCATTTTTAGGTGCATGTGCGCGTTGTGGCTTGTGACTGGTGATGAAGCGTTGCCATGGTCCGGATGGCGGGCTGGCTGCAAGCGCGACGGCTGAGGAAGCCGCGTGCTGTTCAGCGGCCGTCAGGCTGCACCTCCTGACTTGGTGGGCTGCACCTCCTGACTTGGTGGTGATCAACTGCTGTTAGGCTGCACGGCATTTCGCGCCACGCTCACGTGGCCAGCAGCATCCGCATTTCAGAGGCGGTCAGGTCTGCCACTACTGCCACCACACGCACATACAGCCATATACCTATGCACACACGCGCATGGCATGGTTGTCCTGTACATTATAATACATTGCTGTTGATACACATTCGGGTGAGTGAGGATTGGGCGCCAGCAGTGTGTCCCAATGAGTGACACTAGAGGTACCCGGTACGTAGGTTAGTTGATATCAAGCGCCTTGGCGCGTGTGAGGTGGGACTACGTGTGGACAAAGTGCTACGTTTATACACATCTGACGTTACATAAAGTTGAGCGCCGTCGCAAACAATGGTGAGTCCAGGCCTTCTTGTTTCTTCACAAGGGCGCTGACCGAGAGGGAAAGCGCGACGATGCGCGTGCAAGGCCTCCTCTCGGATCAAGGCCACCGCGCAATGAGGTTGTGAGTGATACCGGCCCGCATCATCAACTTGCTCGGTAGCCCAAAGCCGAGCTCGTAGCGCAACTCAGGCGGGATAGGCGGGAGAGCAGCCCTTGATCGCAGTTTCCCCGTCCACATGTGAATGTGCTGCGCAAGTAAGCGCGCGTTGCCTTGCTGCATTCATATGTGACGACCTAGCTTGTGGGCTGCTACCCGCCTGGTGGTTTTCATCCCTATTTGCTTAACTCTTTTTGTAGAGATGTTTGTGAGGGACTGCTTACTCTACTGAGATCCTGGGGCCTTTACTGACGCCGCAGCGCTATTTGCTGCATGAATGCTTTGGGGTAGGGGCTGTTGTTTTGCAGATTGGGGAGCTGGTGGTTCGGACGAGTGTGTGTAGCTTTGCGCATGCTAGACGTGTGTGCTGAAGCACGCATAAACGCAACTTGTTTGCAAGCTGCTGACGTCACACAGTGCGCAGCACGCAACACGGCAGCCTGCAACGCCCAGGTGTGATCTGCAGGCCCGCCCTTTGTGTGTGTTCACATGGGCAGGCATACGACTGATGCGCCTGGGCGAGGGAGAGAGGCTGTAGCAGGGCTCCATCGCTGGGCGGGAGCTATCCACTGGGAGCTATCCTACCTGACAGATACGGTAGCGTGCCTCAAGGTGTACCCGTCTGGAAGGGTTCGGCCAGTCAAGGAAGTGAGCGGCGTGGTGTTCGGAGCCACTTTGAGTTTTGCACAGGCGCCGGCTCGGCTGCCCGCGCGAGCCGTTACCAAAGTGTGTACAGGCGAGTTAAAATTTACGGTTGTGGGTGTTAGGATGTCGCCCCGCCAGGAAGCTTGTAGGCCGATCCGCCGATGGTCGATGCCGGGAAGGAGGAGGGGTGCCGCGTGTCGTCACTCGTCAGTGCCAGCGTAGCCCTCATCATCTCCCCCTGACCCTCATGGAATCTTGTAGCGCAGCCACCAGTCCACGATAATGTGGACAGTACATGTCTTGTCACTCCTTCTTGTCATTGCGTCTCGCGCTCTCAGCCGTGCAGGACGTGCGCGGCTGAGGCCCCAGTGTGCACCTGCCGGCCATCCTTCGATTCTAAACTGCAATACTCTTCACTGGACTAGCTGTGGCCTCTGGATTCCCATGCCATGCGTTTGCATGGCATACGATTACGACTGCCGAAGGGAGGGCCTCGAACAATTGCTCGCGGACCACTGACAGAAGGCTGTCGGAAACGCGAGGGGCCGAATTCGCAAAACGTCCGGGCGCGGTGCTCTACCCAGTTAGAACAGCTCAATCAATAAAAATGTGCACGATATATTCTCATGCAAGGTTGTAGCGCGCCGCTATGCCGTCGTGCGCAAGGACGCATCAACCGTGCACTTTCGCGAACTGCTCAAGTGCCGCCGGGAGCAGCCACTTGTCCCAGACCCTGACCCTTTGGGCTTGGTTTTAGCATGAGGTTGTAGAGCCGGTGACTGCAAACCGTGCGCTCCCTCACAACTGCTTTTGCCAAAGTCCTCTTTAGTTCCCCCTGTTCCTGTTTTCGGGTCAACCACAGACAGAGTAACATGCTTAACGTAGAGTGCTGAAAATAGAATTGTACGCCGCAGGCTGCTCGAGCGTCTGCAAGTTGACGCCGTGCGCGCTCGACGCCATAAAGTCCTTGCGGCGTTGACCTGGCCTTAACGAATTATCATGAGATGGATATTATTATCGATAGTTCTGGCGCTGGGACTTCGAGGTAGGGAGTCCACGCGAATTTGGTCGGCGCACCGTGTAGTTTCTTTTGCGTGTGCGCTTCGGCCTCACCACACCGAATCATGAGCCGTGGCGTGATAAAATGTGAAGGAGCAAGCGGGCACGCCGTGTAGGGATGGCGCTCGCAAGTCGCCCGCTCACGCGGCCTCCCCGCCAGCCAGTGGAGCCCCCCGGCCTGCTCAAGCGCATCCAGGGCCGGGTGGTGTTCATCCAGCCGGACGGCCAGGAGGGCGTGTACGGCATTCAGAGCGACGAGGGCTTCATCCGGTTGCTGCCGGGCGGCCGGCCGCCGGTGGGCGATGACGGCATCACCGGCTACACTGTGGGCACGTACCTGGCCCTGGTGCGTGCGTGTCAGGGCGGGTTTCGTGCCGTCGTGCGGCGGCGGATTTGTGCCCGTTTTCGAGCACATGCGGCGTTCTCAGTCCATCCCATGCGCAGCCTGGTTTTCCCATGCATGATACTGGTGGGAACATCGTGGCTCTAGGCCCCGTCTGCTGCCCCGCCCCCGCCCACTCCCGTTCCCGGGGACCCCATCCCCACCGCCGTTCCCACCACCCCCAGGACTGCACCACCTCGGGCACCGGCTCCTGCACCTCCACCTCCAGCACCACCCTCATCTCCGCCCCCGCCACCGCGCCCAGCACCGCCTCCAAGACCATGAAGGTGCTGGCGGTGCTGCTGACGGACGACGACGGCTACGGCTGCGTGGAGGCCCCCGGCACCACCGAGGCGGCGGTTACCTCGCTGTACACCACCCCCGGTACCGGCTACGCCGCCGGCCTGGCCAACTGCTCGCGCAGCCATGTGACGGTTGGAGGTTTCACGGCGGTGTCGTACACCTGGCCCAACAACTCGTACTGCGGCGGCGCGTGCGACTGGTGGTACATCATGAAGGATTTCACGGGCTGGGCGCCCGCCAACGTCCCAAACTACAGCAGCTACACGCACCGGGTAAGAAACAAAGCGCGTGTGTACATAGCTTGATTGGCTGCTTGTCTCGCAGCAACACGCAGGCGTCATCTGTTCCCCCTGGAGCGAGGGTGCCAAAGATTGCTGCCAATACTGCTGCTGGTGGCTCCAGGCTGCCCACCCTGTGCCTGCCATGGCGCACTCGTGCCTAGCTGACCTGCCTTCCACTGCCACCGGCACACTGGTCGAGTGCACCGCCGCAGGTTTACATCCTACCGCCCAGCTACTCGGGGTACTGCGGCTGGCAGGGGCTGGCGGCTGTGGGCGGCAACGATGTGTGGCTGGTCAACACCAAGTATGGCCTGCAGCGCATGTGAGTAATACGGTAGTCGAAGCAGCTGTACGTGCCCAGTTCGTTGCCTAACAGCGCGCCGCCGCCTTACTTGATGCTTTGCGCAAACGTGCGTGCTGCATGCATGGCGCGGTGGCGCACGCACGCACATGTGCGGACAGGGCAACGGTGGTGCAGGAGACAATGCACAACTTCATCATTCGCCACGGCTGGAGGTACAGCACAGAGTACCAGGGTGCGTCAGTGCTGTGAGGTTCATGGTGCTTGCTTTTGATATGGGTCAAACAGCTGCTGAGACGGTGCGAATCAGCGCATCGCGCGACTGTTTGATGTCCATCCAGTGCTCCACGTGCATGCGGCCAGCAGGTATTTAGCGCATGTCCGTAACAGGTCAGCAGGACCACGCACCGCACGCCACGCGGCATGCCCCAGTAGCCCCAATCCCTGTTACCCCGCCGCTTGCCCAGCCCGCGTCAAGCAACACTTGCTCTCAAAGACTGATGCCAAATCAACCGTCGCAGACTACTCGACCTCCATGGGCTACGGAGACACCTGCTTCAGCGCGCCAGAACTGGCGCGGTGGAGCTGGGCAACGGCGGTGGGCGGCGGCGGTGCGGTCGACAGCGCCGTGCTGCCGGCAAAGACCCTCATCTCCTTCAACGTGCCCGCGCTGTACGGCACAGCTACCGGCGCCTTCCTCCGCATCACGCCCAACTGGATGACCGGGTACGGCGACTCCACGTGCAACGCCAGCCGCAACCTTTACGTGTCGCTGCGTGTGGCACGTGGCGTTGACGCCGGCCTGCTGCCTGAGTTTGACCGCAAGGTATACATGTGCGCGGGGGTTCCAAGCTTTAACGTGGTATTCGCGGTTTACGCTGGGACTGGGTTTGGTGCGGACACAGGCAGGCAGGCAGGCAGGCAGGCAGGCAGGCAGGCAGGCAGGCAGGCAGGCAGGCAGGCAGGCAGGCAGGCAGGCAGGCAGGCAGGCAGGCAGGCACGGACAGGGGTGTTCCGGGGGGGCTTCGGCCCCCTTAATCGCTTCGCTCAGGGGGCTCAGCCCAAAAACTGCCGTCCCTGCCCGTTCATCATGCCTTGACGCCCATTCCACCTGCTGGTGAACAAATGCCTCCGTCCGTCCGTGGAATCCTTCCGTGTTTGTGCAGGTGTCCGTGCACTCGGCCGTTGCAAGCGTGGATGCATGCTACCCCACCACGTGTCCAGCTGGCACGAGCGTGGACACGTGCGCCCCCGACCCCAAGTACGAGCTGCTGGAGCTGGTGGCCCCCGGGTCCGTGTCGGCCGGGGCAGGCGCCATCGCGTCAACCTGGAACCTTGTGGTGTACGCGGGTGGCTGGACCGACAGCGGCAGCACCGGCGGCCTGGAGACGCTGCGTGTGCACCTGTGCCGCTTCACGGCCAGTCCCGCCGAGTGCCCCACCTGGGCGGCGGCGGAGGGGCCCTGGACGCCGCCGCCCTCGCCCCCGGGCCCGGCGCCCAGCCCACCATCGCCGCTGCCTCCGTCTCCGCCCAGTCCTAAACCTCCGGTGCCGCCCAGTCCTTCACCCCCCAGCCCGGCGCCACTGCCGCCCTCTCCTGCGCCGTCGCCGCCGCCCAGCCCCTCACCGCCATCCCCGCGTCCGCCTGCGCCGCCGAGCCCCTCGCCGCCCAGCCCTCCGCCATCCCCGCTGCCGCCATCGCCGTCGCCACCGAGGCCACCATCTCCAGTGCCGCCCTCGCCAGCGCCACCTCTTCCGCCCAGACCCAGGCCCCCCACGCCTCCAAGCCCCAAGCCGCCTAGCCCAGCACCGTCACCGTCGCGGCCCCCATCGCCGGCACCTCCGAAGGCACCCCTTGCGCCGCCGCTCAAGGCCAAGGGCTCGTCTGGCTAATAAGCTAATTCACCCACGGCTTTTGTTCGTGTGCGTGGTGTGTGGAGGTAACATTGATGACCTGGTTTGAATGCATGCATGCGTGTGCGCCATACATGTGACATACGGCTTATACGGCTGAGCGTTCTTATCTTCATACCAGGGTGTCAGGCTTGATTTCGGCGCGGAAGGCGGTGTGAGATCCTGCCCTTGGGGGAAGGGCTGCCGCGTTGTCAACAGGTTACCGACATGCGCTAGAATGCAAATGCGAACTGCGAGAGCGAGGCAGCCGGGACGAGGTTGGCCCATTATCATCATGCGCCTAGGAGTCGCCATGCAAGCGCCTCCTAGCACCGCTCCAACCGACCCCGGCTATGTCCGGGCGATGAGGTAGTTCGGCCTCAGACAGTCGAGGGCTGAGCTCCTTTTCCCTGACACAGGGGAACCCTTGGCATTCCCATGTGCGAGGTCATTACTAGAGGTATGAGGGACTGCTTACCTAGGACCCCAAGCAGGGGCACTCTGTTGATCATATGCTATCTTATCGTAAGTTTGTGCTGTGCATGGCTGGGTGCTGTCGCGCGTGCAGGAGTAGGTGGGGGTTCAGGTGCATGTATGGTTACGGCGTACGAGGGGTGGGGGACGTGCAGCGTTGGCTCTGTGCCATCAATGCACAGCGTCGGAGGCGGGTGCCTGTCCATTAATGAACATAGTGCTTTGGCTCAGAGGGTGCAAATGAGCTTCATGCTAAATGCATGCTTGCTTACTGTGTGAAATGCAAGTTAGCCACAGTCTGTAAATAGAGAGCTTCAAAAGGTTGACACCGCATGCCGGTACCCTTATTACCAATGGCCATGTACGCCCGTACGTACGCTGTTAGCGGAAGCACGCCTTGCAAGTCGCCAGGCCCCGCACCTTCAATCATTGTGATGCCACGCTGCATCACCACCCACCGATACTCTGCGTGCAAGCGTTGCCCCCAACTGGGTATGGCTTACTGCTGGGCTGGGAACAACCCTCCATCCCCCAGTGCAATGGTCGCTTTGGCTCCTGGATAAAACTACCCCCCAACACACATGCATATACACACACATCTGCCAAATGTGGCTGGACTCAACCCTACCTGGCTCGCTCTCGCTCATAACCGATCCAGCCCGGGCCACACAAGGAAGTCCCGTCCGTATCGTATATAGACGCTCTGCGACACTTGCCATTCATGCTAAACAGCTTCTTATGGCTCTTCGCTCAATCTGACCACCAGCAGTACGATGTGCACTGCGAACTAACCGTTGCAGTTGTGCCAGCAGCAGGCAACCCCTCACTCAACCATGTCAACCCCTCTCACTCCTGCTTTCCTTGATCAGTGCACCAGCACAATATCTGTGCATCATTCTTTGGGCATATCGACTTGACAATCAACGTTGCGTGAATAATCTAGCCAATGCGCGCAACCCCGGCTCACTCAGAATGAGATGTGCGATGCGGCCAATGAAGCAACCATACATGTTCTTGAGTTTTATTTGGCTGTGGGATCACTGCAATTGTTTGTTGCCCAGTGTCCGTACGCCCATTCATTACTGCCGTGTTTGCTCTCACCCGCATGTGGCGGTGTTATGATGTGTGCACCGCACAGCGCGGGACGCACTACACGGGCTCATAACGTGACAGCCGCTCCTCAAGCTTCTTGATCCGCGCCTGCGAGTTCATTCATTCACCGACCGGTGGGGACGTCAGGGGCACAGGTGGTTCGTTACAATCATGTCCCACATGTGCGCCCACAAGTGGTACTTGTGCTGCTTGTGCTAAACCCAGTGTGCGGCTTGCGCCAGTCCTTAATGAGCGCGCGGAGCACAAACGCCTGTTGCGGCACGCACTCACCTCTTGCTCCGACACCTTGGCCTGCAGAGCGGCCATGGTCACCTGCACCAGGCAGTGTGTCCGTTGTGCGCGCCCGGGTGTGAAAGCAAGCAGCGCTAACAGCGAGAGGCGTGCTGTCCGACGGTAGATAAAGTGGCAGATGAAGCCAACACTCTCATCGGGTGCGTGGTACGGCGGACAAAGCGCGACGCCACCTGAACAGACAGTCTCTCCGCTTTGCCCCGCACTGTCCCCGCCCCGCGTCCCCCGTCCCCCTGCCCCCGCCCTACCTTCTGGCGGTCGCGCGAGCGCTGCTTCGAAAGCCGATTGCGAGCCCGCAGGGCTGCCTGTGGCAAGGGGGATAGATTTATCAGCCATCAGGAGGTCCTGGATGGAACGCTGTGTACATACGTCTACAAAGGAGCGAGTGGACGCGCGAGCGAGCCGTACCTTCTTCTGCTCCTGCGTCAATGGCATGCCGCCGCCAGTGCTGGTCCGCCGGCCGCGACTGCCCTTGCTTAGCAGCCGCGGCGCCGCCGCCAGGGCTGCCGCCGCCGCCCCAGGAGACATGCCTGCGTCGTTTGGGAGCAATGCGAGCACGACGAGCGAGCGAGGCCATTGCGCGCCGTAAACAAAGAAGTCTGCAACAGCCGCGAGCTCGCCAATTTCACACTCTCTAGGAGACACACGCCGCCCAGGTCACCCCCTGCTAGCGGTGCAGAATGGGCATATCAAGCAGGGTGCAACAGCCCGAAGCCTAACGTGGCGGAGCAAGAGACAAGGCGTGCCGCCGCTGAGCTGGACCTGTGTGCTCAAGACGGTTTTGATGCAGCTCGCAACCGCTGGAACAAGCGGGTTGTCTTGGTGGGGTAGCAGTGACAGACTTTGGGTTGGGTAGAGAGCGAGGGGAAGCCCTTCTTTGCTTCTAGGGGCCTGGCTGGTTCGTGGTTTGAGGCATGTTCAGTTTGACCTGTCCCCTGTGCGGTGGCTGATTGCGTTTTTGCCGGCTTGAGAAGAAGATGTTAGCTGCGCAGTGGTGGAGGTGTTGGCCCTTGCGAGTTGCTCGGGGAGCCTTCTTTCTTGCTGTGTGGTGACTCCTGGTGAGTGATGTTTGTGCGCGTTTTGTGAGAGCGAGCGAGCTGCCTTCCTGTTACGTCTGACCTATGGAGGCAGGCGCCCTGTGATCGCGGCGGTCAAGCGGGGAGTGGCTTCGATTGCCGTAGGCTTGGTTAGTGTGCACCGGTCAGGTTGTCGGCGCTCTCGCCAGTCCAAAGAGGCTGGTAGGCTGCAGCGGCCGTGTTTCGGGCCCGGGTCAGAAGCCTCCGCACAGCTGTAACACAATGTGAAGGTCTAGTTGAGCTATGACACGCGTTCAACGCATCGCGGCCGTATCCCTGCACGTACACGTACACACGTACACGTACACGCGCGCACCTTGCAGCACGCTGGCCATCTGCGGGTCGAGCAGCAGCGCGTCCTGGCCCAGGTCTGCTGCGCCGCCGCCGGACACGCGCCGACCACGGCCGCGGCCGCCGCGCCCCCGGGGAGGCGGACTTCCATCCATCCCGCTGCCTTCTGAGTCCGTCATGTCGTCATCATAATCGCTGCCGGAATCTTCATCATCTTCACCCTGGCCTCCGCCGGAGCCGCCGCCGCCGCTCCCCGTGGTGGCGCCGCTGCTGGGCCCAACGCTGCCACCGCGTTGCAAGCAGCCGACAGGTGGCAGTAGCGCGCTGCCGCCGCTCCCACCGGCGCCGGCCCCAACCGTGCCGCCATTGGTGGGCGGCTCCTGCAGCAGGGCTGCAGCAGCAGCCGTGACCGCCTCCTGGGGCGCTTGGGAGCGGAGTGGCAACCTGCTGCCTTCTTCGGCACGAAGTGCATCGTTATCGGTGCTGTCACTGGCAGCAGCGCCTGCGGCGGCTGCGTCGGGCAGCGCGCGTGACGCCAGTAGCAGCGTGCCTTGGCTGGGCTGCATGGCCAACGACGGGTTGCTGGCCACCGTCTCCAGCAGCCCAGACAGCGCCGCTGAGGCTGCGGGCGCCCCCAGTGCTCGGGTGGACGGCACCGGCGGCGGCGGCGAGTCAGGCAGCAGCGGGCCGGCGGCAGGGCCGGGCAGCGCCGAGCGCTCATCATCCTGCTGCTGGCCCTCCGGCTTTATGGATTGCGCTGTCCGCCGGTGCTCCTGCTCCTGCTCCTGCTGCTGCTGCTGCTGCTGCTCGTGCCGCTGTTGCTTCCCGTGCTGCTGCCGGCCGAGGCCTAGCAGCAGCAAGAGCTGCTCCTGCGTCATGTCGCCGCCGCCGCCACCGCCGCTGCCTCCAGCTACCTTGTCCTGAATCTGCAGCTGCGGATGCTGACGTGTTGCGAGCAGTGGTGCTAGCGATGCAAGCAGCTCGGCGGCCCGGTCCGGAACGCCTTCACGCGGCCGCTTGCGCGACGCTGCGCCTTCCGCTGCAGAGGCCAAGGCGTCGGACACGGGTCCCGAGCCCGCTGCCGCCCTGCTGAACGCCTGTTGCTCCATGTTTTGTGATTGGTCATTGGCAGCTTGAGAGTCCTTGCCCATCGCCACCGCAGACCCCGCTGCTGCCGCAACAGAGTCGCCCTTGCTGCCAAATGCCACCCCACCACTGCCGCGGCGTTGTGGCTGCTGCTGGGGCGCCCCAGCTGGCTCGCCAGCCGCCGCAGACCCGCCCTGCCTGCTCGTGCTGGCCGGCGATGCCACTAAGGAGTTCAGGGAGCCCTCAGTTCCCAGCGTTTGCTGCTGCCGGCGCAGCGCCCAGTCCGCGCCCGACTCGCTAGGCATTAGCGGCAGCAGGCCCCCGGGCAACGGCACCGTTCCGCCGCCGCCGCCGCCGCCAGCGCCGCCGCCGCCTATCCGCCGGGCCGTGCCTACGGCGGCGGCGGCCATTAGCTCCTCGGCATCCAGGTCCGCCGCGCCCTGCGGCCCGCCTGACGCGAAGAGCACTTGTCGTGCGGCCTCCATGACCAGGGCGTCACGGTCGGCTGCAGAGCCGCTGCCCGAGGACTGCACGCACCGCAGCCGCCCCAGCAAGCCCTCGATCTCGGCCGCCTGCGCGCGCGCGCTCGCCGCCGCCGCCGCGCTTCTGCCGCCTGCCGCCGAGGTCCCGGCGCCGCAGAACTGCTGCAGCGCCGAGGGCGGCGGCTGCAGCTGCCCTCCGAGGGCAGCGCGCAGCGCGTCCAAATCCGCGCCGCTGGTGCCTGCCCTGAGGCCGTGGCTGCGGCCCGCCGGCTGCGCGACCGGCCCCGCCGCCGCGTTGGCCATGAGCGCTGCCAGTGCGTGGCACCTGGCCAGCAGGGTGTCCTCCTGCCGGTCTTCGCCTGGCCTGGGCGACCCCACACCGTCAGCGCCGAGGCCAGCAACGCCGCCAGGGCCAGGCTCCCACGTCCGCAGCAGCGCAGCCGCCAGGGCGGCGGCGCCGTGCTGAGGCCGGCCGCCGTCTGAGGCGTCTGCAGCAGCGCCCAGCGCGGCGTTAGAAGTCAAGCGAGATTCCCTTCCCAGCAGCGCCGCCACCGCGGCGGCGGCAGCCGCCACCCCTAGCGCCTGGCCCCCGCGCCCGTGTGCTCCGGGCAGTGGCGCCGAGGCATGCAGTGAGGGGCCCGGTGCCATCCCCGGCCCAAGTCCCAAGACATGCACGGGCGGCCCGGGTTCCCCTTCTGACAGGAATGGCAGCACACCACGCGGTGCCGACAGCATCCGCTGCGATCGTTGCTGCGCGCCGCCGCCCTGGCTGCCGCCTGCGCTGTTGCTATTACTATTGCTTGATCTGCCGCCTGTCATGGCGTGCGGCGATAACGCAGGCGACGCACCAAGTCCCCGCCCGGCTGCAGCCGACGCTGCGCCGCCGCCGCCGCCACCGCCGGCAAAGTGCAGGAGTTGCTCCACCTCAGCACGATGCGCCAGGCGCCCCGCGGCAAGCAGCTGGGCAGCTTGGTTTGAGGCCTCGTCAGCCGCCGCCGCCGCGGCGGCAGCGGCGGCGGCGGTGCGCAGCAGACGGTCCGGCCCCACCACTCCAGGGGCCTGCACCCGGCCTTGGCCCGGCTGGCTCTGGCCCAGCCCCTGGCCGTAAGCCTTCGCTGACCCAGATCGGCCGCTGGCTGCGCCGCCGCCCCGGCCGTAGCCCGAACCTGTGGACGCATCCAGGTCCCTGGGGCCGTGACCGCCGGCGTCCGTGTGGCTGTGGGCGTGCCGGTGCACGTCGCCGCTGCTACTGCCGATTGCTGCGCCCCATTGCGATTGTGACATCGCCAGTGGCGCCTGCCAGGCGCTCAGGGCCTGAAGCGCCCCTAAGCTCAACTGGTGCTGCGCCTGGCGCAGGCGCAGCGCCTCCACATGCGCTGCTGTCGCCCCGCCGAATTCGTCGCTGTCAGCAACGCTGCCTAGCGCTCCAGCACCAGCAACTCCTGGCAGCTGTCTCATGTTTCCTTAACGCTACGTAAGCGCGAGGCCGAAATGACGCGTGTTAATACTGGTCGTGTGTCACGACGCTGGACGAAGACCACCGCAATTGTGTCGCCGTGACGACGTCTTTGCTCGTTACGACCCGCAAGCGCCAGCGTTACCCTCACGAAGTGCAGCTTGGAGTCAACCGGAGTCCCAGACTGCAAAGACACAAAAGTGGCGGGCACCGTTTAGCGGACTGGTTTGGTTTTGTCGGGGTTTTGTCGGTGAAACCTGAGCCCGCGGCTGCGACGGGCAGTTGCCAGCTCATTTGCTTCGCCAAGTTTCGACATGTAGGTGCGCGCGCATCAAGGCCAGCGGGCGGCAGGCGTCGGCGGTGAGTCAAGGATCGAAAAGGGTTCACATTCCGTCACAAAGGTAACCTGTACTTCCTGTCCCCGGCTTCCCTGGACTGTAGTTATGAACAAGCCTTTGCCTAACAACTCTGGTGCGACTACACGGCGCATCAGTGACTCCCTTGAGTAGCCTCCAAAGCACAGTGCCTGCCTCACCTTAAAATGACCCCGGCACGGCTAATACAAGCTCCATATCAACAAATAATCGTTATGGTCGCACCGGCCACTCCCCCCGCCGAGTGCCGTCGTTGTCGCTCAGCTGCGTTGCCCGGCCCACAAATGGACAGCCCCACGCATAGACTGGATTAACTAAATCGTGGTTGTGGGTGATGCGTTTTGGGGGAGGCGTCGTTCAGAAGGCAGAGAGCGAGCAACTTAGCGAATTTTAAAGGGACGTCACGCAGTGTTATTGGTGTGTGACAAGTAAAGTCCAGCTGCCTTTTGTAAGTCTGTGTTGGTATTGGCCAGTCACTTTGACGCATCGTTTGGGGAGTCATTGCATCGCGGCGCGTCCGGGTCGTGGCGGGAGTCAGAAGTGTGGCCGTTGTGGCGTTAAAGTTGGCACCCAGCACGTCCGCCACCACGACACTGGAAGAGGCGCCCAGAAGTCAGCGAGAATACGAGCCGGAGATATCGCTGAGGCGGACCAGCAGCTTTCTGTGCGTGAGCGTGTCCTGTGCCCGAGGATACTGGGGGCACCTCAATCCCACGCAGCGCTGTGGCGCAGTGTCGGCTGGCGCCATGTGAGGATACCTGATGCGCAAGTAGTCATTGTACCTTGTTCGGCACTAGCTTTGGGTCTTGTGGCTGGGGTGGGGGCGGGGGGTGGGGAGCGGGTGGGGCCTTTGGGGTCTTCCCGAACATTTCGCGCGCGAGTATGCCAGCACGCCTGAAATGCTCTCGCTCCAAAAATGTATCAACACACTGTTTTAAGGATACTATAATTAAGAACCCAACCAGCCCAGCTGTCGAGGAATTTGCACAGCACAGCACGGAGTGCATTTCTAATTTGCCCCTAGGCAGCAGTGTTGCATTACCAAAGCTCGTAAACACTGAGCACATGACTTAGACACGCCGTTTATCGCTCGCCGGTCTTGGGTTGGAAAATGGCAACTCAGACCAAAACGCAGACAAAAACAACGACAGGCGCAGGCACGAAGGGGTTCTCACAGTTTGAACATTGTGCAGAGGTTGCTCAGAAGAAGGCGGAGGACGACCGGTCGCGGCGGGAGAACGTGGCGAACGTCGGTAACTTGCCAGTGCTCTATTTCCTTCGGTGCGTGCGTGCGCGCGCGCGTCTCGCTGTTTGCCTTTGGACTTTCAAATACGTATTCAGAAGCACCCGTCCAAGGACAACTTGGCGTCGTGGAAGACAGCGGCGTGCGTTCGGGGCCCGCGCCGCTGCTCGCGCCACCTGCGACGGCCAGCATCTGCCCCGGCGGACGGGGCACATGACCAACGCAGCCTCTAACTGCTAGCGACCTAATCATCGCGCAATGCATGCGGACGAGGCGCGTCAGAGGCGCAGGGAGCGCCGCAGCAGAGGCCCCGGTTCCAATAAGATCGTGCCGTGGTGTGCGCTTGGGCTGCTGTGTCATACTACAGGGAGGTGCAGCGGGAGGTGGAGAGCCGGGATGGCGGAACCGCTAAGTGGCTACCCGCGCTACGCGGTGCGGTGCGTAGCGTGCAGGAGGCTCCGCTGCGCCTCCGCACCACTGAGCAGCTCAAGGCGCTGCGGGGCGTGGGCAACTTCACGGCGCGGGTGAGAGCGAGAGGGGGCTTTGGGGGCACGGCCGCCTTGCCGGTTGCCGCGCCTGGCAAAGCGCATGGCTGGTGGTGCGGTCCTGGCACTTTGCCTCTTCCCTGTCCAGCGGGATGCATCTCTATAGCTCTGCCGCAACGGGACAAAGTTTGTTCTGCCGGTCCTTATGCCTCGCAGCTCGTTGAGCAGGTGCTGTGGAAGAAGTACCCGCCCGGGGAGCCCGACTCAGACGAGGAGCAGATCGAGCGGGAGTTCACACAGAACCAGCAGGCCGCGGGAGGCGCAGCCGGCGGCAGCGGCAGGGGCCGCGGGCGCGGCGGCGGCGGCGGGCGCGGCGGCGGCCGGAAGGGCGCGGCAGCGGCGCTTGCAACCGGCATCGGCCCGCACGACATCCCCTTCGGTGACACGCTCGTGGTGAACACTGGCGCATATGGCGGCGCCGGCGAGGGTGATGGAGCTGGCGGCGCCGGCGCTGGCGGAGGGCGCGGCCGGGGCCGAGGGCGGGGCCGCGGCCGGGGCGCGGCCGCCGCTGGCGGTAGCGGCCGGGGCCGGGGCGGCACGCGCAAGCGCGGCCGCGGCGGCCCTGGAGACGATGATGACGACGAGGACGGGGGTTCGGGCGATGACGCGGGGCCCAGCGGCAGGGGCGGCAGCGGTGGTGGCGGCTTTGGCAGTGACAACCTGTTTGGAGGGTTGGCTGGCGGTCTGGGCGGTCTGGGTGGTCTGGGTGGTCTGGGTGGCGGACTGGGTGGCGCACTGGGTGGCGGCTTCGGAGGTGGAGGTCTGGGCGGTGCCAGCGGCGGTGGCGCGTACGGCGGCGCTGCAGGCGGGTGGGCATACGGCGGCGGCGGCGGCGGCGGCGGGGGGGCATACGGTGACGCGGACGAGGATTACGGCGGTGGCGGTGGTGGCGCATACGGCGGAGGGACTCAGCCTGGTGCCGCGGCGGCGGCTGCTGCAGCGCCTCCACCGCGCAAGAAGGCCCGCCGCAAGAGTGGTGAGGACGAGGGTGAAGCGGGCGGCCGTGGCGGCGGCAAGAAGGAGTACGTGCCCAAGCCCGGCACCGCCAACTACGCCTTCCTGGTCATCATGTACATGGTGAGTTGATGAGGGCGGGGGGGGGGTGACGAACCCACCCCAGTCCTATGACGAGGACGTTGCAAAGGAGCGGGGCGAGCAACCACGCACGCTATAAGCCAACACCCTGTTTCAAGAGCTGGTGGGTAGGGCTGGTGGCTGTGGGGCTGGAAAGTCCGCGCGGGCGCCGCATACTCATGCGTCGCGCGCTCAGCAAGTCTCGGGCCACGCTTGACCACCGCGCTGTGTCCTCTGCCGCCATCTTCGGTCCTGGTACCCGCCACAACCACCTTGACCTGTCCACCTCCGCCTCTCCCACGCACCGTGCGGCCAGCTTCTACACTCCGCCGCTCCTCCCTCTCCTTATTGGCTTGCGCTGGCGTACCGTACATGCATGACCAGTCAGTCCGCCCCTCCCTCTCGTGGCCCATACTCAAA
Organism: Chlamydomonas schloesseri; assembly: GCA_016834595.1. NCBI lineage: Eukaryota > Viridiplantae > Chlorophyta > Chlorophyceae > Chlamydomonadales > Chlamydomonadaceae > Chlamydomonas > Chlamydomonas schloesseri. The sequence goes on from JAEHOD010000103.1 coordinate 119,609, forward strand.
CCCCCCTCCGCCCTCCACACGCACACACCCCTGCAGGCCAAGAAGCGCGACGGCACCACGCACTGGACCAAGGAGGACCTCATGGCCGCGGCGCAGGCGTCCGGGCTGGCAGACAAGGACATCCGCGGCACCAAGGACCTCAGCGCCGGCTTCGGCGCCAACCCCGCCAACTTCTACGACGGTTTCTCCTGCTTCCGGGTGAGGGGGAGGGAGGGAGGGAGGGAGGGAGGGAGGGAGGGAGGGAGGGAGGGAGGGAGGGAGGGAGGGAGGGAGGGAGGGAGGGAGGGAGGGAGGGAGGGAGGGAGGGAGGGAGGGAGGGAGGGAGGGAGGGAGGGAGGGAGGGAGGGAGGGAGGGAGGGAGGGGGCGGCGAGGAGGGCGCAAGGGCAGCGGGCGAGGAGGGCGCCAGGGCAGGGCGGTTTACGGGAGGGGAGGGAAGTTTTCGGCAGCGCAGCTGCCTGGCTGGCCGGTAAGGGCGGCTGGTAAGGGTGCCGTAGGCGCCGGCACTGACACGGGTGGCGAACGGCAGGTTGTGCGCGTGCAGGCACCCGACGACCGTTTTGTTCGCTACCGCGCGCATCTCGACCGCACCGCACCGCACTGCTCTCATTGCTGTCAAAGCCACACTGCTGTCACACATGGAACAGGACTCGCATTCACCTCAAACGCGCCTTGCCTTTTTCCCCATTCTTCCCTGCAAACCCTCAGAACATGATTAGCAAGGACCCGCAGCTGGTGCTGGAGCGCACCAAGACCAAGGGCACGCGCGGCAAGGACTACTCGCTCACCAACGCGGGCTGGGCGCTGGCGGCGAGGATGTACAAGTCAGCGGTGCGGTGAGTGCGCACGCCACGCGCCACATGCCACGCGTGTGTTGAAAAAGGACAGAGGAGAGAACTATGAAAGACTTGTGCGTGCGAAGGGACAGGAACGCCAAGCAGGGAACAAATAATGTGCCACGCGTGTGTGTGCGCGTGGCACATCATTGCGCAGCGCTGCGTTTTCTTGTGTTCAGGTGGGGCCCTGGGTGGTGCCCCTCAGCCCTTGCCCAGACGCCCTCCCAGCATGACTCGTCCACCCGCAGCAAGCGTTACGGCACTGCGGAAAGCTTGCTACGGGGTCTACCCGGCCACCCGCCCCACGGCACTGCACCGGCACCGGCCCATGCCGACCAACCACCGGCGCCGCCACCACCACAGCGCAAATCAGTAGCCAACCCTTTCGTGCCCCCGCCCTCGCCAACGCCCCCGCCCCCTCACCCGCCCCCGCACCCGCACCCACCCCCGCACCCGCACCCGCACCCCCACCGCCCCCGCCCCCGCCAACGCGGCGAACAACACATGCGCGGCAGGTACCGCGAGGTGGCGCCGCTGCCGGGCGTGTCCGAGGCGGCGGTGGACCAGGAGATCGGCACCTACTGCGGCCTGGAGGGCCTGCCGCTGCAGCTGGAGCCCTACCCCGCGGGCACGCCCAAGGCCAACCGGGGTGAGGACGGGAATGGGGCCCGAGGGGCGGTGGGGGGGTGCAGGCTGGCTGGGGATAATAGCGGGGGGAGGGTTTAGGTCTGGGAGGAGGGAAAGAGGCGGGGATTGGGGGGGGGGGGGTCCGCAGGAGTGGCGTGGTGCAGGCAGGCGCGGACGGGGCGCGGATTGCGGAATGAATGTGGATATAGTAAGAGCAATTAGGGAGGCCAGGAAGACGTGTTTGACGGACGTGGAGGATTGTGTGCATATAATTGCCCAATTGTGTGCACAGGTCGGGCGTACCAGGGGTTTGTGCCGCCGCCGCGCTCGGACACGGGCGGGGCGGCGGGCGGCGGTGACGAGCCAGCCTCGCCAGCGGCAGCTGCAGGCGCAGCGGCAGCTGCCGGCCCCTCCGGCCGTGGCGCTGGCGGTGCATCAGGGGGCGCGACGCGCGGCCGGCGGCGCAAGCCCGCAGCGGGCAGGGGTGATGGCGGCATGGCAAGTGGTGGCTTGGGAAGCCAGGGTGGCGGCGGCGGCGGCTACGGTGCGGGTGATTATGATGACAACGACGACGACGTGCTGGAGCTGGGCGGCAGTCAGGAGGGCTGGGGCACCCAGCGGCAGTTGTACGGCGGCAGTCAACAGCAGCATGCGCTGTACGGAGGCGGCGGAAGCCAGAGGCCGGCGCCGGGGCCGATGGCTGCTGCAGCCGGGCCGGGCGGGGGCTACGGTTACGGTGGGAGCCAGGCAGGGTTAGGTGGCGGCGCTGGCGGCGGGGGCGGGGGCGGGGCCGGGGGCGGCTATCGCGCGGGCTCCGGGGACCTCAGCGGGGGAGGCGGCCAAGGAGGCTATGGCGGCAGTGTGGGCGCGTGGGGTGGTCCTACGGCAGTGGACCTAGCAGGTGCAGGCGGCGGCGGCGGCGGCACACAGCCGCCGCTGCGCCGGCAATCCGCCGCCGCCGAGGCCGCCGCAAGGGCGGCCGAGGCACGGGCCGCCGCCGGAGGTGCGGGTGCGGGCGCCGGCGCCGCGGCGACGGCGCCTGCCCCAGCAGCGCAAGCTGTGCCGCGGCCAACCCAAGCAACTGCAGCGCCGGCAGCGGCGCCGGCGCCACTGCCGCCACAGCGGGCGCGTCCGCCCGAGCCCGAGGTGGTGGACCTTCTCGACAGCAGCGATGAAGAGCAGGAAGCGGCGGCTGCGGCGAGGCCGCCGCCCGCGAAGGCAGCCCGCACAGACACGGCAGCCACAGCCGCCGCCGTCACCGCTGCGGCCGCGCGTGCGCCCGCCGCTGCTGCGGGTGCAGGCACAGTAGGCACAGGCGTGGGCACAGGCGTGGGCGCGGGGCTGTCACTGGCGGAGCGCCTGTCGCAGCGGCTCGGCCCGGGCCTGCAGCCGCCAGGCGGTCTTGCAGCACCCGCGGCGGCGCCCGCACCTGCGCCGGGCTTGCGACTGCAGCCAGGGGCCCAGGTGGACCCTGCGGCCCTGCGGCGGCTGGTGGACGACATTGGCCATGACGAGCGCCTGGCGCGCAAGGCGAGTGCGGTTGCGGTTGCGGTTGCGGGTGTGGGTGCGGGCGCGGGTACGGGCGCGGGTGCGGGTGCGGGTGCGGGTGTGGGTGCGGGTGGGGGTGGGGGTGCGGTTGTGGGTGTGGGTGCGGGTGCGGGTGCGGGTGCGGGTGCGGGTGCGGGTGCGGGTGCGGGCGCGGGTGCGGGTACGAGCAGTATGAGCATATGAGAACGGACTCGGCAGCATCCGCCCCGTCCTCTGCCGCATGTCTCTATTCGGTTGCTTCGGCGTGTGTGGCCGTTGCCTTGCAGTTTGTTGCAGGGTACCAACGCGCCCCACCCTGTGAAGCCTGCCCCGCATTCCCTGGCTGCCCGCAGGCGCTCCGGCGCACCGGCGGCGACTACAAGGCGGCCTTGAGCCTGCTGGACTACGGCCGGCTCAGCCCCGCCGCCGCCTGCTCCGACGACGAGGACGAGGACGAGGCAGCAGCGGCAGCTGGCGGGCAGCCACCGCAGCACCACCACCACCAGATGGCACAGGAGCAGCGGCAGCGGCCGTTGGAGCGCAGCGGCAGCAGTGCCGCTGCCGCTGCGGCGGCGGCGGCGGCAGGTCCCAGTGGTACCGGGGCTGCGGCAGGGCCGGCGGCGGCGGCAGCGGCGGCACGGGGCGCCGCCCACGGCGGCGGCGGCGCGTCACGGGCGGGGTCTGTTGGTCTGGGGGCCGAGAACAGCGCCGGTGGCGGCGGCGTGCAGCTGGGGCACCTGATGGGCGGCGGCGGCGGCGGCGGCAGTAGCAGTTTGCTGGCGGCCGCAGCGGCAGTAGCAGCTGGCGTGACGAGTGCGGTGGGCGTGGTGGGCAAGCCGCCGCTGCCTCTGGACGCAGGCACAGGGGCGGCTGTAGCAGGCGCAGGGGGTGCCGGGGCAGGGCGGGGCAGGGCGAAGCGGCCGCCTGTGGCTCCGGCCTCAGCAGCAGCAGCAGCAGGAGCGGCGGCGGCAGGAGCGGCAGGAGGCGCCTCTGGCTCTCAGACCTACGACCTGCTGCCAGGCCCTGGCCTGGGCGGCTCGCAGCGCCTTGGCTCGCAAGGGTTGGGCTTACAAGGCCTGGGCTCGCAGAGGCTAGGGTCCCACGAGCTCGGGTCTCAGCGCCAGGGATCTGAGCCTTTGAGCTCCCAAGTAGGCTTCGGTGCTCAAGGCCTTGGTTCGCAAGGGCTGGGCTCGCAGGGCCTGGGCTCGCAAGGCCTGGGCTCGCAAGGCCTGGGCTCGCAGGGCTCGGGCCTGCCGCGTGCCGGCTCACAGGGCCTGAGCTCACAACGCGCAGGCTCACAGGATACCGAGGGCGGCGGCGACGGCGACGACCGATCGTGAGTCCAGCACCGTCCTCTACATCACCGCATGTCGTGCCCGCACTCCTCATCCTGTCCTCCATCAAGGCTATACTAGCCAGCACCGGCCACGCGCTCACACGAGCCGTTTGCATGCCGTTCACGTGCCATGCCATTGGCACGCCCCACCCTTGACACGCTGTCATCTCCTGCTGGTTCTTCTGCCTACGGCCCCGCTCCCGGGCTCGGCCGCCACAGGCTACTGAGCTTCGAGTGGGCGCTGCCGCGCGTGTGCGAGGTGCCGGCCGTGCACGGCGAGCTGCCGGTGCGGCTGCCGCCCCTAGCGCCCGGGCAGCGCTTCGAGGACGTGTACGAGGTAGGGGGGGGGGCTGGCTAAGGGGCTAGGGAGCTAAGGGGCTAGGGAGCTAAGGGGCTAGGGGGGTGGGGTGGGGAGGGGCCGTGTCGCGGCGGGAGGAGGGTGTGCACCGACGGCAGTCCTGAGGCGGGTGGCGAGGCCCAGCTATTTGCAGAGAGAATAAGATCAGGGCGCTTCAGCCTATCAAACCGTCTCATCCATCATACACACGCCTCACCATCACCACCACCATCATCCTTACCTGCCTCTTAACCCCCATTCCTCCGGCCCTCGCTCCTGCTACCCGCTCCTGCTACCCGCTCCTGCCACCCGACCCCCCATCCGCCCCCGCCACCGCCCCCGCTGCAGGTGGTGCTGGTGGTGGACCAGCGCGAGAAGGACCGGGTGGTGGAGGTGGTGCGGCGGGTGGCGGCGGAGCAGGGCCTGCGCGTGGCGGCGGGCGTGACGCTGGGCGTGGGCGACTTCCTGTGGGTGGCGGCGCGCAAGGGCGCGCGCCTGGACCAGAAGAAGGAGTGGTGGGTGCGGTACTGCGGTTACGGCATGGCGTACTGGGGTGCTTTTGGGGGGGGAGGGGATGCGAGGGGGGCGCGTAGGGCAGGGCGAAGGGCTGCATGGTGCGGCTGGGAAGGGTGGGTGGGTAGTTCATTTCAGAAACTAAAGGTGGGCGGTGGGTGCCGCGGCGTGGTGCCGCGGGGGAGGCAGGCGTTGTGGGGTGGCGTTGTGGGGTGGGGTGCGGTGTGGTCCTGTAGTATGTGGGATAGGGGATGGGCAGTGCTGGGCGCAGGGGCCCGGTGATGTCTCATGTTTTTCACTGGCAGCTGCCCAGTCAGCGCCCCTCACATGCGCCCATGGACTGCGTAATGTGCGCCGCCGTCACGCGCCGCCGACACACGCCACCGACACGCGGCGCCGTCACACGCGCCGCCGCCGCCGCCGCCACGTGCTGTGCTGCAGGTACGTGCTGGACGCGGTGTGCGAGCGCAAGAAGGCGGCGGACCTGCTGGCCAGCGTGCGCGACCGGCGCTACGGGCAGCAGAAGTGGCGGCTGCAGCGCTGCGGCCTGCGGCGGCTGTACTACCTGCTGGAGGAGCCCATAGAGCAGCCGGCCTTTGACGGTGAGCGCGGCGGTGGCGGTGGTGGTGGTGGCGGTGGCGGTGGTGGTGGTGCTGGAAGCCGTGCTGTTGATGCCACTGCAGAGCTGGTGCCAAGTGCGCGGCATGGCCTTGGCCCGTGTCCCCGCGTTTGCCGTGCCTTCCTTTGCATCCGCTCCTTACCCGAACACCCCGCTTCCTTTAGCTTGGTTTAGTTTGGGCTGGTAACCACAACCCCCCGCCCCCACATTTGTTGCCTTTCTCGTGTTTCCTAACACACACGTTCACTCGCGCCCGCAGCCGTGGAGCAGAAGACGCTGCGCACCTCCATCCAGTCCGCGTTGCTGCAGGGCTTCACCGTGCTGCGCACCCGCAACGCCGAGGACACGGCGCGCACCCTGGCCGGCCTCACGCGCGCGCTGGAGCGCCAGTGCCGCGCGCGCGCCGCGGCGCTGGCGGCGGCGGCGAGCCAGCAGGGCCAGGGCCGGGGCCAGCCAGGCGCCGCGGCCGGCAGGGCCCTTTCAGCGACGCCGCAGCAGGCAGCCAATCACGCAAATGATGACGCCAACGATGACGCCGATGGTGACGGTGGTGGTGATGATGACCCGCTGCTGACGTACCCGGACTGGGACGCCAGCCTCAAGAGCACCGCCGCCGACATGAAGGTGGCGGCCATGTGGGGCCTCATGCTCACGGCCGTGCCGGGTGAGGGAGGGGGGAGGGCGCAGGAGGGGCGGGGGAACACAGAGAGAGAGGCAGAGACGGAGAAAGACGCGCGGACACGCGAGAGGGGGGCAGAAGAGGGTTCTCGCGGGCAGAGCAGGGTTCATGGGCGCATGTTTCAACGCTGGAAACGAACGAAGGCGTTTGCTTTTGTGCATGGCGCGTGCGCGCGGTTCGGCGGCAACATGCCTTTGCGGCGCCATCTAGCTCTGATGGGGGCTCTGCAGCAGCTGCAGCTCAGCCTGGGCCGCGCACTCCAAGCCCCGTGTGCTAAGTTCTTACCCAATCCGCCCGCCACCGACATGCATGCACACACACACGCGCAGGCATGGGCGAGGTGGCTGTGGGCAAGGTGACGGTGCGCTACGGCACCCCCGCGCAGCTGTGGGAGGGCTACAAGGCCGCCATGCGGGCGGCGGCGGCGGCGGGCGCCGACCCGGTCGCGGCGGCGGAGCAGATGCTGGCGGCGGAGGTCGGGTCGCGGCTCAGCGGCAAGCTGTACCGCTTGCTGTTTGCAAGGGGCGTGCCGCCGGAGCAGGTGCTCGGCGGGGGCGGGGCTGGCGGGGGCGCCGCCGGTGGGCGATAGATAGCTAGGCGCTAGGCACGACGGGTAGGCACAAGGGGATATGGGTTGGTGGGCTGGGGCCAGGGCTGGCCCCGGTGGGCGGTTAGGCGGTATAGGTAAGGCGGGGAGCAGCAGGGGTAGCAGGGGACGCGGACTTGGACGCTGCGAGGAATGAAGGGTAGGCAGGGGACAGCGCGGAGACACAGAGCGCTTGTGATGGTTCCAAGTCCGAGTGAGGGTCCCGAGGCAGTCCGCACACGTTGTCAGTAATAAGCGGGTCCGTGTCGGTCTGAGTCAATGCAGGAGGGAGGGTGCGGAGGTGCTCCGTGTGCGTATTGCATGCCCGTGGGGCGATAAGATGCAAATGCATTATCGTGGTTGTTGCAGTATCTGTCAGTTGAGGAAGGTGTGCCACAGTGGGCGCTCGCTTGGGGCGTCGCTACGAAGTGTTGTTTGGGCCACGCCTGTTGCGTCGACTCGTGGCCCCACACATGCAAGCCATTTATTTACCCTTTCTTGGTACTTTCCTTTCCAGCAGCAGCTCTGTGAGACGCGCAACAGCGCATGCGGCCATGCCAGCGTTTGCCCAGTTGCCAAGCGTCAGCAGCGCAAGGAGCGCGTAAACAAAACCACCGGGTGCCACCAGGTTCATCCTGCCCGGATAACATCCGGTCACCCATTGCATAACACATCTATCCGAGTACATTTGGGCGACATTACAGCAAGCCAACTACGTATCTGCCCTTGCCCTTCGCTGCCTGGCGGGTGGGACCTCGAGCCCACGGCAGGAAGGTTTGACGGATGAAATTGCCCCCCAAAATGCAGACGCCATGATGGCGGTTTGACGGTTCCGTGCGTGGTAAGCGCGGCCACCTGCACATCCGCACCTTCATCTAGCAAGCGCAAGCGTGACACGCGCAGCATTCATGTCCTCTAAGCCTACACACGCCGGTTAGTTCCTCCCTCTTACGCCACCTCGCGGCTGCACTAACGCCAGTCCCCCAAAACCCAAGCCGTGCCGCCATCCCACATCCCCAGTGACGGTGGCTGTGACGTACACTCCACTCGCAAGCCCCCAGGCACAACTAGCCCTTACATGTGTGCTGCTGGAGAAAACCCCGCTAGTCCTGATGATGACAAGTGTCTGCCGGATGCGCACGGCGCCATGGAGCAGCAGCGGGCGCAGCCTGCTGGCTGCTGCCAGCAGCGACACGTAAGGACTGCTGGGGGACACACGCAGACCTCACACAGAGAGGCTGGCCCTGACGCTAGCTGCCTTGCTTACAGTCGCTCGGCAGGTACCTGGGAAGCCCTAGCACTCTTCGCCGCGCTCGCACATACGTCTTGCACGCGCGCGCACGTTGCACCTTTCTCCGGCCGGAGCGTTGCCACAGCCGCGTCCGCACGCACCTGCTGCTTCTGCCGCCTTATTCGAAGCAGCCGCTACGCCGCCCTGCCGCGCCTCCGCCTTCGCTGCCTCCACCTCCACCTCCGCCGCCGCCGCCGCCGCCGCCCCCGCTATCTCCGCCTCCGCTACGCGCTCTGCGTTTTCTTGTAACCATCCAGCCACCGCCCTTGCTTGATGCGAATGGATTCCTGCAACGAGTGCACGAAACCTTCTTGTTACAACCCCTCACGCACTGCCCGCGTGCGCCTTGCGTCCGCCGAATGTAGCCCACAAGGGCACCTGCCAGACCGGCGTCTTGCAACAGGTGTGGATAAGCTGCGTAGCGAAGGCTGCTGTGCAGGTCAATCAAGTAATGGTACATGTATGCAGGAGCAAGTCGGCGTGTGCGTCGGTGAAGCTCGCCACCGATATGTACCTGCCGCCAGCTGCCCGTCCCACAGTCACCCGGCAGACCCTGCTGCAACGAGCGCACGACTCCTTTCTGTTTCGACCCCTCACGCAATGCCCGCGCACGCACCTTGTGCTCTCTTGATGAAGACTACATGGGCACCCGGCAGACCGGCCCGTTGCAGCAGGCCCGATTAAAGCCTGTGCAGACGGCTCTCAAGGTCCGTGGCGCGGCGCTGCAGAAGGAAGTCCATGTCTGTGTCGGTGTAGCGCACAACCGCCGTGTGAGGGGGGCCAAGGGTAAGGAGGGCCAGCCGAAGCCTGCTGGCTCGGGCATCGAGGGATTCTGGCATTCTGCAGGGTGAAACAATAACGGCCCCCGGTAAGCAGCAGCCCTGAACTCCAACCAGCCCCGCCACAAACAATTTTGCACGCACGCGGCATAGAACAGCTAAAGATATAAGAACTGCACGGTCATGGTGCTTGCAGGGTGATCCGTTGGCTGAGAAGCCAACGTGCCGGAAGGAATACTGCGAGGGGACCAGGCGCAGCGGTCGAGCGCCCGATGTTCTGTACATCTTGTAGAAGCCATCCGAGTAATACCGGCAGCGGGTTGGTGGGGTAGGGGCACATCAGGCAGGGGAGCGGGCGGGGACGAGGAGGGGAAGCACGCTGCCGTATCACAGGCGTGCCGGGTTTGGTTGCGCCAGGTCATGTTACGCGTCCGCGCACAGCTTGAGCCTATTAGGTCTAGGCTGTATATCATAAAGGCTCGTTAGGCACCGCCCCAGACCGCAACACTCACCTAGGAGCGCCTGGGGCGCAAAACTCCAAAATGTCCGCCAGCGTCGAGGAACGCCAGAGCTTCCATGATAAGGTTAATGAGGTTTTCAAGAACCTGACTGGGGAAGCCGGGAAGCGGTGGGCCCGCCCCGACGAGCCCATTCTGCACACGCTGAACGATGAGAAGGAGGAGCCGCACATCTTCTTTCACAACACCAACTACCGCACCTCGCGGAAGTACATCAACGTGGAGAAGACAAAGGTGGGGCTTTTGGGGGCAGGCTGAGCTGATTTGCTCGAAAGTTGCCCGAGGCTCCTAAACGGGGCTGCATTTCTCTCTTGCAGATTCTGAGGGAGCAGGCTCTGGAATGTGTGCGCGCTGCGGGCACTGCGCGGTACCACAAGTGCACTGAGGTGCGAGACTCAACATTTGCGACCGCAGCGCCGGGCCTCGGAGTCATTTCCAGCGCTGACGCTGCGCATGCATTGTATTTCACCTGCAGATTATGAAGCGCATGCAGGCTGCCGTCCGGGTGAGTCCGAGCCGGGTTCAGCGTCCCACCGTGCTGCGGGCGGGGCTGGGGGAGGAAGTGCTCCTCCCGTCGGCTGTGGCCGTGGAGCAGCCCAGGGGGTTGGGAGGAGTGCTTGACCGGCAGGGGCTTTCAGCACATGCGGTGGGGCAGGGCCAAGTACTCCGGGGTGTGTGAGGAGGGCGGCGGTCATGGCAACGGGGCGGCAAATGGCGCTGGTTGAGCTTCGCAGAACCTTGTTCCATGGTCCGGGAGCGCATAGGCACGTTCAATGTAACATGGGAGGTGCCAAGGAGGGCGGGGCGCCGGGGGGTGGGGGAGAGGCACGCGGCAGCCAGAGGGCAGGGAGGCGTCTGTGGGCTCAACCGGGGGGGGGGCCTGCAGTGTACCGTATTCAGGGCAGGCTTGGTGCCCTCGGAAAATAGGGGATGCATGGCCTGACTTCGTCTGCGACAACAGCTCTCGCACAAACATGCGGCGACGTGTGCGCATCCTCACCCGCCCCAACCTGTCCCTCCACCAAAACCCCATCATCACGTTTGTGTTGGATGCCGCAGTGCCAATGTGCCATCCGTTACCCCCCCCCCCCCGCTTACTACACCCCTCCCTCCACATCACCACCCACTTCTCGCCACCCCCACCCCCTCCACCCCCTCCACCCCCCGCAGGTGGCCTCCAACGTGGACCGCGGCCCGCTGGCCCGCAAGCGCGACGTGGGCTTCATCTACCACAACAACAAGCTGCGCGAGCTCCAGCAGCAGGCCGCGGAGCTGGAGATCGAGAACCCCTTCCCCGCGCCCGCCAAGCAGGCCACCGGCGGCTACTGAAGCGGCTGGGGCGCTGGCGGCGGCGGCGGCAGCGGCAGCGGCGGCGGCGGCGGCATGCCGCGCGCGCGGTGGCTGGAGACGCAGTGGCGCGTGGAGGAGGGGGGGTATGTCACGGCGATAGCGCGGCGGCAGCAGTGGTGGCGGAGGTGGAACGCGTTGAGTTTCTGGTGAGGCGAGGTTGCTTCGTGGGCCCTGAGCTTGGGGGGCAGCGGTTGCAGGGGCACCGTGCGCATCAGCGGCCAGGAGGTGTTTGAGGAGGTGCGGGTGCGCGCGTCTCAGATGTCCAGGAAATGTTTACCGTGGGCATGTGTGTGTGCGGCTTTGCACACCAACAAAGGCTTATTGCAGTGTGTTCGTGATGGTGGGCCATAGCAGACTGTGGGGCCGGCGAAGGGCGGGGTTTACTTCTCCGCAGCGGTCCCTGATTGTTAACAGACTAGGCACGAGTGACGCAAAGATTCAATACGGTAGTGAGTGGTCCCGTTTGATGTCCATCATCCATGTAAGATACTTGGCTGCGGACTCCGCGAGGCGGGCTAGATGGGGCCTCTTCACCCCTCACCGACGCGACAAGGCTCAGAACGCTCACAGGCGTATGAGCACGATCGCTGCAGTGCCCTGTCACGGTCACACGGATGTCCAGCAGCAAGTCCCTCTCACGGCTGCGAGTGGGCCACGCGCTGGAGCACGTGCTTTGATGCTAGCTCGCTTGCTGGTTGACACATGCCAAGTGTCTCAGCGGCATGTCATTCCTCTGCATGCCCACGACAACCTCGTCAACAGCCACGTCACACCACAACCAGCCGTGCCATGTCCGACGGGTGCCGTGACCGGGGTCCGTCATACCGCATTTCAGCCTGCCTGGCCACTGCTTCCACCTCCACCTCCTGTCCGCACTGACCAAACGAACAGGCCAACCTTTTACTTAAAACCCGACCCACCAATCACCACCCTTCCCACCCCAGCCTCCCCTCATACCGCGCCGCCTCCCTCCCTCCCTCCCTCGCGGCCTGCTCCTCCCCTCCCCCCCTCACGCGAACCAGCCCAGGCCCCCTAGCAGACGGCTGCCCAGCGCCACCACCGCGCCCACCGGCGGCGGCTGCACCACGCCCTCCAGACCCAGGTCGGCGTCGCCCATGTGCTGCCGCCCGATGGAGCCGCCGTAGCGCACCTGCGTGGGCGGGCAGGCGGGCAGGTGGAGGTGGAGGGCAGGCAGGCAGGGTCCAGGCAGGCAGGCAGGCAGGCAGGCAGGCGGGCGGGCGGGCAGGCAGGTGGAGGTGGAAGGAAGGCAGGGTCCAGGCACGGTGAGGTGGAGGTCGATGTAGGAAGAATGGGCGTTCGCCGGCAAGCGGTTGGTTCGATCGCCACGTCGCCGTCCCTCAAGTCTGCCCTTGACTTCGCCACCTCTGCCTCTTCCCGCAGCCCCCCCCATGCCCTTTCCTCCCCGTCTGCCTGCCTCTCCCTTCCCCCTCCCTTCCTGCCTCTCCCTGCCGCTCCCTCCCACCCCTCACCTTGTGGTACTGCAGGAAGAACAGGATGGCGTGGAACACCGCCACATACTGGTAGTGCGCCAGCACCAGCAGCCGGCCCGCGGCCAGGTAGCAGAACAGCGGGCCGGGCGTCTGCAGCTGCAGCCCCAGCAGGGCGTCCAGCTCGCGGCCGTGGCGCTCGGGCCGGAAGGTCAGGATGGCGGAGGCGGGCGCGTTGGGGCGCGCGCCGGGCGTGAGCGTGCCCAGGTGCAGCGGCTGCGTGCAGCTGAGGGGGGGAGGTTGGGGGTGGGGTGGGGGTGGGGGGACGGCGAGTGGGGAAAGATTGAGGTCGGGAGGACGGTGTTGCAATCCCGTAGTATCGCGTGACGCTCACGGTTACATTCCGTCAGTTGCGCCCCAGTGCACTGCCGGCATGGCGCCCAGCCAACACGTGGGGCCCCGCGCATCACTATCACCATCATTATCCCACTACCACCACGACAGCGCTCCGCGCCAGTACGCGACGTGCGCGCGGGGCATGCTGCATGCAAGACCACGTGGCAGCACGTGGGCGACGGACTGTGCCCCTCGCGGCCCTGTGGCCCTGCGGCCCGCGTGCGCGTTCGTGCGTTCGTGCGTTCGTGCTCACCCCTCGTGCTGCGTGTTGGGCGGCGCGGTAAAGGTCCAGCCGGGCGCGTCCAGGAAGGCGGCGAACAGGTAGAGGATGAGCGCCGAGTCGTTGGGCAGCTGGTCGGGGCTCCAGGGCCGGCCGCCGTAGGCGCTGCCGCCGTTCCAGGTGAAGTCCTGGCGAGGGGGCGGGTGGGGGTGCCATGCATGTTAAATAAGTGGCGGGGGGGGCGGGTGGGTTGGGATGGGGACAGGCGGGCAGAGAGGAGTGTAGAGAGGACGTGGGTGGGGCTTTACAAGAGCGTGTGCGGGCGGACACGTAGAAAGCGCTACAGCTCAATGCGTCGAGGCCTGGGTAGGGGCGGCTGCCGTGTTGAACATGCGGTATGGACATGGGCGGCGCGGCGCACCTACCTTGAGGCAGGATGAGTCCGCCAGCTGCTGCAGCCGCGCCCACACGTAGCCGGGCGGCGAGGGCGGCAGGATGTCTGCGGGCCGCTTGCCGCGCACCACCGCCAGCAGGTCGGCGTACCGGTTCACGGCCTGGGTGGGGGGGAGGTAGGTGGGGTTGTGGTTACCAGCCCAAACTAAACCAAACCCAATGCATAAGAGCGAGGTGGGGGTTACATGCATGGGGGTGGGGATGACGTGATCAGCCGGGAGAGGAGCCGGCATGAGATAGCAGGACGGGAGCAGCAGGCATGAGATAGCAGGATGGGAGCAGCAGGGGGAAAGCGGTTGATAATAAGGCGGTCCGCCTTTCGATGTGGTTTCTGGGAACAGAAGGCCCGCAGGCATGAGAGACGCAAGGCAAGTACCTCACCTAGCGCACCATCTCCCCCTCCAACTCCCCTCCCCTCCCCTCTTCCCCCTCGCCCGCTCACCGCCAGCAGCTCCTTGACCTTGGGCGTGGCGGCGGCCGCCGGCTGCTGCGCGATGTGCTGCTGCAGCATCGCAACCAGCTGACGGACCACGCCGTCCACGTCTACCGCGGCAGCTGCCGCGCCGCCACCGCCGCCCGTGCCGCCGCCGGCGCGGCTGTCGGACAGCACGTCCGGCAGCGGCGGCAGGCGGTGCGAGTGGTTGAACTGCTGCAGCAGCTGCGAGCGGCAGGGAGCAAGGCAGGCAGCACAACAGTGTACATGAAGTCCATGGAAGAGTTACACAGCCCAAGGCCCGCCGCCCGCACATGCCGGACCGCCGCCCCAGCAACACCACAGCACCTCGCAACATCCGCACCCGTGCCACCGCCACCGCGCCTGGACCCGCCCCGGCCCCGCCCCTCCACCCTCGCCCCGCCACCCACCGCGTTAACCGGCTCGTGCGCGCCTTGCACCGCCGCCACCAGCGGCTGCAGCACCCGCCCCGCCAGCCACTCACGCAGCCGCTCCGTCCACAGCTCCAGCCAGTCCTGCCGCGCGCGCAGCACGCTGACCACGAAGTCGTCCACCTCCTCGGGCGCGCTGGGCGCCAGCGTGGGTGTGTCCGCCGCCGCCACCGTGGCCGCCTTCTTGGGCATCTGGTGACAGGTGTGTGTGGGGGGGGGTTCCATGCATGAAGAAGGAGATGTGAAGGGGGGGGGGGAGGATTCGCTCGGTTGGGCATGGGGTGGGTGTTTGTCGGCAGCTGTGCTGCAGGAAACGGGGTCGGGAAGGTGAGTCATGTCATGAAGAAGCGCCCAGCCCAGAACTACCCCCACTGCTTGGCCCCACTCACCCAGGTCATGCGGTACATGGGCGCCGGGACGCCAACGGGCAGAGTGCCGGTGGGCACTTGGTCTGCGGGGTTGCAGGCGGCACAGGCGCACGCACCCGAGCAGCACACAACAACCAGCACACAATCGAGACATGAGCTCAAGGATCAAACCTCGGCCCTAGGATAACGTCCTCACGCCAACTGCTGATCGCATGCCATACACTCCCTTCCGATGTATATGATTAGCCCCCACGCCTCTGGCCCGCGTCTCCTCCCGCCCTCCACTCCGTCCAGCCCAACCTCACCCTGATCGCCGCCCAGCCCGCCGTACGCGCCGCCGCCCGCCGCCGTGGAGTAGCCGTACAGCCCCGCGCCCATGTCCACCTGCTGCGGGCTCAGGCCCATGCCGGCGGCGCCGCCAGCAACACCCGCGCCGCCGGCACCCATGCCGCCCAGCCCGCCCGCGCCTCCGCCTCCAGCGACCAGGTTGTCGAAGTAGTAGTTCAGCTCCTTGGGGCTGGCCACCACGGCGCCGCCGGGCGAGAAGCCGGGCGCCGGCGAGCGCCTGGGCGAGAGTCAGAGCGGGAGAGCAGGAACGAGGTGATGGGATGGGGTTCCATGCATACCCAGCTATGACGTGGGGTATGGGGGAGGGGTTGGAACATGGCATGGGTCGGCTGGCGGCTCCGCGTGTCGGCTGTGGCGGAGCCCTGCACGCGCGCGTGCACCCTGCGCGTCCTCCTCCGTGCAGTTAACCCGAGTGGAGAGGGGCCGCTCTCACCGGAATGGGTCGGACAGGGGCGTGCGGGAGGGGTCGAAGCCCAGGGGCTGCGGGGTGCCCAACAGCGAGCCGCCGCCGCCGCCGCCGCCCATACCGCCCGCCGCCGCGCTGTAGGGAGTGCTGGACAGCACACCCGTGGCCGAGGTGGCGGCATTGTACCGCTGCAAGGCGCGGGGGCGGGGGAGGGATACGGTACGCGGTTTGGCGGGTTTAACGTGGGTGAAGACACGGGCGGAGGGGGAGCTGACTAATGACTATGGAGCGAGGATACCGTACAGGGGAAGGACTTGCCAATCAGGTAAGAAAGATGAGAAAAGGGGAGGTGACTTGGGAGAGCAGCCGGAGCTGCCTGGCAACCCCGGAATGCCCACGGAGAGCAGCCGCCGACAGTGCTTGCAAGGCGAGGCATGTGACAGGACAACACGGGCCTCACAGGTTGCTGCATGGCTAGCGCAAGGGCAGAACCGTACCAGCACAGCAGGCGCACCTGCGGCGGCGTGATGGGCGTGAGCTGCTTCGGCGCGGCGCCCGCGGCGGCGCCGTCACGCGCCGGGTTGAGCGAGAACGGCCTTCGCTGCCGCAGCGGCTCCACCCTGCGGGCGCAGCGGACACCAGGAGTGCAGGTTGCAAAAGCAACTCTAGCGGCTTGCGGCCAGCGCCAGGTCGGCGTTTGCCTGGCTGCCCGCGGCTGTGCTGGTGGTCAGCGGCAATGCAGGGCCGCCGTCAACCAACAGCAGTGGTACGGTAGTTGGGCCACTCACTTGGCCGGCGGGGGAGCCAGCCCGTACAGCTTCCGCTTGTTGCCGGTCACGCTGTCCTGGCTGCAGACACCGTCGTCAAGACACACAAGAACAGAAAGAAAGAGTGCTCAGTCGTGACTAGAAGTTAGGTCCCAGCCCCGGCGGTAGAAATCACCGGCACCAAACGGAAGCCCACGTACATTCTCACGGCCGCCTGTGAGTTGCGCCACCGGACCAATGTGTCCAGTGCGCGGCCACTGAACACCAGGGGCAGGACCCACAGCACCAGCTCTGCAGGGCAAGACAGGGGACAGCGCCAGGAGCTGGCAGCGTGCTTGCGCCTTGTGCCGTGCCGCCGGAGGAGCCCTCCAGGCCCTGTCAGAGCTGTTGAAGCAACTCCCCGTGACGGAGGTAGCAATACAATTTTCCACGCTCCCGGCAAACCGCTGCTTCAGGAGCACCGCAGCTTCCTGCTCCTGCCGCTGGACCCCCTGCCCCCTCCAGCCCAAGTCTTGACTCTCCCCCGACTCACGGAGAACCAAGCGCAGCCATGGCACCGGGAGCAGAGATACGAGCGTAGATCTGCACACACAAGTGACCGAGCAGCCCGTTCAGCAGACAGCGCGGAAGACGGCCACCATGGCGGGAAGGAAATGTTTGAGCGCTTTCAATTGGCAAATGTATCGTTTGAGCTGACCTTGAATTCAATGCAGCAACCGAGATCACGGTAAGCAGTGCGTCAAGGCCAACGCTACGAGCTGCTTTGGGCGAGCGCACGACGGGCGCAACCACCGTGTTGGCCCCGCTCGGGTCAGTATTCCATCGTGCCATCCTACATATGCACACTGAATTTTAAGCTCGACTTCAGCAGCTAGGAGCGAAGTGCCAACCCGTCGGCCCATGCAGCTCAAAAACTTCACCCTGAAGGCTTCCATTCAATACAGTTATATCTTTGCTGATTTTATAAAGACTCCTAGGAACCAGTCGGGTGCTCAGCAACTCGAGGCCCTGCCGATTGAGCATTTGGGCAGGACAACCTCAGGAGCCCGCCCTGAGCAGCGTTGCAGCTCTGCAAGTGCTACCTAATACGTTTGCGTAGCGTCACAACTTGTAGCCATGTCGTCCCGGCTCGCTCAGAAGGCAGTGGAGGTCGCTCACCAGGAGAAGCGCCTGTTTGGGGGTGCTGCTCGGCATTTCTACTTTGAGGTATGCTGCAATGCCATGGGAGTTGTGCCTGAGGCCCCAGCCGCTTGCCTGGGATGTCACGCCGAGTCTCGCGGAGCATGCCCGGACCCGGAGCGACGACGCCGAGCCAACGCAATGTGCTGGCTGCACTGCAGATTTGCCGGTGCCTGCCGTTCATTCAGCGGCTGCATAAGATGGAGGAGATGGTGTCGCTCAAGGAGCTGCGTGCCATTGTCAAGGACAAGTTCAAGGAGTACAAGGACGTCAAGGACGGGCGGGTGGGTGGTGTGCCTTCCTGCCGCAAGCACAGCGGTTCCTAAAGTGGGAGTGACCGTGCAGCGGGCTGAAGCAGGAAGCGGCGGGTGACAGCGGGGTGAAGGAGGGAAGGGTTGGGTGGGGTCGTGGGGGTAAAACTGCCGCACCTGTGTCGTGACGTATCATGCGCTTCACGGTGCAGGTTGTGGACCTGCTCATTTTCAAGGGCCGCGAGGAGATTGAGGTAAGGAAACAAGGGGGTAGGAGCCACGGGTGCCACGGCGCGCCCACACCGCAGCTGCTGCTCCTGGCCCTGCAGCCACCCAAGCTAACCCTGCATTCCTTCCTGACTGCCTGCCTGCCGTCGCTCTTTTGCTCCGCACGCCGCCCATGCAGACCTACCTGCTCATGCACAAGCAGCGCCACCACGTGGTGAGCGCACCGGCAGGGCTGGGTCGGGCCGGGGGGGGGGAGAGCGGCGCTGGGGCGTGCGGCTGACTTCTTTGGGGCTGTCGATGCAAGCACACCTGGTTGAGGGCCCGGCAGCCACTTTATTCCGGCGCGACACGCTGCGTATTAACATAGGAGATGGATTAGTGAAGCGAGTGCATAGCACGCTGAGTGGTTGCCTTCCCGCGTCTCTCCGCATCCTATACAACCTCATAGCACACTGCATCGCTGTTCGTCCACACCTGCACGCACACACTAACTGCTCTGCACAAACAGGTGACCGAGGTGGTGGAGCCCTACTACGCCAAGCAGCGCGCGGTGAAGAAGGTGTCCACCAACTCGCCCTTCCTGGACAGCTTCCTGTCCTCCGGCTACGCCGCCATCGGCACGCGCAACTCGTAAGGCGCACAGCATGCAGGAGCAGCTGCGGGAGCAGGAGCAGCGGAGGAGGAATCATGCTGCACGCAGCAGCGCGGCGCAGCGCGGCGGCTGTTGAGGGGAGGAAGCTTGTAAGCTGCGGTAGGGCTGAAGGTGGTGCAGATTTGCTTCGGTGGGTTGTGGTTGGCTGCGCAGAAGAGAGGTGGCGTGGTAAGACGCAGCAGCTACTTCCGCGGCGATGAGGTGTTTGCTGGTCGGGCGTAACCTGGCGAGCACTGGCTTATGTTGACTGGATTCCGAATGAGAAGTGCTTTAGACAGTTGTTAAATTTAGAGGCCGTGCAATGCAGTTGACACGGTTAGACGGGAGCTTAGCTTACAAAGACTTTGAGCAGGGTTAATGCACTTGGATCACAAGAATCGACACGAGTCCGTGTAACTAGGCATGTTATGAAGCATTGTTGCAACCGCCGTGTACAATGAGTCCTGTCTAGCGCCCGTACGCGTACATGAGGTGTTGCGCGTACGACATGCGCTGGTCGGGTGCAAAGGCAGGCCCCGATGCCAGCGGCTTATGCGACGTGGGGCTTTGGGGGCTGACGTGGTACGCGTACGTGTCCGTTGGCGTCGCCGGCGTCTGAGCGGTGATGGGCCAGGCACCAGGCGACAGCAGATGGGAAGCAGCTGCGGGCTGCAGGTGCGGCCGCTGCTGCGCTGTCGCCGAGTAGTGTCCAGGCGCCCCATACGCGTGTGGCGACGGCGGTGCTCCCAGCGGTGCCGCCGTGTGGCCCGGGTACGCGTAGAACGACATCGTGCCCAGCGCGCTCACTGCACCCAGGCTTGGACCCAGCTGTTGCTGTTGCTGCTGAGGCGGCTGAACCAAGGTGGCAGCGAGCTGCGTTGCGTAGCTAGCTGGCACGTAGTGCGGTGCCGTGGGCACAGCTGCCCAAGGACTGGATACGTGGGCCTGCACCTGCATGGCGGGTGACGGGTGACCCCAGGGCAGCGGCGAGGACTGCGCCTGACCTCCCGCTCCCGCCGCGAAGTGCGGCGGCGAAGACAGCGTCTGTGGCTGCGTGGGCCAGCCTGTCACACCCTGCGGGTGCGAGTAGGCTGCGGGCACCCCGGGCGCCAAGTGCGCGGCATCCGATGGCACCGACAGGGTGGAGTGCCATTGTGCCTGCTGAGGCCCTGTCACAGCAGTCGCAGCAGGGCCTGACGGCGGCGGCACCTGAGCTGGGGAGCCCAGCATGTGCGTCAGCAGCGGCCCGCCGCCGAACATGCCGAGCGGCAATGACCCCACGGGCGGCCGCGGCGAGGTGGGCGGCTGCAGGTGCAGGCCGGCGCCCATCCCCACTGGTGGTGGTGGCGAGCCGGGCAGTGGGTAGCTGTGGCTGCCGCCGCCGCCGCCGCTACCGCCACCGTACGGGTACGCGAATTGCGGCGAGCCCACCGCGCCTGGCCACATGCCACCCTGGTGGTGCGGGTAGTGCGGGTAGCCGTTGCCAGTGGTCGCGTACATAGGCTGCGTGCCGCCGCTGTGAGCACTCGCAAAGAGATGCTGTTGCTGTTGTGGGTGTGGTTGATACTGCTGGGCATTGGCTTGCGCGCGCGGGTTGCGAACCCCGCCCGCACCACCGCCGGCGCCCCGAGCCCGCCGGCGCTCCGCCTTGGCCCCGCTTCCGCTGCCGCGCTGCTGCCGCTGCCGACTGCCCGCCTTGCGCTGCTTGCTGCCGCTCCGCCGGTCCCCGTCCTTCAGCTCCGCTGTGTCTGACATCGAACCCGACTCCGTCGACACCGAACTCGCCTCCGCCTCCTCTTCCGCCCAACCCTCCTCGTTGTCGTCAGCGTCGTGATCCCGTGAAGAAATGGAAGAGGACGTGGTGGTGGAGGGCGTCTCCATGTCCGGATCATGGTAGCGCGCCGCCTGCTGCCGGTCCCGGCCGCCGCCCCTGTCGCCGCCGCTGCGATGATGGCGGCCGTGGCCCACTGTCACACGCACGTCCGCGTCTGCGTCCCCAGAGCTTCGCCGCGGCGCCGACCGGGGGCGCACAGCCTTGCTAGCTGACGCGGCCCGCGAAGAGGGCTTCGCTGCGGCCGCTGCGGCTGCTGATGACGTGGCTGGGGCCGTGGGCGCGCCTGCGCCGCCTTCGCTGGACGGCCAGGCCAAATTGACTCGTGCAAAGAGCACGTCCAGCGCGGCATCCATCGCGTTGTTGAAGCGCTGCGGACGAAAGGCGCATGAATGTAATCAGTAGGTGTGCCAGTTACAAACAAGGGCGCGCTCACCCAGCGCCCCATGCCGCTGCGGCCGCGCGAACACTTTGCACCCACGCGCGCAGGTGGCGCGCAAAGGCACACACGCACCTCGGAGGCCGCCGTCTCCACCAGCTCCCAATTTTTGAGCTTGCGGTTGACGCGGTCAAACTTCTCTTCCAGGTTGCCCGCCAGCGCCGCCAGGTTGGAGGGCGGCCGGCCGCCCTGCGCGCCAACCTCCGTCTTGAACCTGCACCGCCCAGGTTTCGGCAGCCGGTTGGCAATTTGCTATGATGCCGCGCGTTGGCTTTGATTAGGTAGGCACATCATACACGGTAGCTCCTTATGCCCGTGCAGCCTCAGTCGCTCGCTCAGCTGCGACTCACTTGACCACCTCGTACGGCGCCGCCAGGTCTTTGCCCAGCAGGTTCTGCAGCTGTGCCCGCCGCGAAGAGCCGCTCCTGGCGCTCGGCGACGCCGCCGGCACCGGGCTCTTCCGCAGCGGCGAGCGCGGCGAGGGCGAGGCGGAGCCGCCGGCGCCACCGAAGCGGCTGAAGCTCCGCAGCCCCAGGCCCGGCGATCTCAGTCCGTCCGACGACAAGCCCACGCCCGACCCTGCAAGGCGGGGTGAACAGCCGCACCGAAAGTTCAACACTAGTGCCCCATAGCTGACAACCGCCAGTGTTGCATTATCAAGCAGCCCAGACCTTGCAAAACATTGTGCTTCCCTTTGCGCCCACCTTTGCTTGCGCCGCCACCGATGGACGGCGACGGCGCTCCGCCGCCACCTACGCCCACCCCCGCGCCCACTCGGCCGGCAGCGCGGCCCAGGCCGGCGCCGCTGAAGGCCCCCACTAGTGGCCTGGGGCTGGTGGGCGCTGTCGCCACCATCTCATCCACCATGGAAACCATGTCTTGGAGCCCCGCGAAGCTGTTGTAGGTGCGGCCGGCGCCGCCGCCGCTGGCGGCGCCGCCGGGGCGGTGCGGCGAGGGCAACGACATGCTGGCGCTGCGGTCCAGGATGCGCTCAATGCTGGGGTCTGTGAGCGCCACGCTGCCGGCCGCGCCGCCGCCGCCACCCGTGCGGCTCTGCATATGTGAGTGTTTGTCACAGGCACGAATTAAAAGAGAAGAAAGGACAGGTTCATGAGTTGCCAACTGTGTGCGCCAGGGCAGAGAAGGCTATGAAAGTGGGGGTTGGGATGAGATAGGACGCCCAGAGGGGCCCCCAAACTCACAGGGCTCAGGGGGCTGAACCGCGGAGTAGGCGCATCTGGTTGGCTCGAAGGAATGTTCACGGACAGCGGCTCCTTGAAGCTGGCTGTCTTTTTGAACAAGGACAACTTGCTACGCGCAACATCATACGAGCTGCGCATACGGCTTGCCGCCTCCGACAGCGCGTCGCCGCCGCCGCTGACACCAAATGCCGAGGCCCCGCCGCCCAGAGCGCCGCCGCTTGAGCGCATAGATGTTGTGCGGCCCAGTCCCCTGCGGCCGTGATGCACCGAGGCGGGCGGTGTCAGCGATGCCAGCCTCCCGTGTTGTTGACTGGCATACCACAGACTCTGAGGCACGCCCCGACAGGCCCTCATACCGCCGGCCGCGCACGTCTTCTGCCCCTCCCCTACCACCATTTTCCCCCCTACCATTCGCTTTTCTCTGAATGGCATACAACCGCCCAATTTTAAGCGCCATCGACTCACCGGCTCACGGAGCCCGGTCCGGTGCCCGCACCCGCGAGACTGCGGCCGGTCTCTGACATTGTCCGGCCGGCAGCCGAAGAGACGCTGAGCATGGTGTCCGTGCGCTGAAGCAATTCAGCGACCTCCACACTCAGCTGCATCGCGTACGAAAAAAACAGCAGCGGCAATGGCACACACTAAGTGGAATGCAAGTGAGCGGCACGATGACCAGCTCCAGGGGACAAACTACTACCTTGAAGCATAGTAATATCGTCTAAATCTGCGACTTACGGGGTCTGAAGAGGTGGTGACGTGCGACATTCTGCGATGCCTACGCGACTTTGACCGCCTGGCCCCGGTTAGCCTTATTTGTGTGCAAGCATACTAAGTGCATTGTGTGCCATAGAATTTGCTTGTGGGTCACGTATACTCGTGGTGTCCCCGCAGCAGCAACATACTCGGGGATCCGGCACGCCCCATCGCTACCCATCCAATTCCGGCCACGACCCCATCGCTTCCCCGGGAATCGAGCTGCTGCCACTAGTCCGCTTCTCCCCCTCCTTGCTGCCAGTCCGCACCTCGCAAGTCTGAGCGCCTTTATGTCAGAAGCCGCCGGAACAGCTCAGGATTGCTGTGGCTTACACTATGACTGATATGTTCACAACCCACCCACCGCAAAACGCCGCCACCTCGAGTTGACATCTACCGAGCGTGCCTGGGCGCGAAGCCATCACCAACTTAAACCGAGATGATGCCTCCTACGCGCGTGGAGCGCCTCCCTTCTACACATGTCCGTCACTCTGTATAGCGCTAGACTTGGGAAACTCCTGGCAGCGTACCTGCGCATTCTCTCCCCTCGGAACCCTCAGAAAAATCTCTCTTCGACGGAAGGCGGCCCTCCCTTGTCACAAGCCCCAGGAGTAACCCAACGGTGCTACCTCGCAGCTACCCAGCCTAGTCAGTATTCCCGCCGCCATACCGGTCCGCAGGGGCGCCCGCGCTGGCGGCAGCCCCTTGCTGGACAGTGCCTTCATACCAACGCGCAGCATTCCTTTTCCGCTAGCACTGCATCCACAGATGGCTGGGCCAACGCTCCTCGTCATGCCACACCGCGCTCCTCCTTGTCACGGTTCGCCGCCGCCACCACTGCTGCCGCCTCGCTTGCCGCCGCAGTTGTTCCGTTCATTTTGAGTCCTTCACGACCGGACCCTTTCCATACCTCTGCAGCGGACGTGGGCGATCATCAGCGACAGGATCCACTCAGTGGCGCCATTTGTGTCACGGAGCATCGGCCACATATCACATGCGTCAAGTCGCGTGCAGCATCACAATGCAGTTGCGGTGACGCACAGCTGCTAGCTACCGTGTTGCATTGCCGCGCCTGGTGTTGGTGTGCGCTGCGCGGTGCCGCGCTGTGTCATCCCACCCAAACACAACTCAAACGTACCTTCTTCCCGAAGCTGAAGGGCACGTAGCGGTATTTGATCATATGCCGGATCTGGCGCTTCATGGTCACGAAGAACAGCACGAACCAGTACAGCAGCAGGATGGGCCAAAACACCGGCACGTCGAAAACGCTAAAGAAAGTCATGGCCGTCCCGATCAAGACCGACTTGAGCGAGGCAAACCTGCGGACACATACATGCGTGCGTGTGTTTGTGTGTGCAGTGTTGGGGAAGGCGGGTAGGGCGGGAGGTGGGGGTAGCGTGCAAGCTGGGATGCCTCAAGACAGTGAGCCGAAGGCCAGGTGGTACGGTAGTGCAGTCGTAGCGAGCCATGGAACGCGCGCACGCTATCCATCAAGCCACGCCCGCCCGTAGCGCGTCGAAAGCCATGCAGTGAGGCACCCAGGGGAGCACGACGGCAGTCTGCTTGTACGCTGGGAAACACAAGCACGCACCAGAACTTGAACTCCGGTAGCCGCCGCACGAACGGCCGGAACTCTTCATCCGCCTTGGTGGGCAGCTCTGGCCCTTCCGACTCTGGGTCAAACTGGGGAGTAATGAACCCCAGCAGCAGGTTCAGGTTGTAGATGCCCAGTCCGTAGGACACGATGTAGAAGCCTGCGGGGACAGCAACCGGACCCCGCTTACACTATGTAGCAGCCGGCAGGTTCCGCCACGCGGGTGTCCTCCTCACGGGCTCGGCCAGCCAGCATTGTGAGTTGGGATATCACATTGTTCTACACATTACTCAGATTACTGACAGCTCGCGTGCCTGCGCATTCTGGCGCCACGATCAATTCTGTTACACGCCCCCCTTCTCCCCGCACCTCGCAAGAACCAGACTCGTGCCACGTAGCATAGTAGCGCGATCACTAGCGTCGCCCAGCGAGCGGTCGTGTGCGGGGAGCTTTTGTCAAGCCAGTACTGAACGCGTTGATTGAATTTTGCGCTCATCCTAGTGACAGCATTGTCTGCATATGGAGCGGCGTCCATTTTGGGCGGCTCGGCGCCCAGCGGGCGCTGTGTATTCTCTTTGGTTGCTTGTCCAAGACGGGTGCAAATCAAAATTGATACAGGTTATTCGATATCTAGGACTAAAATGGTGTGGTAAGGCCAAGTCTGTCAAACGGGCAGCGATTGCTGGAACTCAAGCCAGAGAGAATGGAATTACTCCATGCACGCGGTGCAATGGTTCTGGGCACTTGGGTGCATTTCTGGTGACTCTTAGGCTTGTTGTAAACACTGCATACCTCACAGGCTCGCTTTGCCAATCCCCACTGAACCCTCACAACTGACGATGTTGGGGTGTGCACTCTCATCCACCCGAGTAGCCGCGACGCGCGGCGCGAGCAGCTCGCGTCAGCAGCTACCAGCGCGTTGTCAACATGTTGTTCGTCGGGCTCAGCGATGCGCGGTGGCGGAGGTCGCGGAGGACCCGAGCACGTCCTCGCGCTGCTCCGCGGCGGTCACCACCTCGCGCGCCACGGACTTGCCGCTCTCGGCTCTGCTGGCCGTTGCTGCCTGCGGCAGTCTCCTGGCGCCAGGGGCAGTGGAGGCGCTGACCATTCACACGGAGCCGGCGAACGCTCTCAGCTTGCCGACGTGGGCCATCCAGTGAGTTAGGGGGCGCTTTTGCGGGGCTTGGACATCACGTCTTTTGGGCCTTCACGCGCATGCGCTGCAGCGGGCCGGAGACAGCGATGGACCCAACACGCACTGCCGTCGGGCTATCAAAGACGCCAGCCTGTGGGACACGGCGGCGGGCGGCTGCAGCGTTCTGCACACTCCCCGCATGCCGTTTGAACGGTCCTAGCGCCTCCCTTTCGGCCGTGTGCATCTTCCCCCGCTGCAGCGTCTCCTCAGTGGTGGAGTGGGTCACGGCCATGGGGTTGATGTGGAGGTACGCCGAGGCCACCAACAACCCGCGCTGGAAGGGCATGGCGTGGGGCATGGTGCCCAGCCTGGGGTCAGCCATGGCTGCGGTGAGCGGACGTGGCGGCACCCGTGGTGCCAATGCTGCAGAGCGTGGGAAGTAGGGGGGACGAGGGGGGAGCACGGGCACGGCCTGGCACTTGAACAGCACACCAGCTTTTTCGCATAGGTGTCTGTGTGTCATGTGTGCGGAGTGGGGCGGGATGCTTGTTGCAATCACGGACACCTGCGCGGTCCAACGCTCAAGCCGTTGCGTGCGTCTGGTCTCGTGCTGACACTGCTCTCGCCGCGCCCCCCTCTTCCTTCCCCCCTCCCCCCGCCTTTCCCTGCTGCCGTGCAGTGCACGTGGCACTTCTTCTACAACAGCCCCGACCTCGAGTTCCTGGTGGTGGTGCAGGTGGGTGGGTGAGGAGGAGGGAGAGGCCAGATCAGCAAGCAGAACAGCAAACAACGACGTTTGCGGCAGTAAGAGATGGGGCTGCCGTTGGGCTTTGGGAGACAGCCAGGTTGGGGCCGGCAGCCACCGAGGCGGCACCAGAATGCAATGCAGACCTCCACTGACGCTGTAATCTGCGTTGAAACGGCTGCTGCTGTTGCTGTGTTGCTGTGGACGCAGTCGGCGCTGACGGTGATCGGCAACTGCACCTGCTGGTGGGCGGCGTACCGCATCTACGAGGCGGCGCAGGCGGAGAAGAGCTCGGCGTGAAGGGGTGGTACTTGATTCCAGAAACCAAAGCGACCATTGCAATCGACCATTGGTGGGGGCAAGGGCAGCGTCGAGGCGGGCAAATGGCAGGCCTGCGTTTGCAGCGGCTGGATGGTGGCGGTGATAGTTGAGGCTGTGTTTGAGGATGACGCGGGCAGCGGCAGAGGTGGTTTGCACGCGCGCGTGTTGGCTCAGAGCGTTCTCTCAGTAGTTGGTCACGTCCGGGTCGCATTCGGACGTGTGGCTGCGAGCATGACGTTGAAGCGCGCGCTAGAAGGCGCTCGTGCTATCAATGCACGCGGCGGTATGCGTGGCGGTATGCGCGTGCGCAAAATGATTCATGTGTGGTGTCTGCTTGCTGAGGCTGGCGGACAGTGGTGGACAATTTAGCGCATGTCCTTAAGTTGTCAAATGCAAATGACTCAAGGTTGGCCTGTAGCTTTAGGCAGCATTGGAGCAAGCTACGCAGGGCATGTTGAGTTGTTTACACCCGCGAATGTCGCGAACGCGTGGCGGCGCTGACAAGTGTTTGCACTGGAATGTGGACCACGACTGGAAGTGATCATGCGCAGCTGACAGAGGAGCTGGACACATCAGCATTCGCGTGCATGGCGGGCATGGCACTATGGCGCATGCATGAACGGGCAGGGGGGGTTCAAGCGCCTGTGTGTCGCATTGGTTGCAAGCATTTTTGTAATGCAGACGCGTTGACGCGTAATATAGTGAAGTACGGCAGTTGCCTTTTGTGGTGTATGAAATACACGTGGGGGAATGCAACAGCTGCCCCCAACCACTGCTACTGAGAAGAACCCCGGTCGTATGAACCCGTATTCATGAATGCCTCAGTAATTCACCAACCAGCGCAGTAAACAAAACGGCCAAACCCCGTAATACACGCATCAAGAGGCAATAACCCGCACACACCAACAACATGACCAGCACGTTGCTCACTCCCCGCCTGCACTCCTCCGCACGCAGCGGTCATATCCCGTCTGCTGTCCATGATCGCGTCCCCAGCCCCGCCCCGATTTGCTCAGTCAAACCATGTTATGTATCCACTATTCAGTACCGTCTTGCACACCAGCACTCAAGCCTCATCGCTATGGCGGCCACTCAGGCCGCATCACCGCTGTCGAAACGCGCTACACGGCACACACCATCACACATCATCACGACGCCTGCCCTGCCTTGCCCGCCGCCACCTTCTCCATCAGGTCCGCCAGGTTCTTCACCGCCGGCGTCACGTTGGCGTCGGGCTGGCCCTTGCTGGGGAAGGTGTGCGCAAAGTCGATGAAGCTAATTGCCACGTTGGCGTCCTCGGGCCGCGTGGCGGCGCCCTCGTAGATGACCAGGACGCTGGCGGCGAAGAACACCAGGCTGCGCTGCGACTCGAACCAGGACTGCAGCGCGCGGATCTGCGCCACGGCGCCGTTGGGGCCGCCGTACACCGCGGCCGGCCCGATGGCGCCTGCGTGGGATGGCATGGCGTGGCGTAGTGCGTGGCGTGTTGCGTGTTGGGGGCGCGTGTGTGTTTGTTTAATAACTAACGTGGGGTTCTGTGTGCTATAGCGGGTCCATTGGTCGTGCCGCGGGCACACACCAGCAAGTTGGCGGTGTCCCCGTGTGGCACCCTGCGGCCCCCATACGCTATCGCATGCCCCGCGAACCCCGCCATCTCATCCCCGCGCACACAGCCAATGACAATGCCTGCCGGCCCCACGCATCCTGCCACGAACGATAGGGGCTACGGTAAGAGCGGCTGACCCTAGCGCTCACCGTTGTTGGCGAAGGTGGCCAGCGCGGCGGCCATGGTGTCGTCCGTGAGCTTCTTCCCGTAGTGCCGGTCCGCGAAGAAGTACTCGCCCGAGCCCTGCTGCCACACCTTGAAGCCCGTCACGCGCCAGCCCAGGCTGGCCTGCGTCGTGGCCGTGTCCTTGCCGCTGCAGAGGTGAGGAGCGGCGACAATGTCGAGAAAGGTGGTTACGGTACTGGATCGCTGCGTGGACTGGGCAGTGCCCAGGCCAGCATGCAGGTGGCTGGGCGCACTAGTCGATTAAGTGTTCCTGCTAAGGCTCCAGACTCACGCATTCTTGGTCTTGTACTTGTCGTCCGCCCAGTCGTAGATAGTGGTCATGCCCATCTGCACGTGATGCAGGCGTGTGAACATGTAACGAGCATCGTTACCACTACTCAGTACGGCGGTGTTTCCTCCTCGACTCCCCGTGTAACGGCATGCGGGTATGACATGGTCCCGATGTCCGTACTCTGGACCTCATATAAGTCTGCTTACGATTCATACCGGGATATCTTTATCCCACCAGATAGTCGGTCATTACGTATCAAAACAGGTGCGTCGTGCGGGGGCGCAACATGCCGCCAGGCAGGACTGCGTTCCTCGGCCATGCCGCGGCACGGTGTATGTAGCACCACCCGTCTGGCTAGATTCGCGCGACCTCCATCCCCGACGCCTCAACCAGGAGTCGCCAGCAGCCAGGACGCTGCACTGACCTTGCAGTCCAGCACACAGGGCTTTGTGTAGGCCTTGCAAGTGTCCTCGAGCGCCAGGAGCTTCTTGCTGTCCGATACGAGCGTGCCAACTGCGTGTTAGCAGTGGGCCAGGTCCAAACGTAAGTAAAAGGAGGGGGGACGCCACCTTATGCCGGTTCCTCAGCACGGCGAGGGCGCCAGGCCGCCTTCCCGCACTCGCATCACGCTGACACACGCTCACGCAACGGCTCCCAGAGAGCCATGGTTCCCTGCTTGAAACCTGCCACACCGCTGCGTGCAACAGCCCAAGATCACTCACAGTACTTGGGCACGAAGCGCCGAAGCTGCTCCATGTCCTCCTTTTTAACGGAGTCGTCCGCATCGCCGAAGATGAGTTCATAAACGGCGGCCTCACGCCCACCGCGAACATCGTCCTAAATTCAAACAGCGCGTTGCTTGTGTTGGGCAGCCAGGGAAGCGCAAGCGCGAGGCGGGGTCGTTGGCGCGCGAGGGCTAGAAACGTACCTGAAAGGCTTTATAGAACTTGCCGGAGCTATCCACAAAAGTCGCAGCTGCCTTGCCTGCGCAAAGCAAGCGGAAATCCCGTGCCGCGTGCTCTCCAAAGTCAAGAAATGCAGTTTGCATGAACGCACCCTGTTCCGACGCGAAGTGCCCGCCCGCCTGGTGTTCGCACGGCCTCAAGTCAAGCTCCCCAACGTCAACCGGGCGTTCCACGTCGACAGTCGCTGCCATTTCGAGCGCGAACGCGTCGTCTGGGCGCTTCGCCTCTGTGCCCTGCCGTGTGCTGGATGGTGTTCTTAATTGTCAAGCTTGATGTTAGCAGACAAAAGGCCAAGATATTAAATGGAAATAAGCGTAACTGGGCCGAGCTGCTCGCGATCCACGCCAATCCGGGACCAATGACCGGTTTTCCTCCTGAGACGCCACCCCATGCCGCTCATCCATGCTCAAACCTAGTGGCTATATCGCTTTCATGCTCCGCTAGCACGGGCTGTGCCCACCTGTCAGGCAAAGTATCCGGCAATTCAGCCCTGCCTCGCGCGTTGGGCAACCACCGGCGCTGCTACGCTGCGCAACAAGTGCATCTGAGACGTTTGGTGTTAGGTCCAAGTCGATCGGGGCAAGGGTGTGCACGATGGCGGCAACCACGGGCCGCGCTGGCGGCGACGACTGGGCGACGGGCTTCGAGCAGGCCAAGGCGGTTATGGACGCCAAAGCGAAGCCTGTCGGCTCTCTAGGTGTGCACGGTTGGGGGCAAGCTCAAAGTCCAAGACCATGCTCAAACGTTAACAGCCAAAGCACACGCTGCCCCGCTCCTCACACGTGCTACACAAACTCACCTCGGCGCCCGCGTCCAACCCGCGCACTGCTCCCCACCCGCTGTCAACGCGCGCCCCACGCATGCACGCACGCATGCATGCAGGCGCACTCGAGTCACTAGCCTGCCGCCTGGCGGCGGCGCAGCGCAGCGTCACGCCGCACGTGGGCCGCGCCGCCCTGCTGGTCTTCGCCGCTGACCATGGGGTAGCCGCAGCGCGGCCCGCCGTCAGCGCCTTTCCCGCGGCAGGTGCGATCAGGGCTCCAATTACAGATGTCCGAACCTAGTGATTGGCTGGTCACGTATGGCTCCCGCACAAAACAGGTTTGGACTTGCGAACTTGGTCGGTCCAGAGTCGCTGCATGGCGGCGCGCCCCCGTCACTTTAGCCGGCGCTCTAACGCCAACGCCATCACACCTGCCGCCTGCATGAGGTCCCGTTTCCCCCATCCCCACCCCCGATTGCCCGCGCCCCGTGCTACGGTGCTACCTGCTATGCGCCTTCCAGTCAGCGCGCCCGTGTTCCGTGCTGTGGTCCGCGGCCAGGCCGCCAGCGCCGTGCTGTGCGGCGCCAACGGCGTGTCGGACCTGATCGCGGTGGATGTGGGTCTGGCGGCGGACGTGACAGACGCGGTGCCGCCGCCGCCGCCGCCACCGGCTGCGGGTGCGGGTGCGGGAGGAAGCGGAGGGCTGCGGATCTCAGTCCTGCACCGTAAGGTGGGCGCGTGGGCGCGTGGGCGGGGGCGGGGGCGGCTTTATTTCTATTACTTGAGAGCTTCATCTGCGTGTGTGCACTTGGCGCCTTTTCGTGAAGAGCGCGGGGATGTCGCAGCAAGATCACATTCATTCAGTGTGGAACTGGGCTGGATGCCGCGGATGGGTCCAGGGAGGGCGACCCTTGCTCCGCGGCGAGCGGGCTGCTGCGGTAGATGAATTGATGGCGTGCGGTGCTCATGCATGCATGCACACAGCGCGGCAGGCGGCTGCGTGCTGCTGCTGATGCGGCCGTGGCCTTGTCCCGGTGGGCGCACCCGGCATGCAGGTGCGGCCGGACGGCAGCCGCAGCATGCTTGCGGGCCCGGCCATGAGCGAGGAGGAGCTGGCGGCGGCGATGGCGGCGGGCGCAGAGGCGGTGCGCGGCGCGGTGCGGGGCATACTGCCGCCGGCTGTGGTGGCGCCGCCGCCGGCGCCGACGGCAGTGGCGGAGGCATCAGAGGGGGAGGCAGGCCTGCCGGAGGACTGGCGGCAGTGTGTCATCTGCCTGGGCGAAGTGGGGATAGGTGCGCTGGTGCGGAGTTGGTGGCTGGCTGCTCCAGGCGGAAAGTAATGGAAGGGAGCGTGAAGGCGTGACTCAGGCAGCAGGGGCCACATGCATGTTTGCCGCAGGGCTCCGTACGTACGGCGCAGGAGGGGATGCGTGCCGCGTGCTGGCTGTTAAACATTGGTAGGCACGGGTGCTGAGCACGCTGGCTGCGTGTACCCCGCTGGTCGCTGTCCGGCAGGAAACACCACGGCGGCAGCGGCGCTGCTGGCGGCGCTGACTGGCGCTGCACCGGAGGAGGTGTGCGGCCGGGGCACAGGTAGGCGGTGCGCGGTAGGTCCGAGTGGTACCTTCAGGTGTCCTGTGCTGACCTGCCTGAGCTGTGAGCGCTGGGAGCTGGCGGTTTGCCTGCGTTTGCAACACCCAGCGCGTGGAGCAGACCGGACCTGACAGCTTCCTGTACTTACATCGCACGGCGGGCACCACCACGGCCACGGGCTCCTTTTGTCCAGGCGTGGATGATGCCGGGCTGGACGCGAAGCGCCGCGCGGTGGCGGATGCGCTGGCGGTCAATGCGGAGCTCATCAAGGGCGGCGGCGGCAGTGGCGGCGGCGGCGCACTGGCGGCGCTGCGGGCCGTGGGCGGTCTGGAGCTTGCGGCCATGGCGGGCGCGGCGCTGGAGGCGGCGGCGCTGGGGGTGCCGGTGGTGGCCGACGGCTTCATCAGCGGTGGGTGGGTGGGTGGGTGGGTGGGTGGGTGGGTGGGTGGGTGGGTGGGTGGGCGGGCGGGCGGGCAGGCGGGTGGGTGGGTGGTTGGGTGGGTGCGCGGGTGGGTGGGTGGGTGGGTGGGCGGGCGGGCGGGCAGGCGGGTGGGTGGGTGGTTGGGTGGGTGCGCGGGTGGGTGCGCCTTGCTGCCGGCACGATGGTGTCATGTCACTGACGTTATGTCTGACACGCGGTGGTCAGGCAGGCGTTTGTATGGGGTAGACAAGGGACCAGCAGGCCGGCGGCAGGCGGCAGGCGCGCTGCTGCTGGTTGTCTCACGCACCCGCCGGCTTGCCGCCGTACATGTGTCGCTGGCCGCTCCGCCCACACGCCCCATGTGTCAATCATGCACACAGGTGCCGCATGCCTGGCGGCGCTGGCGCACGACCCGCAGCGCGTGGGCCGCGTGCTGCTGCTGTCGCACCGCAGCGCCGAGCGCGGCGCCGCGCTGTTGGTGTCCGCCCTCACCGGCGCCACGCCGCTCGCGCCGCACCTGCTGCAGCAGAACCCGCAGCAGCAGCAGGTGACGTGGCCAGCGCCGGCGGTGCTGGACATGGGCTTGCGGCTGGGCGAGGGCACGGGCGCGGTGCTGGTGCTGCCGCTGCTCCGGTCGGCGGCGGCGGTGCTCCGAGACATGGCGTCCCTTGAGGCAGTGCTGGCGGGATAGGTAGCGGCGGGGGGCTGCGTACGTGGCTGCTGGCGGGATAGGTAGCGGCGGGGGGCTGCGTACGTAGCAGCTGGCGGGCTGCTGCTGGCTGCGGAGAACTGCGATATGGTGGCGTGAAGGGACGACTAGGGTGGTATGTCCTGAGGTTGCAGGGTGTGGATGGGTGCAGGGTTACGCAGCTGGTAGCTGCGGCTGTATGGATTATTGTCAGTTGTTACGTGCGTACCTGCTGGTGTGAATATGGATGCGGCGGGCGGGGGATCCTTGCACGGCGGCGCAACAGGTAGGAAGGTGCAGTGGCTATCCTGGTGGTTTTTCCCATTGCGAAGCGTTGCACGCGTGTGTATCTATGACCACCGCGTGCGTGGAGCAAACGTCCCAAGTTCATATGCTTGATGATGGGGCAGACGAAGATTGATGGCTATTGCTCTGTCGTGGGGGCTTGCGTTTTGAAGGGCTGTAGTGCTCAGGCCTGTGTGTTGCGGAAGTATCTGTGCGACTCATATACCTAAGCCAACGTAGGAAAGTAATGGTCCCCAAGGGACGGCGCCTTTTCCCCCTGTTCGCGATTGTTCAACACTGTGGCTGCTGTATGTGCGTGGGGCAAGGTGAGAAGGTAGGGATTGGACGCCGGATACTCTGCAGGCTGGGTTACTATGGTGGCAAACTTATTATAACGTCAATGGGGTGTGTGGCGCGCGTTGGGGGGGCCAGTTGAGACAATCAAGACAGGGGGACAGAAGAGTCAATGCGTGTGCTTCGGGCCTCTTGGGGTAGCTGTCGGCAATCGCGTGTACGGCGTGATGCGTGATCAGTGAGGCACATCGTGAATACAAGTTAAAAGGAAGAGCCGCCGGCGCCGCATCTATCTGTCCACAGATGGGAACAGATGCATGAGTAAACACGTACGTACGGTAGGAACAGATGCATGAGTAAACACGTACGTACGGTATCGTACGGTAGAATGCATACCGTTTGTTTGTCAGTCGGTGCATGCTAGTGGCGTGCGTTGCTGTTATGCTGCGTGCAATGGCATTGAGGAAGGGCAGAGGACCGCATGGGCCGCAACTCATCAGCTGTGGCATTCGCTCGGCAACTACATACGGTAGACGATTACGGTAGTAGTGCGGCTGCTGCGGCTGGCTGCTGGGAATGCAGTTGTTGCGGGCAGGTTTGTTGCGGACATGCGGTAAAATGCGGATGCTAAGTGGGCGGGATGGTGTTGTCGGATCTAGCAGGCAGCAATGCGCGGGCGAGGAACCTGCGTCCCATCTGGCTGGACAACGCCGCGACCCTTCCGCTCACAGACATTCTGAGTCCAGTCCAGTAGCGGCGAGTCTGTGTGCCTTAGTCATTAGCCGCGCCATCAAACTGTTACACCCGTAATAAATGAGCACACAGCACACCTATCAAGGGCGGCGCTCCTGCCGCCATACCCCGTGGGGGTGCCCTGCTGTTTACGTGGCTGGAGCGGCACAGCACCCAACAGCACCCAACCTCCTCTCTGCACACTTCACATATGCGCCGTCCTCTCCTGTCCCCGGGCTGATCACTGCCCGACACAGCCTCGCTCCACACTGGACGCACCATGGTCCGCATTGCCCCCTCTGCACGTTGTCACCATCCATCCATCAACAAGTCTATCTGTCCGAATTCGCACGCCCTGGATTGACACGAGGAGCTGGTCCCTCCCTTCACGTCTACACAACATCCTGCCGCACGCTCTGCTGCAAGCACCCCAAGAGAGGCCCGATCATCACCGTACATCCGCGCATGCCCATCTGCGAGCCCCATCCACTTGCCACCCGCTTGCTTTTCTGCTAGTTTAGGAAACATCCCCAACAGTTCCACCTGCAGCCTGGAGCCTCGGGCCATCGCGCTCATATAAACTTCCATGCCCTGTCACGCCCTGCATTACGCCGTGCAACCACGCTCGGCTCACTTCGCAGCCCCGGCAGCCCCGTTGCCCTCGGCCGCCGCTGCCCCCGCCGCCCCCAGCGACATGGCCCGGACCTTCTCCGCGTACACGTCCGGGATGGTCGCCACGGCGGCGCTGTCCCAGCCCACGAAGTTGCACGTGAAGAACGGCGGCTCCTGCGCGCGCCCGTGTGCGTGTGCGTGTGTTGTGGAGGGAGTGTGCGTGCAGGCCAGCAGGTGTCAGCAGGCCGACGCGCGTCACCGCTAGGCCGGCTGGCTGTCAGTGCGTGCCGCAGGCAGGGCCGGGGGCCGGGGCCCCACTAGCCAGCGCCCGGCCATCGGCCGCTGCAGCCATTGCTGTTCCGGCGCGGCCTTGGCCCCACAAGCACCCTTAGCTTCTCCCCCGCACGGCCTCACACCTCCACACCCGCGCCCATGCAGGCAGCCGTCACGTTCAGCAGCCGCACCCGCCCTCGCACGACCCATCAGCCCCGCGTGCCCCCCCCCCTCCCCCAGGCGGCTGCGAATCCCAGCAGCAGCGCAGTCACGTTCTTCGCAGTTTGTTTCTCACCGGGACTGTTTACCAGTAACCCCCAGGCACGAGCACCCAGCCCCCCCTCTGGGTTGGGCTGGCTGGTTCGGGTTCTCTTGGTCGTTTCGCTTCTGGTTCCTGGAATGAACTATCCCCCACGCCCCCGAGTTGAGAACCAGAATGACCCGCCGCCCCCCTCCCTCCAAACCCCAACCCCCACCTGGCCGCTCTCCACCTCCACCATGATGGCCTTGCCGGTGCGCCCGGTGGCGGCCAGGTAGCGGCCTGCCACGTCGCGGGCGCGCGGCCGCTCCATGGGCTTACAGCTGGAGCCGTACCACACAAACATCTGCGTGCGCGCGCACACACACGGTGTCAACCCTTCCTCTCCGTGTGCTTTTCTAACACACACATATATGTACACGACGTTCCGGTGGGGTTTCGTGAGAGCACGGCACACGCACGGGTGTAGATGGCCAACCGTGAATGGGGGTTGCGCTCTGTCAGGTAGGCTTGCCGCATCGGGGAACGGTGTGTGCGGTGATGATGAGAGCGCAGGAGGTGATCGTCACGGCGCAGCAACTGAACGGCAACCGAGCCCTTGTCGGCGCAAGCACTGTCGGCCCAAGCACACTGTCGGCCCGCACACGGTGAAAACATGACTGCCCGCACGTCCCCTCGCCTTCCGCTCCCCACGCACCTCTGTCCCCGCGTCCAGCAGCATCACGTCGTCGTTGCACAGCGTGTCCTGCGGCGTGGTGGAGGCAGTAGCGGCAGTAGCGGTGGTGGTGGCGGTGGTAGCATGGCAAAGCAAGACGTTACGTGCGCACGGAGGTGGTCGCGTGATTGTGGGTGACGGGTGCCGCCAGCAGCTGCTCTAGGACGGCTCCTTGCCCTGCGGCCGCTACCCACGCTGCCGCTTCCCCCGACCGCCACGGCCAGCCGCAAGCCAGCAGGCCGAAGGCGACGTGTCGAGCAGGACGTGAAGCTCAACCAGCCGTCCGTTTGGCACGCACTGACACCCACCCAAAGGCCAATCCTCAATCACCCTGGATGGGATGAACTGGGCGCCCACCCGCTCGCATCCACTCGCACCCACGCTCGCTCATTCGCACCCACCCACCTATCCACCCATCCACCCACCCACCCACCCCTCGCACCATCCCAGTTAGTTGCGCCCACCCCACCCCACCCCGCCCCACCCCACCCCACCCCACCTGGCTGAACGAGCTGTACACCTCCACCTTGAGGCCGCGGCCCGAGCAGTCGCGCAGGTGGAACAGCCGCGGCGCGCCGCCGCCCGGCCCGCGCGCGCTGTCCTTGGCGTACTCGCCCTTGCCGCCCAGGGCCTCCCAGAACGCCGCGGGCTCCTTGCCCTCCTGTGAGGGCGGGCGGGAACACAGGGTGGCGGGTGGCGGGGTAGCGGGGGCCGCAGTAGCACTAATTGTGCGCGTGTGGAGGGTACGCGACGCTTCGTGTGGGGGCAACCGGATGGCCGAGGGTGGAGAGCGTGTGGGCGAGAAGCGGTGGGCGTGAAGTCGCAGTCGTGCGTGGGAGCATTGGAGCAACCAACCCAGCGCAACGCGCACATCGCACCCGTCCGACCTGCCAACCCGAAACCCTGGTGAAGGACACCGCACCTGTGCGTTTGTCGTCGTAACGCACGCACACACCCACCCACCTCGACCCGCTCCACCGCCGCGCCGCCCGCCGACAGCGTCGCCGCCACCGCCGCCGCCGCCTCCTGCTCCGCCGCGCTGGACCCGCGGCCCAACCACAGCAGCACGGGCTGCGCTTGCGCCTCCTGCGCGGCGGCGCCCACCACCACCGCCGCCGCGCGCTCCAGCACGAAGCAGTCGCCGCTGCTGAGGCTGGAGGCGGTTGCGTCCACCTCCACTGCGGGCGGGGGGGGGGAGCCATCCATGGGGGGAGGGTACACGCAATTAAGGAACAGAAGGGAAGTCGTAAGGGGGTTACACGCATGAGAGGTAGAAGGAGAAGGCGTAGCCAGGTACACCAGAGGGGGGAGGGCGGGCCCCAGCATGCAAACGTATACGGCGGACGGTTCACCCGTGGTCGTAAAAACATTGCGTGTGAAGCTGTGATGAGTAGGCGCAAACAGGCATAGACAACAGGCGTAGGCATTGCCCCGCCGCGCCAGCGCACCCACCCACCCACCCACCCACCCGCGTGCGCCGCCGCCGCCGCCTCGCCCTTGACCTGGTACAGGTGCACACCGGGCGGCGAGCGGCCGGGCCCCAGGTTGGAGGGGCGCGGCCCCTTGCGCACCAGCATGCCGCCCCTGGGGCGGGCGGGGGGCAGAAGAAGGGGTGGCGCGGGAGGGGGATTCCATGCATTTAAATTAATGACGAGGTAGACGTAGAACAGGGGGGAGGGAAGTGGGCTAGCTATATTCCGGAAAGCAACGGGGGGGGATGTGTTGGGAAAGAGTGTGTGGGCGGGAGGGGTAGTTCAATCCAGAAACCAGAAGCAAAACGACAGGGGGTGATGAGGCATGCTCACATGCATGATGGCGGGTGATGAAGGCAGTGTGCGGTTGGCAGGCGCAGGTAGGTGACCCATGCAGCAGTGAGGCGCGTGTGCCCCGTGCCCTGCCACCCAGTGCCACCCAGTGCCACCCAGTGCCACCCCTGTCACCCAGTGTCACGCCTCTGCTGCCCTTCTCCTCCCAAAAGCCCACAGCTCCGGCCTACCCAGTCGCCGCCCGGCCCCCTTCCCAGCTCAGCGCAGTCGTGTTCGCATTTTGTTTCTCACCGGGACTGTTCACCCAGTAACCCCCTGCCCTCCCCTGCCCTCCCCCCTGCCCTCCCCCCTGCCCTCCCCTCCTCCTCACTGACTGACTGCCACACTGACTTGAACAGCCGTATGAAGTGGCCCGGCTCCAGGTTCTGCTCCACACGCACCAGCGTGGACCTGCCCGCGTAGGTGGCCTTGTGCAGGTCGGCGGCCTGAGGGGGGGGAGCAGGAGGAGGAGCAGGAGGAACAGGAGGGGGAGCAGGAGGAGGAGCAGGAGGAACAGGAGGGGGAGCAGGAGGGGGAGCAGGAGGAGCAGGAACAGTGGCAGAGTTGGGTGGTGGTCAGGTGGTGGGAGACCGACGCGTCAAGCTGGATTGCAGCGTTGGGATACGGTAGGCATACCGTAAACTACAACATCCGCACCTTCTTGCACACACCCACACCCTGCACTCCCCATGCTCACTCTCGCACCCACCCACCCACCCACCCACCCCTACCCACCTTGAGCGCGGCGCGGCCCTGCTCCAGGTTGCCGCAGTGGCGGCCCAGCCAGCAGTACACCGCGTAGCGCAGGTCGCTGGTGTCTGGCGGGGGTGAGAGGTGGTGTGTGTGTGTGTGTGTGTGTGTGTGTGTGTGTGTGAGGGGGCTTGTGGTTACCAGCCCAGACTAAACCGATCTAAAGGAAGCTGAGTTAAGAAATGTAGTCAAGGCGATACAACAAAATACTCGTTAGGTTGAAGTAGGGGGGTGGAGGGATGGAGGTTGGGATTCTAGTTGAAGATTAAGTCGGTGTGGGCATGGGGAGAGCGGGGAGGGGGCCGCTCCTCCTCCCGCCCCCGGTGCTACCGGCTCTGCTGCTCCCGCCCCTTCCTTTCTTCCTGCCCACCCAGCCCTATCCCTATCCCTATCCTTATCCCTATCCTTATCCGTATCCGTATCCTTATCCCTATCCCTATCTCCCTAGCCCCAGCCCGAGCCCGAGCCCCCAGCGCCCCAGCCCCCCAGCCCCCAAACGCCCCGGCCCCCCACCCCTGTCAGCCCTGTCGTAAGCCCAATGGTCGCTTTGGGAAAAACTACCCACCCACCCACCACCCACCCCTGCTGGTGCAGTAGGTGTGCAGCACCACGTAGGAGGCGCCGTCGTAGAACTGGCCCACCTCCTGGCGGGGCAGCTCCAGGCTGGAGTTGCCGATCTGGGCCCACACCTGGGTGGGAGGCAGTGGGGGTGGTGGTGGTGGTGGTGGTGGTGGTGGTGGGTGTGGTGGGGGTGGTGGGGGTGGTGGAAGGTGGTTGTGGTGGTGGTGGTGGGTGGGTGGGGTGGACGGTGGTGGGGTTAAATGCATGTTAAATGAATGATTAATGGGGTGGGGGTAACTCATTCCGAAACCGAAGAGAAACGACCAAGAGAACCCGAACCAACCGACCCAGCCCGGAGCGGGGAGGTGGTGTGGCCTTGACCTTTAAGAGGAACAGCGCGGCCAGTCAGGCAACGGGTGGGAGCGGTTACGGGTGGGGTGCTGTGTGAAGTCATGCCAAGCAGCGGCAGGAGGACAAGGAAGGGGGCGGGGCAGAGAATCACCAGACAGTGTGAACGACTCCGTTGCGGTGGGGCGCGGCTTGTGCACATGCATGGGCACGTGCGACAGCAGGTCCTCCCCCCCACCCTGAAACGCAACTCAGAGCCAAATCACCGGCCGACCCCTACCTATCCCTTTCGCAAGGAAGGGGCCCCGCGAGGGGACGAAGGCGCAGCCCTGCATGTGGTTCCACGCAACAGCCTCACAGGGCCTTTTGGTGCCCTTGTGACCCCCCCCCCGTGCTGCCCAACTACCGCACCTGGAACTTGCTGCTGGTCAGGTTGTTGAATGCCGCGTCCAGGCCCTTGGCCTTAGCGCCGCTGGCAGCACCCTCGCCGCCGCCATCTGCCGCCGCCGCCGCCGCCACCATGGCTGCCACCGCCTCCTCCACGTTGTACGGCTGCTCATCTGTGTCGGGTTACGAGGTATAGGTAGGCAGCGCGGCGTCGGGTAAGCGGCGGCAGGCGGCGGCAGGCGGTGGCGTCATGCACGGCGTCCACGTGCCCCGCACACCCCCACATTGCAGCGAGCTTACCAGCAGGCGGTACAACCACACGTGGCAGCAACATCCCAAATGCTCAGATCCACATTGCTGCTACACACAGCTCAGATGTACTCCCGCCCTGCGGCTCCTCGGCATAACCTAACATGCCTGGACCCCCCCCTTCGTTCGGGTTCACTTGGTCCTTTCTCTTTGGTTTCTGGAATGAACTTCCCTCACCATCCACCCCCCCCCCACACACACACATACACATGAGGGCGATGTCGAGGTCTCACCCGTGCCCTTGCCCGGACCGCCGTACACCGTGCCGAAGCTGTCCGCACGTGGCCGCCCGGCGCTGTCGTCCGCCTGCGGTGGTGGCGGTGGTAAGAAGGCCGTCAGGTCGTCAGGCCGTCAGGTTGTTCGCCCCTAGCTCTTACACAACCAAGCACACACGCTGGTCACTGCCGCAGCAGTTCACTGAGGCATGAGAGCCGCTGCCACAGCGGCATGGGCAGTAGGGCTCCGCGCCCCGCGCCCCGCGCCCACCACGTCACGCCCGCCCCCGCCCCCGCATCCGCACCCGCTGCCCCTCACAACCACTCCCTCTCCTACAGGCTCCCCCATAACCCACCTCCTCCGCACCCGCACCCGCACCCGCACCCGCACCCGCACCCGCACCCGCACCCGCACCCGCACCCACAACCACCACCCGCCCACCTGCCAGTCGGGGAAGTGCGCGGTGAACACGCCCGGCTCGAAGCGCGCCTTGACGGCCTTGACCAGGCTGGAGGCGGGTAGGCCCTGAGCCGCCGCGAACTGCCCGCCCACCTGGTGGTGGTGCCGGTGGGGTGGGGTGCCGGTGGGGTGGGGTGGCGGTGGTGGTGGGGTGGTGGCGGTGTGTGGTGGTGGCGGTGTTTGACGATGATTGATCCACGGTGGGTTGGGGCCATGAGTATTGAGTATTGGGGGTCAAGCCGTCAAACAATGCGGGGGGCACTTTCTCCCCGCAACCACACACCCCCTCCCGCATGCCCTCAACCCCGCCTTTAATCCCGCCCCGCCCGACCCGCCCTGCCCTGCCCTGCCCTGCCCTGCCCTGCCCTGCCCTGCCCTGCCCTGCCCTGCCCTGCCCTGCCCTGCCCTGCCCTGCCCTGCCCTGCCCTGCCCCGCCCCGCCCTGCCCCGCCCATACCTTGAGCGGCGGCTCGGGCTTGTCGCAGTCGGGCCCCGTCCACACCCAGATGCAGCCGCCGGCGTTGAGCACGAACTGCCCAACGGCCGCCAGCTGCGACTGGCTGGGCGGCGCGTCGCCTCCCGCCGCCACCGGCTCAAAGGACTTGCCGCCGCCGGTCACCTGTGTGGGGCGTTGGGTTGCGGCGTTGCCGGCAGTGCCAGTTGGTGGTTTGTTGCACAGGCGTGTGTTGGTTGGTTACGGTGCAGAGCCTTGAGCAGGAAGAGCATCTGTGTGTTAGAGATCACAAGTGTGCGGCGTGGTGGGAATGCACGTGGCAAAGGAGAGCTCGGCACCGCCCGCCACGCACTGCTGGACGAACGCACCTTGTACAGCTTGGCCGCGGTGGCCGCGGGCGCAGCCGCCGGCGCGGCCGCGTCCGGCTCTGCCTCCTTCACCTGCACGCGGTAAGAGAGAGAGTGTGTGTGTGTGTGTGTATGTGTGTATGAGCCGCCGAGCCCGGCTAAGTGGCAGGCAGACAGGCAGACAGGCAGATAGGCAGGCAGGCCTTGTGAACTTCTTTAGAGGGCCTTTTGTCTTTGGGTAAGAAAGGCGCAGCTCGCTCGGCGCAGTGCCAACTGCGATGGCGACGCCGCATGGGCGGGCGGTGATGGGCGGGCGGGCCCCTCGATGATTGGGTTGTGTGAACGCTCTACAAGGACCTCCCACCCACCCACCCACCTCTACCTACCTCCACCCACCCACGACACGTTGCCTGCTGCATGGCAGCGGCAGGCAGGCAGGCAGCCGGGCCCCCACCTCAGCCCCACCTCACCTCTGCGGGCGAGGGCACCGTGGCGCAGCCCAGGCGGCTGAAGAAGGGCGCCACGTCGCCGCCCGTGTACTGCTCGTCATCGGGCACGTCGTCCAGGGTGCACGTCTGTACGTACGTACGTACCGGGGCGGCGGGCGGTGGGCGGGGCGGGGCAGGGGGAAGGGGCGGCGGAAGGGAAGTAAAAACTGTAATCATGAGTGTCAGGAGCGGGCGGATGTGACGTATTGCAGCGGGGCGTATCCCACAAAGCGCCACAAAGGAGCGCGGCCGGCAGAGAGGTCAGCCGTCAGGCACACAGCGGCGGGTGCGGGGCTCGGGTGCGGATGCCCCCGGGGACCGGGGTGCACACACACAGGGGTGGGTGTGCAGAGCCATGCCCACACACGTGGCATGGGGCGGGGCCGTGGAGCCGCCATTGGGCGCCATAATGCCCAGCAAGACAAACACGCACACACACACACACACACACACACACTTGCACACAAGTCTTGCATAGTACTCTCCCTTGTGATTTCTAACACACTTTGGTGCCCCCGCCCCAAACATGCCCCCGCCCCAATTGAGGCCGCCAGCTGCCGCCGTGC
Organism: Chlamydomonas schloesseri; assembly: GCA_016834595.1. NCBI lineage: Eukaryota > Viridiplantae > Chlorophyta > Chlorophyceae > Chlamydomonadales > Chlamydomonadaceae > Chlamydomonas > Chlamydomonas schloesseri. Next base: position 162,557 of record JAEHOD010000103.1, read on the forward strand.
AACACTTCGTCTCTTGTTTCGTTGCAGCTCGCGACCAACAGACAACAGGAACCCAGCACCACTACGACCGACCCGCTGAGCCCACCCCCACCCCTGCACCGACCCCATCGCTCCCCCGCCCCAACCTCCATCCCCATCACAACTCACACACCTCACACACCCCGCACATTCACCTTCATGCTGGTCCCCTCCTTGAACACCGCCGCCGCCTCCAGCGCGCGGGCCTTCTCACGGATGTTGGAGCCTGCGCGCGCGCGCGCGTGTGTGTGTGCGGAGGTGCGTGCGTGTGTACAGGTGTGCTAAAATTACACGAGAGAAGGATTGAACGCAGGTATGCAGGTGTGCAGGTGTGCGTGTGTGCGTGTGTGCAGCGACATAGGTAGAAGTGGGGGAGGGTCGCGGCGCAACAGCAGCGCCGCGGGCTGGGCGGGCTGGGTGCGCCCTCCAACAACGGACTGAGCAGTCATGAGGCCGGTGTCGCGCTTTTACGCCTGAGCCGTAACCGTTTTGGATTTCGGTGAACTTCCAGCCGCCAGCAGGCGGTGCGCACCCGCACCCGCACCCGCACCCGCACCCGCACCCGCACCCGCACCCGCACCTCCAACCCGCACCGGCACCCCCAACCCGCCAACCCATAAAACACACACACACACATATTCGTTTCGTTTTTCTAACACATATACACACACGCACGCACCTCGTCCGCGCCACACCCACAGCAGGCGCGCGCCCACGTCCTCCAGGAGGAAGCAGTCGCCGTGGTTGAGCGAGCTCAGCTTGAGCGGCACCTCGAACATCTGGCGGGGGCCGGGGGTGACGTGTGGTGCGGTGCGGCGTGGTGGTCAGGTAAGGTAGTGCTGGTGGTGGTAATGGCGGAGAGACAGGCAGACAGGCGGGTGTGCACTTTGGAGGGGACATCGGGGCCAAAGCCTTACAGGTTCGTGTGATTGCCTGTGTGCCCAGCTCCCCCTCAAGTCCGGATGCAGGGTGCGACCGCCGACCCATGCCAGTAGTTTGCCCATCCGCCCCCTACCACCAGGGCCCCTGCCGACAAAAGCATGCACGAATCACCTCCCTCCGCCCCTCACCCACCCCGCCACCTACGGTACCTCCGCACCTGCACGCAGTTCTTGTTGGGCGACTTGACCTGGTACAGCCGCACCGGGCCCTCGCCCCGCCCCGCCACAACGTCCCGGAAGCCGCTGGTGCAGCAGGCGGTGTGGCGGCAGGTTGCGAGGTGGACAGAGGCAGGTGCGTGGCGTGTGAGTAGCCGGAACAAAGGCGTACATACACAGGCGTATGCACACAGGCGTATAACACGCTTGATTCAATGTATGACGCAGCGGGGCCTGCAGGGCTTCTGTAGAACCGGTTGCAATTGCAGCAGTCACCTGGCGTAGCCGCCCGCCAGGTAGCGCAAGCGCGGGAAAAGGCGCAGGAACTCGGGCGACTCGGAGCCCTTGTGGTGGAGGGTGGGATGGCGGTGCGAAGAGCAGGCTCGGTTGCGGAGTGGTGTGAGGTGGGGGAGGTTGGGTGTCGGACAGCACCACGGCGGATCGCTTCGGAGCTCGGGCTAGGAGACGCAGGCAGGACACAGGGTAGCGGCGCCGCGCTGCCCCGAGGACAGGCGGCAGGGCGCTTGCCTACGTCGCAGCTGGCGCTGCTGGGAAGCTGCCCGCTGGTCTGCTGCTAGCCACCGACAAACATCGGTGCACCCGACGGCCGGGGCCCCCCTCCAACCCCACCGTCCCTCCCCATCCCCTGTCCCCCCCCCTACCATCACCACCATGTGGCTCTCCCACCTGGACCTGTCGGAACTGCACCGGACCGCCGCCCAGGGCGTCGTCCAGCCTGCGGGGGACAGGGAAAGCAACCGGCAGGAGGGCATCAGGCAGGAGGGCAAATACGCAGCCGACCCGCTGTCCTAGTCGCAGGTCTGTGCCTGCGGTACGACAAGGCCCTCGGACCGCCGCACCGGCCCTGACAGCAGGCCCTCTTTACCCTCCCTCACGTGCCGCTGCCGCCGCGATGAATCTGTCTGTATCGCGGGTACACCTCCTTCACACAATCCCAGCAAACCAAACTCCTTTGTCACCCCTCGGGGAGCGTCGCAGTCAACCGGAGCCCGCCAAGCACAGCCCCGCGTGCTTGCGCGAGCGACACTCCACCCCATTCTCGCCCAGACTCACTGCGCCGCGAAGATGGCGACACTGCCCGCCTCATCCTATGAAATTAGTTTCCGTTTGCAGGAGCATCAAATGGCAGGGCAGGGTTGAAAAATCAGCGAGTCGGCAGGCTGGGCGAGCTTGAGCGGGCTGTGATGGTGCCCGGGCGACCCCCCCCCCCAGTCGCATCCCTTGCCCAACCCCCAGCCATTATTGGGGTAGCGGAAGCACGGCCGCTGTGTAGCTCTAAGCATGTTAATAATGGCGTGGATTGGACACGCACCGCGGTCGTGTCCTTGCCCAGCCAGAAGTGCACATGGTGCCGCAGCCCGCTCTCGGTCTTGAAGGTGTCTAGAATTAGGTAGCAGTCTCCTGTGATATCGCGAGAAGTCCATTACAAGGCATGCTGAGCAATACAGCAACTTCGGAAATGAGGGTGGGGTGGGGGGTCGTGTGTCGTGCATCTGCTGTAAGGGCGAGCCCAGTCGCGCGGGCAGGTGGGCGACCAGCCGGTCGAGCCCAAGAGGTCGAAGAGCGGAGCCACCCTTGCAGCGAAGCAGCTCGACACATGCCTTGCCGATACGTCTGTATGCAAGAGAATGGCCATGCCGCATGCGACTATGCGAACCCGGTTCCCGAGCGCGCGATCGCCATGCCACTTGTGCCCGCCCCTTTTGTGCCTGCCCCTTTTCATAATATCATCTTTGAGCCCGATATCAACGCACCAGAAAAGAAACTGCCCGCATCCTTTTCCTCCACCAAGTTGAAGTCCTTCACGCGCCAGACTTTAAGGCCAGCTTCGCGCCCACAGCCATAAAAAGGGCTGGCTGTGCTTGACATGTTGGCTGTTTTGGTATGCAAAACAAAATCAACGCATAAGATTTACTCGTCGCTTGATTCCTGCTTCGGTTTTCTGAGAAAGAAATCCAGGTGGACTCGCTCAAGAGAAGGTGAAGCTGTTGGTGCTGCGGGACAACCAATAACAAAGTAGCAAAAGGGAAATTCTGGGGGGTCGGCAGGTGCCGTACTTGGATCCGGTTTGACACGCGTGTGGTTTGACACGTGTACATGTGCAGGACATAATGTCTCTGCGCACAGTCACGCCGCTGCGCACTGCCCACGTCGCGTTTGATTTTATTGTCGAGTTACATTGCCTCTGCGGCTCGCCGCTCGTACCCGTTTGCCATTACCGCTCTCCACCGCAAAGCTTGCCTGAGGACATCTTTCGCCGATCAACCTTCTAAGTTACACGCCCGCTCCTTCTTCTGCAACTCGGGCTGGGACGCTGACTACTTCCAAGAGTGCAACCGCGACAACTTGACTCCTTGCACAGTTTGGGGGCCGCGTGCCACGCACCAAAATTTCTGCTCCCCATGTAAAGAAACTCGGCGTGTGCTATGTATCGCTTATTCGCTCAGCGCACTATATTCACCCAGCAGCTAGTCACACCTTATATATGCACCTTGCGCTCAAAGAATCGTGCGCAAGTTCTCGTGTAATTGTATCCCTCTCTCCGCCCGCAACACGACAACTCATATACTTGACATCCGCATCACCCCTTCACCGCACCGCCCTTCTGCTTACCGCTGGCTACGAAAGCAGTTTGCCGCCCGTCGCGCGCCTTTGCCGTAATCACGCCACCTGCACCCGCAGCACGCTTCGCCTTTGTTCCCACTACTGCCATCTCCGCCCGCAGCACGTCAGCACCACAGCGCACCACAAGGGGCACCAAGCCGTGCACACGATACTCGCAGTCGCCGCTATCGCGCGCGGGACCCCTTGTCTAAGGAGCCCTTGCCTCTGTCAGCAGCTTTCACCACCAATCACCGCTCGCCGTTACCACCCTCAAGCAACAATCAACACCTCTCTACATACCCCGCCGCTGGCGCCTCTGTCGCACCGCCGCCACCTGCACCAGCCACCACTGCAGCCTAGATAATTAGTCCTAGTGTCTGCCACACAGCGACACTCGCCTCACGCATGCGTTGTTGGGGTAGCATCACAGGGCGCCGTGTCTGGGCGTTGCCATGCATACACACGAATACTGATCAGACCTCGCCGCACTGCTGCCTCACCCTGCTGCTGCATCACACCCGTACATTGCCGTGTTCGAGCTGTGAGCACTGCCCAGACAAGGAGATAGACCTGCGAGGCCCTGGACCGAGTAATCGCCCTGCCATTGCATTACGTACGTACTTAGCCAAGTACCTAGTGCGTGATAATGCACCGTATTGCACCGTAACATCATACATGGATATTATGCATGCATGATCGCCCTCTCCTCTGAAACTCTCACCCATAGCGCTCTTCCAACTGCCACCATCTACACCATAGAATTGCGGCTACCATCTACACCATAGAATTGCGGCTGCTGCCTATAGTTATGCTTGGTCTTAGAGATAAATACAACGGCAGCCCGCGTCATGCCGCTCTGTCTAGCTGTCCTGCCTGCAACATCCACCAAGACGCCATCCCTCCATCGCAGGGCACGCACTCCCATCTGCAACGCGTGCCAGTGATGCTGCCACACGCACACCAAGGGGCAAGCGCACATGTGCTACGGTTCACAGCCGCAACTCCTCCTTCACATCTGTCCCGACAAGAAAGCACTTCCGCTGCAAAGTTAAATGGGCTAGAAAAAGATCTCTCTATCTTGCACCGGACGCGTGGTAGGTGGCGTGCATGTGTGACCGGGACATTGTGTTGCGCTTCTTCCCAGATAGAGCATTCATCAAGCTACAACGCAGCTACCAACGTGAAAAAAGCAAACTCTCCATACTGCCACACCCAGGCCGGCAACGTAACTGTGTTCAGCAGGCATTGCTCATACCTCTACGTACCAACCTATCGGCTGGGCTGCTTAGAAAGGGCATACAAGCCGCTCACAGGCACGCGATGCGCGCGTGCGTGTGTATCACGTCCGTTGCCGGCACATCCGCCCCCCAAAAAACAAAGCAACAGACCACCGACACCACGCATGCGCTTTGAGTCCACTCCTGAATATTCCAGTCCAGCAGAATCTATATCTAGCATTTGGATTTAGCATGGTTTGGTACCCCCAGTGTCATATGAATTATTGCACGTACTACTAATCCTTTAGATCACAGCCATGCGTGCAACTGCGCAGACCGCAGCACCTGGCCTTTGTTCTCTCCTCATATATGGAACCCCCCTGGACATGCAAAATGGCCTCAGCACGCACTTATCGGGGTGCTGTTGCCGTCACGGGCACGGCCCCCTCGTACGGCAGGGAGACCGTCGTGAGGCCCCCTCCCCCGTAAGCCCAACTAGCGGAGTATGCAAGCAACCTGCAAATGTTATGAATTTGCGAAACCCAGAGCGATGATGCATTTCAAGCTGAAAGCTGAAGAGCCTCCCGGCGTGTGTGCAAACCCCCTCATGCAATCAACCTATACACGGTAGCGACATTACTAGCCAGCAACTATATTATCTATACATCAGCGGGTGCTGCTACTGCTGCGTGCCGCGCGCCGCGCCGCGGCGCACCGAACCGAATCGAACCGAACCGAACCGAGCGAACCGCGCCGCGCCGCGCCGCGCCGCACCGCGCCTTCACCGCATGTAACGTACGTTTTGCGTCTAAGTCTAGATCACAAGGGAGCGAGTCTCCCGTTACGCCGCACCAGCCAACATCCAGCAGTGCACTGCGCGGCACCTCGCCTCGTCGCGCAGCCGCTCAGCCGCTCATCATCAGCTGCGCTCTGTGGAGCGCAGGAGCCGCTCAATGGCCGTCACCAGCTCCGCAGCCGACGGCCGCTGGGCGGGCTCACTGCACCAGCACGCCTGAGCCAGCTTCCTGTTAAGATGGGAGGCCAGCCATTGGGGGCGGCAGTTTATTGCGGGGCCGGGGGCCAGAGCCTCAGCGCAATCAAGGTGCGATGTGTGATTGGTGCCCGGCACGGCGAGCGGCGTAGATGCCGCCGTGATGCAGTGCGAGAGCTCGCAATAGAAGAGTTTCCAAAGCAGCACGTGAGTCAAACCGCGGTTCGTTTGCATGTGCCGAGCAGCCATGTGGCGATCCACAGCGAGCACCAGCAGCAGCAGCAGCATCTGTTCAAGCGCTCACTTGTACTGCGGCGGCGCGTACTGCGGGAATACGGGCCGTACACCCTTGTGCACGACCAGGTAAGGCACCTCCTGCACGTACGCACGTACGCATCATCATAAACAGGAAGTGTGACGGGGCGGCAGTGGTGCAGATGGGGGGGAGGGGCATGTTGCTAAAAATAACATGACCAGCACAATCAGCCGCGCGGCTTGAGAGGGGACATACCACCAATCAGCAGTCAATGCACGTCTTGACAGATAGAGGGTAGGGTCGGCGTGCGGGTGTACGTATAGATAGCAGATAGAGCCCCTCCCACGTCACCGTGCTGTCTATCTCACCTTGAAGCCGGTCGCGGCGTACTCGGCGTACGGCGGCAGCATGGTGAACACCTCCCTGTGCGTGTGCAGAAGCGTCGCCACAAACAAACAAACAAACACGACACCAGAAGATTCAGGCCCACTCAGCGCGGATGTGCACGTCTTATTGCCAACTGAGCCTTATTGCCACCCGGGGCCTCCTTGCCCTCTTAATCCAAGCTAGCTGCTGCCCCACATAAAACTTAAGGTGTGGGCCTTGCCGGATGCCTCTGCCGAGTACCGTATTCTATCCTGATAGCAACCCGCGTGCACAACCCCGTGTTAATGCGTGCATCGGGCCTTACCACATGAGGATGCCGAACTGCATACAGCGAGCAAGAGATGGGCAGCGTCAGTAATCAAACAGGGATCAGGACAGCACGGGCTGGGAGCCCCGGAGACGTAGATGGCACGCACCAAAGCAAACCCATACGGGACATCTGGTGCCGACGGGACATATATCTGGTGCCCACAAAGGCAACCTCACCGCATAGATGTCCCGAGAGGGCGAGGCTTTGGCGGCTGCAAATGAGCGCGGAAGAATGGCAGGAGCAGGAAAACTCAAATCCAGACACCACAGGCGTACGTGCAGGTGTTGAGGGACATTCAGGACAGATAGAGTGCCATGCGGGTACGATGAAGCGTCAGCAGCATTAAGACTCACAATCAGATAGGAAGACCTCGGGAGGCAGATGGGTCAGCTGCAAAGCAGCGGGTTTGGCAGCAGCACACGGTAGGAAGTGCGGTGAAGGTGGGTCAGGAACCAAGTTAAAGTAAGGGCCGTGCGCGTCACCCACATACCGGTATTGCCACCCCGCCACTTCACATGTCTCCCCCGGAAGGGAGACACCAGTCCGAGCAAGCACGGCGGTAGGTGCGCCGCCCCTCAGTAGCGGTGCGGTACTCACCGTACCGCCCGGCACCTCGTCAAAGGTCGCCTGGTCCCACAGGAACAGCTCCGCCGTGATTGCCGTCGCCGCCGCCGTGCTGCCGTGCTGCTGTGGCGGCGGCGGCGGCGGTGCCGACGAGCCGTTGTGCACAGCCCCGCCGCCGCCGCCGCCAGCGAGGCCCTGTTCAAAACTGCTGCGTGCGAAAGTGCCGCTGCCGCCACTGGTTATGCTGGCCGCCCCGCCGCCGGTGCTTGGCGGCCCCCCGTCGCCTTCGAAGGTGGTCCGCCGCGTCACGTACCTAAAACATGGCAGACAAGCAAGCCAAGATTGCAAATAACTATGACATGAACACGCATGAAGGGCTGTGGGTCAGAGAGGGCATGCAGAGCCTCAACGCGGAGCAGCGGGCAGTCCTACGGTAACGAATGAACTCACCCAAAATCAGCGAGCTTGCAGGTGAAGCCGCGCGGGTCCTGGGGCGCCGACTTGAGCAGGATGTTGCCGGGCTTCCTGTTGGGCAGACAGCGGGATCCCATGTAGCTGCACAACCACCGTGCTTGCTTCAGCAACAGCAACAGTCAACCACTAACTACAGAATCTTCGCCGCCAGCCTGCCACACATCATGTACGCCCCAACGAGCGAGCGCGGGCCGCATGTGCCAAAGACAAGAAGAAATAAAGGGCACATACGTACACGACAGGTCACACCAAAAGGCAGCCACTCACAGGTCGCAGTGCACAAGGTTCCTGCTGTGCAGGTACCTCAGCGCCAGCGCCACCTCCAGCAGCGTGCAGTACACCACCCGCATCGCCGCCTGCGCCGCCGCGCTGCTGCTGCTGCCGCCGCCCTCACCGGCTGCGCTCAGGCTGCCCGCGGAGCTCAGCCGCGCAGCCGCGAGCGCAGCCGATGAGGGCGGCGGCGGTGCCGCCGCCGGCGCCATCCCGCTGAGGCGGCCGTCCCTCGCCTGCGGCGAGCCAGCTCCAACGGAAGCCGTGCCGCCTGCAGTGAAAGACTTGGAGGCGGCGGTGCCATCGGCCCCTCCCGCCATAGACAGCAGGTCCAGGCTGCTGCCGTGGGAGCTGCGCACCAGCGCGGACGCCAGCGGCGGCTGTGGGCTCGCCGCCGTCAGCAGCGCAGTGGCCGTGGCCTGGCGCCGGAGTGGCGGGTTGCTGCTGCTGCTGCCGGCGAGCGAAGACGGCTGCTGCTGCTGCTTGGCGGGGGTGCCGGGCGGGGGTGCAATGGCGGCGGCGGCAGCCGCCGCCACCGGCGGCGCCTTGCCGGCCCTGCTGCCGGCGCGCCTGCCGGCGCCGGCGCTGTAGGCGGCATTGGCCGCAATGTCGTGGCTGGCGCGGCCGGCGGCTGCGGCTGCGGCTGCGGGGCTGCGGCTCATGCGGCTGCTGGCCTGGGCGGCGGACAGGATGGCCTGGCGGAACATGCCGCTGTCCAGGGCGTCGGCCAGGGAGCCCAGGTCGCAGCGCTGGCGTAGATCAGGTGGATGGGGAGGGCGGGTTGGAGCGAGCGAGGGCGGGTGAGGTGGGTCGGTCAAGGGTACGGTGAAGGCGTACGTCGTGTGGCGTACGTCGGTGGCGCAAGGACAAGGCGAGTATGGGACCGGGGGAGCTGGCACGCACCAAGCAAGGGGTGGTTTTGCGCGGATTAAGAAGGAGTGTGAGAATGCGCTGCCCACACACGCACACACACATACACACACACACACACACACACACACACACACACACACACACACACACCGACGGATGCCCCACCTCCATCACCAGAACCGAGTAGACCACGCCGTCGCTGCCGGGCAGCTGCCGGGGGTCGCCGTCCGGCGCCAGCGGCAGCACCCGCGGCAGCGGCTGCGGCTGCGGCTGGGGCGGCGAGGAGGGTGACGACAGGTGCGCGGGCGGCTGCTGCTGCGGCTGCACCTTGGCGCAGCGCAGGTGGTACGAGTACAGCTGCATCACGTGCGGGTGCGACATGGCGACCATGGAGCTCAGCTCCCGCCCCGCCGGCCCCAGCGCCAGCAGCCGCTGCCGCCGCCGCGCGCTCCCGCGCCGGCCGTTGCTGCCGCCGCCCCGTGCCGCCGCCGCCGCCGCCGCCGCCTCGTGCCTGCCAAGCCCCTCCTCCTCTACCTTCCCTTCCTCCTCCTCTTCCTCAGGCGCCATCACCTTGACGGCCACGTCGATGACGCCGTGCAGGCGGCCGGCGTACACTGTGGAGGAGGCGCCGGAGCCGATCTCACCCACCAGGCGGAGCGCCGCCAGGTCCTCGTCCGCGTGCGGGCTGCGGTTATTGACATTGTTGAAGTTGGGTACGTTGGGGCCATGGTTTGGAGGAGGGATGGTGAGGGCGGTATGCGGCAGGTAGGTAGGTAAGTAAGGAAGGCTCATGGGTGACTGAACCAGTTTTAGCCTGCGCTCGTCCTCCAGCACAGTCACTCTGGCACTTGTAGTCATCAGCCATCACGCAAGCAAGCAAGCCACCAAGCTAGCTAGCTGGCTCTTCCATGCGTGCAGCTCTACCTGTGCGTGAATTCCCCAACGCACGCACGCACCTTGAGGCCGTGATGATTTCGCAGCTGACCGCGAGCGTGGTGTCCATGAGTTGGCTGCTGGGCGAGGCGCCGCCGGCTCCGGCGCCACCCGAGGCGTATGCCGACCCACCCGCCGCAGCACCAGCACCAGCGCCAGCGCTCACGCTTGCGCCACCCGCCACCACGCCGGCAGCGCTGCTGGCGAAGCCGAGGTGGTGCAAGATGCCGCTGGCAGTGGCGCCGCCAGTGGTGACGGTGGAGGCGGCGGCGGCGCCGTTGCTGACAGGCCCGCCCGCAATCGCGGCCCCGGGCGTTAGGTACACTGAGCCCGCGGGACTGGCACCGCTCATGCTGCAGCCGCCGCCGCCGCCGCCTCCACCTGTGGACAGAAGCGCCATATTGCTGCCGCTGTGCTCTGCCGTGCCGGCCCCCACCATTGCGACCGCGCCGGCGCTTGCACCGCCGCCGACGCTGACGCCGCCAACGCCCAGGCCGCTGCTGCTGTAGACGCTGCCGCCGCCCGCGCACCCCGCAACGCCGCCGGCGCCGCTGCCTGTGCCGCCGCCGCCGCCGCCGCCAGGCATCCCCGCGCCCAGAGCCAGCAGCAGCTCTGCAACGGTGCTGGCAGTGCTGCGGCGGGAGCGGTTGGCAAGCAGTGGGGAACAGTGATTCTGCGGGTGCTGCTGAGCAACGTGTTGACCGGACAGCACCGCGCCGCTCGCGCTGACCACGCCGCCGGCGTTCGAGCCGCAAGGGCTCATTGAGCATCGCTCCACGCCCGGGGTGGAGTAACATGCAGCGGCAGCGGCTGCTGCGGCGGCTGCGGGTGCGCCGCCCGCGTTGGAGGTCGGCGGGCTGCCGTAGACGCTGCCGGCCACGCTACTGTTGCGGCGAGCGGAGGCGGCGGCGGAGGAGGCAGACAGCGGTGGCGCGCGCATTCGGCGCTCGTGCTGTCCCGATGCGGAGCTCAGGGGGGATGGGCTCCCGCTGTGCATGGCGGGTGGCACGGCGGCAGCTATGTGGACCGCCTGGTAAGGATGCGCGGGTGCGGGTGCTGGGGCCGTGGGTGCGTCCGCGGTGGCCCCTCCGGCGACAAACCGCCGGTCGGCGGCGCCCGAGGCGGGCGCGCTGCTGGCGGCGCCGGCGGCAGCAGGCAGCGGCGGCGCTGTGAGCACTGCTGCAAGCGGCAGCTGCTGCTGGGGTGAAGGCCAGCAGGGTTGATGCTGCGCCTGGATTATTGCCGCCTGCAGTGCTAATGGTGGCGTGGACGTGGCGGAAGGCGACGGCGGGGGCGGTGCTCGCGAGAGAAGACGCGGGGAGGGGCGGTCGCCGTCGATAGCGCCGTCCCCAGACACGCGCTGCATACCGCCGTGGGGCAGCAGCTGTAGAGAATGATTGCCGCCAGACCCGACGCTGGCTAGATCCGCGCCGCTAAAGAGCCCGCGGCCACCCGCCTCCGCCGCGCCTGCGGCGGCGGCGATGGCCAAGGCAGCTGACACCGCGGAGGCGGCTGTGTCGTCGCTGCCATTGCTTGCATGGGCATCTCCCGCTGCTGCCGCCGCCGCTGCCAAGGCTGCCGCTGCCGCCCAGGCAGAGCCCCCTTCTGCCGCCGCAGTCGTCGCGCTTCTTTGTGGTGACGTCGCCAACAGGCGCTGGTGCTTGCCGCCGAGCGGCGAGTGGGTCTTGCCCCCGCTACCGCTGCTGTCGCCCGCGCCCTGCAACGCGCCGAGCCCTGCCCCGGTGACGTCAGGCGACAGCGTCGTAAGGGCGCCCGGCCCGCCGCCACCACTGCTGCCGCTGCTGCTGCTGCCGTCGCAGCCGCCGCCGCAGGCGCCGGCCGCAGCTCGTGCACTCGCGCTTGTTTGCGCCGCAACCGACGCGCCGCCGCCACTGCCGGTCAGCTTGCCGACCGACAGTATGCCAGAGCCCGCGATGCCGTTGGCCAGGCTCTGCACCGTCAGCAGCAACGACCGAACCTCGTTCTCCTCAGATGAATGGGCTGCGGGCGCAGAGCCGCCGCCGCTGGTTGTTCCGCCCAGCACCAGCGATGGGCTGGCGCAGCGGAAGGGATTGGGCATCGCGTCTACAGCAGCTGCCGGGCTGCCTCCGGCGGCCGCCAGGCCGAGGGCGCCGGCCGCTGTCAAAGCGCTGGCGTCGAGGTGCAGGCTGCTGCTGCCAGCAGGAAAGGCCGGCGGCGGCGCCGCAGTATGTGCAGCGCTGCTTAGCGAGGCCAGAAGCCTTGATGCCGCCGCCGCCGGCTCTTCGGCGGGCGATGGCTGCAAGAGGCTGAGCGGCCGCTTCGCCGCGCCGGCGGCGGCGAGGACCGCGGCGCCGCCTGCTGCAGGCCCCACGCCAGCGTCGCTGCCATGACGCAGAGAGATCTGTGCATCCCTGTCCATGCAGCAGCTGTCGGGAATGGCGGCAGCGGAGACCGAGTAAGCAGCTGCACCCACACGTGACGGCAACGGGACGAGCAGGGACTCGAGCGCCTGCTGACGCGCGGCGGCGCTGCTGGCACCGCCAGTCATCGCCGTGCTACTGCCACCGCCGCTGGTGCTACTGCCGGGCATCAGGCGGCCGAGGCACTCGGCGGTGGACGGATACAACACCTGTGTATTCGTGAGCACAAGCGGCCGGGATTGTACATGTGTTACTACATCAATCACATGCAAGCAACCTAGCAGCTAAGAACATAACTGGGCTGACATCTGTGCCCACCCACCTCCAGCATAGCCGCGGCACGGTCGCGCACCGCAGCCAGCAGCTTCTCTGGCAGCGGCTCCGCAGACGTGATGTACAGAGCCACCAGCAGGCCGCCTCCACTTCCAGCGCCAGCAGCAGCAGAAGCAGCAGCAGCAGCGCTGCCGCCAGTCACATCCACCGCTGCTGCTGTTGCGGCCGCTGCCACTGCCGCTGTTGCAGCTACGCCGGCAGCAGCCGCAATGCTGGCAATGCCGGCTGCGGGCGCGGCCGCGACCAAGACGACGCTGGGGCAAGACACTCCGTTCTCGCCTGCCGCCGCCGCGTCTGCCGCTGCCCCCGCCGCTGCCTCAGCGGCCCACAGAAGCTTGACGTCGGTGAGGTGGTGCGTGGCCGCAGCACGCAGGCGGGAGGACAGACGCCCCGCGAGCATAGCCCCGATCCACGTGTGCGCGTTGCCGCGCCCAAGCAGCAGCAGCTGCTGCTGCTGCTGCTGGTTCTGGAACAAGCCACGCTGGCTGGCGGTGCCAGCGCTGCCAACGACGGACGCGGACGCAGCTGCGGCGGCGGCAGCTGCCGCGGCCACAGACGCCGCGGCGCTGCTGCCGCCTGTGCCACCCTGCGGAGCTGTGACGGGCGCTGCAGCTGCGGCTGCTGCGGCGGCGTCGAGCAGCAGCCGCGGAGTGCCGGCTGCGGGCGTGGGGTTGGACTGGGACACGACGGTGAGCTCTGAAGTTCGCGAGCCCTGCCGCGGCGCCGCGCCGGAACCCGTCTGGGAGCCCATCGGACCGCAGCTGCTGCTGGGGAGGCCACCGGCGGCGCCGCCGGCGCCCTCCACGCCGCTGCTCCCGGGGCGCATCGACGGCGGCAGCGACCTGATGGAAGGCGCAGCGCTGGCCGCGACCGGCAGTAGCATGGACGTTGAAGGCGGGCCGCCACTGCTGCTACAGCCGGCGGCGGTCGTGCCGCGCGCGGCGGCAGCAGCGCTTGGAGGGACCGGCAGCGGCAGTGGCTGGGCGGCCTGATCCGAGAGCAGCGACGCCAGCAAGCTGGCGGGCTGTAGCGGGAACGAGACGGCGGCCGTGGCGGTGGGAAGCGCCGGCCGTGCAGCTCCGGACGGCTGGCCCAGGACTAGGACCGCGCGACCGCCATCAGCCGCCACAGCAGTAGCAGCAGAAACGGCCGCAGCATGGGCCGCAGCAGCCGCAGTAGCAGCACGTGGCGACGGCGGTGATGACGCCAGCGGCTGCTGGGGCGGCGGCAGTAGCACGTGGAACGCGGGGCGCACGGACACGTCCACGTGCAGCTCCTCGGACAGCAGGGACGACACGGTGTGTGATAGCAGGGCTGACACTCCGCCCAGGGCGCCACCGCAGCTACTGCTGCCACCCACACCGGCACCGGCACCGGCACCGGCACTGGCGCCCGCACCGGCACTCGCACCAGCACCGGGGAAGCTGCGGAGCAGCTGTGTGGCGGCGCAGACCTGCATGCATGCAGCGGGCAGTCATGCATGCATCGCGTCCTCATCACAAGTCAATCAAACACGAGGGCGCGCAACTACGAACTTCTGGAGCTTACCTCTGCCGCACATGATAACCATACATACAGCAGGTCATGCATGCACACTACATGCACGTAAGGCATCATCTGCTGCTGCTGCTGCTGCTGCTGCTGCTGCTGCTGGGCCTCCTAGCAACGTCGCCTCGCCCGTACCACATACTCCGCTGGGGTCGCCTAGATACCGAGCTACCTAGCCGTCTGTCTACCCATCTATATTTCCGCCCACTCACCTGGCGCAGGTCGCGGAGGTGCGGCCCCAGGCCACCCTCCGCCACCGCCGCCGCCACCTCCGCCAGCACCTCGTCGGGCGGCGGCGGCGGCGGCAGCAACGCCGCCGCCGACACGGGCTGCGGCAGCGGCCCCGCCGCCGCCGCGTCCAGCGCCGCCGCCGACACGTGCAGCAAGCCGCCCACCAGCTGCCCGCCCACCACCAGTGGACACAGCGTGGCATGAGTCTGCTGCACGTGGGGGCCGTTGAGCAGGTGGCGGCCCACGCCGCCGGAGGCGGCGGCACTGCTGTGCATGTCAGCGCCGCCTCCGCCGCCGGTGGTGGGCGAGAGAACGCTCATCTCTGCGTTGCTCCACATGCGCAGTCCACTAAAGGCGACAGGCTGCTGTGTCGCCGACAGCTCGGCTGCGCAACCGCCGCTCAAGGTGCCTCCAGCAGCAGCCGCGGTGCCGGCCCTGCCGCCTGCGGCGGAGCCCTGGGCAGCGGAAGCAGCGGCGCAGGCGCTCTCAACCTCACGCAACGCGGTCCGCCACTCCTCTGGCACGTGCTGGGCTCGGCAGGTGAAGGAGGTGAAACTGGCGGCGGCGGCCGCTGCGGCGGCGGTGCTTTGACCGCCGACAGGCGCAGCGGCTTCAAGCAGGAATGATGCGGCGCTTGGCTGCAACAAAGGACGAGCGCAAAAAGGATTACGTATGTTTTGGAAGTGCAGGACCAACTGCTGCTACTGCGGCTACCTAGCTAGCTAACTAGGGTAGCCGGGCACGCATGATGACCAAGTAGTAAGGGTGGTGTATGTGACCAACCTCGCCTTCACGCCAATGCATCCACTACTATCGCCGGCTCCCAACCAAGTAACAACGGGCCCCTACACGTGCACGTGCACAAGGAGGCTGGACACAAACATATATTCGCGCAGTCACGCACCAGCTGCTGCCAGTGCAGGGGTTCCATCGCGGCCTCCCCGGCGGCGGCCTCGCCAGCAGCCTCGCGCTGCTGCTGCTGCTGTTGGAGTTGCAGCGGGCTACTGGCGGTTGAGAGTGTGGACAGCAGCGCTGTGGTGGCCGCCGCCGCTGACGATGACGTGGCAGCCCACTTACTCCAGCTGGGCTGCGGGCAGGGCAGCAGGAGGCCGGGCGGCAGCGCGGCGGCGCCGTCGCCGCAGCTGCACAGGACGGTGAGCATCGCGGCCGGCGGCCGCTGCTGCAGCTGCGGTTGCTGCTGCTGCTGGCTACTGATTTGCTGCCGATGCAGCTTTTGCTGCGGCAGCTGATGCTGCGCATGTGTGCTGCTGCTGCTGCTGCTGCTGCTGCTGCTGCTGTGCGCATGCTGCTGTGGCGACGACGACGGCGGGTCGGGGTTGTACAGCGGGGTGGAGTCCGCAGCAGGGTACGTGGCGGCGGCAGAGGTGTAAGTAATGCTGCTGCCGCCTTCCGGGCTGCAACAGACTGCGCCCGCGTCGGCTGTGGAAGCGGCGAGTCCAGCGTGCGCGGCGGCGGGAACTCCGCCCGGAGGAATGGGAGCGTAGCACAGCAGGCTGCGGGGGTACAGCACGTCACAGCATGGAGCAGCGGGATGGAGTCATCGTGGTTGGTCATTACTATATATGCCATAGCGGCTAGCGTCACGGAAGGTCAGCAGCAATGCATGATTTGCTGCAGGTTACGTCATTGATGCAGTGTGTTACGGACATGCGCTAAAATGCGAATGCAAAGTGGGCGGGATGATGTTGTCAGAGCTAGCAGGCAGCAAGGAAACCCGTACCCGTGTGTGTACGGGTGTTGACAACGGGCGGGCAGGGCGCACTACGGTATCTTGACGCTTTCGTTTCAGTCGTGCGTCACGCAGTTTCGGTGGCGCGCAAAACAGTGTGAACACGGCGACAATGTGAACTCCTCATTAACTATCATGCATATGCCGGCGGAGAATAAATGCCGCCCTCTACTAATCGACCCATACATAACGTATGTACTGTTCCCTCGCTCGACAGGCGACACGGCGGCCGTCACTCACGTCAGCGTGCCGGAGCAGCCCAAGCTCGCCCACGCCTTGTTGAGGGCTTCGGGGAGCCGTACTGCGAAGGGTCCCTGCAGGGAGGCGAGCGTACTGCGCAGAACCCGGCCCAACGCGCGTGTGGTCTCCTGGTTTTGGGGGGGGGGGCCGGAAGGAAGGGGCATCGACGAGCGAGCGAGGGCGCCCCGCGGTCATGACTGAGTCTGACCTGCTGTTAGCCAACCAGGGCCAGAAAACAAACGACGCCGCATGCGTACCCGGACCGGGCATAGTGCGTGGCTTGGCGGGCCGCGGCAGGTTGGCGCGCTTGTGTGTCGATGCCCGGCTCTGCCCGAAAAGTCGGTTGAACGCGGACCCCCCGCGCCGGGCAAAAACCCCAAACCCTCACCGAAATGACTTCTACAGGATCAACACACCTCAACATCCCTAGAATTACCTGTGCATGGTGTGAAGAGCCAGCCAGAGTGGAGGCCGTGGCCGTGGCATCTGGTCGATTTGGAGCCTCGCTCGCTTTCTCTTTCTCGCTGCGCTGCGCGCCGCCGCCACGAAAGCAGCAAAGCATGCTACACGTTGGCAGGACTGGGGCGCCTGCTTGGCCTCCGCCGGGCTGGAGGCGTCCTTCGGTACTTGAGTCCCTAGTTGCTCAGGGGCCGGAGCGCGCGTACCGCATCCTGGCAATCGATAACTATGAAAGACTTATGGTACCCATAGCACTAGTATGTAATAGAAGCAGATGTGTCAGACGGGGGCAAAAATGTATTCCCTGACATACAAATCGAATCCTTTAGCAGCAACGTACAATTATATGTGTGACTCTTATTTTGACTATACTGCAGCACCGACCAAAGCGCCTGACAACGGGTGTATGTTGGAGAAACACTTGCACGGGATTCGGTTTTGGCATTATGATTTGTCGCCCCCGCTGCCTTAGTGCAGAACAAGATAGTGAAGGATACATGTTAGCAGTGCCGAAGCTGTGTGAATGCAATCAACGTGAATAATCCTCGCGTGCGTATTGTGTGGGCGCCTGTAGTCGCTCAGTCGGACGCGTAATGCGTAACGGGCTGGCAGCAGCAGAGGAGGGCTGCATATAAAGCCACAAGAGCTGCGCAGGAGTGCAAGCGCGCTGAGCAGCCCGTCTCCGAGGCAAGACTGGCAAGACCGGAGGCAATGGCAATGGGTTCGACATGCGCCCCCCCCCCCCCGTCCCCCGCCCCCGCCCCGATTCCGCTGCAGCAGTGGCGGCAAAAGACCCTAGGCAAGGGCGACTTCTTGCAGAAGGCCTCGGCGATTTCAGGAAACAGGTGCCTTGGAGTACTTCCCCGCCGCCCATATGTACGTACTGTTTTCCTACTGTTTTCCTACTACAAAGTTTTGGGGCTGAGCCCCCTTCCCGCGCTCGCTTGCATAACATACCCTTTAACATGACGTTGCTTCCTTGCGTGCCGCGCTTGTCCGCCGCGCCGCCGTGAATCCATAGGGGCCTAGACCTCGGCCAGAGTCCATCGACCCATCGACCCCAGCCTCAGTTCCTAGGGGCCTCAACCCGTCCCGACTTCCCAGGGGCATCGTCCCCCCCCCCCCCCCCCGCGGGCGACAATTCAGGGGGGGCGAAGCCCCCCAGGATCACCCCTGTCCGTGCCTGCCTGCCTGCCTGCCTGCCTGGCTCAGTGGGGCGAGCAAGGCCTGTGGTGTTGTAGGCAGCAGTGGTACGACAAGTAGTGCGGCTGCTGTTGACTCCTGCACTGCCTGCCTGCCTGGCTCCTGCTGTGGTGCCGCGACTGTTGGGCACCTAGGTTTTGCTCGGTGCCTGTTCAAATTGACCCCGGCTATTTCCGGGCGATGAGGTAGTTCGGCCTCAGACAGTGGAGGGGCTAAGCCCCTTTTCCCTGACACAGGGGAACACTTGTCCTACTACACAGCCCGCATAATAAGTACAGTACCGCACTTGATTGAGTACGAGAAGACCTTGCCACCAGTCATGTAATAGATAGCGAATTGTGCCATAGGCTTGATGCTGCCTACTTGACGCAGACGCAACCACGCAAGATCAACTACGCAACCCCGCATCCACATGCGCGCGCGTCTCTGGTCCCACTACGCGTATGTTTTGATAATGGTTATTAGTGCGAGCCTAGCGCGCCTCTGAGGTGCAACCACGTAGCGCACATGCAGCCGTGTACTGTAACAAGTGTTCTGCTGCCGCATGCTGCGCACTCATGCTCACAACTAACAACATTCCATCGCGTGTGTTCAGCTGTACGGCAGGCCAATATGCCCCATCCATGTACGCGTACAGTGCAGTGCAGGACAAGCCTGCAAAGGTGCCGGTCCCTGCGGAACGACACTACGACCGTTTGCGACGTGTACTTATCTTGGCATTCATGCCCGAGCCATGAGTTTTCCACACACAGTGGAAAGGGCCGAGCCCCTTTTCCCTGACGTCAGGGGAACACTTGTCCACACAACAAATTTGCATTGTTCCTAAACGTGCTGTTGCAGATGCAACAGGCATGCAAATGTGCATAACACTAGACGGCCCGTGTGCCATCCGGTGGGCTCCTAACGAGCTGCGCCCACACCAAATAAATCTGCTTTTCACGCGTCACAAAACTGTAGCCCATCCCACTCACTACTGGCCACCGGCAAGTCATTCGCTGCAAGCGGCACGCGCCGCTACCGCCGCCGCCACCTCCTCCGCTGCCTCCGCCGCCTCCGCTGCAGCTTGTGCCGCCACGCGCGCCCGCCCCGCCGCCTCGGTCGCCACCGCTTTGACGGCCTGCAGCCCGCAGGCAGACGCAGATAGTGCGAGAGCCACAAACGAATTACTAGCCACACAACATGGTAGCTGCATAACAATTTATCCGCCTTGGTGCGACATAGACGGCAGCTGCTGCGGATGCAGGGCAAGCGCGAAGTGCTATCCGGGCCATTCCACTAATTAAATGCAGAACTAGTGTTTAGCGAAGTAGTTGGGAAGAGGGGCTATCTGCCACCGTCCGCCATCCAGTGCCAAGCTAGTCGAGCACCTCGTGACGGGGCGGGGGCGCGGCCATAAGCGCACCTTTGCGAAAATGATGGGGTCGGCTGAATGCAGCTGCCACAGCAACGCCTTCGCGGCCTCAAAGCGCGCTTCGGCGCTGGCGCTGGCGCTCCCACCGCCGCCACCGGCATCGCCTGCTGCTGCACAGGCCGCGACTGCCGCTGCCGGTAATGCGGCGGCGGCACCGCACGCCGCTGCTGCTGTGTCAGCGCCCCCGCCGGCCACGGCCAGCGGTCTCAGCAGGGAGCCCTGTAAGGCGGCCGCCGCCGCTGCCGGGTTTTCACCCGCGGGCTGCAGCTGTCGCTGCAGCGGCACAGGCTGTAGCTGCTGCAGCCAGGTTGCATCTGCGACCAGAGGAGTCCCAGCTCCACTGACGCCCGCGGCTCCCGCTATCACAGCCTGCGAGAGGTCCGGCGGCGCCGTTACCAGTCGCTGCCGCCCCGGCCTCGGCGCCGCCGTCGTCGCCGCGTCCGCCTGGGCCGCCGCCGCCTGAGCGGCAGCAACTAGCGCCTGCACCTCCGCCTGACGCAGCGGCCGCGCGGCGCGACAGCCCGCCGCGAGGGCCCGGCCATGCGCCTCGCGCACCGCAGCCGCGGGCTGTAGCCCCTGCGCATGCAGCCGTGCTACAGCCGCCTGAACGTGGGCGGTGGTGTGCGCCGCCGGCGGGTAGTTGGTGTGAGCGGCTGCAGGATGGCCCAGCAGTCCGAGGCAGACCTGCGGCAGCAACCACAGCAAGAGCATGCACACAGACATGGCATGCTTGCGGAGCGGACGACAGGACAGGTAGGGGACAGTGCTAGCTACAGACGTGTTTACTACATTATTGTGGCAAGCTGGCGAGCGAGCCTCAGGCCCAAGGGCAAAAGGCGAAACGGAAGATCCATGGGAGACGTCAAAACCCTGCATATGCCCTCACAGTCTGAACGCGGTAGGCACTTGCAACCCAAAACGGCGCTAGCTTCTAATCCAGGAATTTTACATATGCGTACGATGCCGTGGTAAAACCGGACGGCAAAACCGTCGTGGAGGTAAAGCACATTTCTTATGGTTTGGTATGCTAGTCCAGCGAGTGCAATACCACTCTTTTCGCGGACTGGCACCATCACGACATTGCAGCGTGGCACGCAAAACCCAGAAACTCATCCATCCCGTACCTTATCTTACCTGGTCATAGAAGCTTGCCGCCTCCCGCCGTGACGCACACGGCTCCGCGTGCCACAGCATCGCGCCGACCGGCACCACCGCGTAGTAGCCGCCGTCGCCGCCGCCGCCGCCGCCGCTGCCATTGCTGCTGCCAGCGCCGGCGGCGGCTACGCCGCTACTGCCGCCAACCTGGCGGATCCCCGTTGCAGCGGCCTCTGGCGGAGCCACCTCCGGTCCGATAGGGCACACACCCACGCAGCGGACCGGCTCCGCCAGAGCACCCAGCAGCGGCAGCGGACATTGCGCCGCCTCCGGCAGCGCCGCCCCGCCGGGACCGGCCCCCGCCTTTGCTCCCGCCGCCGGCAGACGCCGCTGGCTGCCATGGCGGTGCCCCCCAAGCACCGACACCGGGCTGCCGCCAGCTCCCGGCGCACCGCCCGCCGCCACCGCGCCGCCGCCATCGGTAGCGGTGCCGTACAGGCTGACGCTGCGGCTCGGGCTGAGGTGCCCGCCGCCGCCGCCGCCGCCGCCGCCGTCATGCCGGCCACCATGGCCCTCGCTGCCGTCGCCCAGTGCCTCCGCATCTACCATATCGACATCCGCATCGCCTGCACCGCCGCGCGGTCCAGGGCCCAGCTGCAGCCGCAACCCAGAGGCGGAGCCGCCGCCGCCGCCGCCGCCACGGCTGCAAGGACTGGCCGCCGCCGCGGCGGCGGCGGCGGCGGCCGCCGCCACTGCCTGACGCAGCCGCTCCGCTGAGCCCAGCGCCTTGACGCCGCTCCCGGTCGCAGCCGCCACAGGGGGCGGCAGCGCTGCAGCGGAGTCGTCCGCAGGCCGCACCCGCACCCACACGCCCGGCTCGTAGGTAAGCAGCAGGCTCACGCCGCCGCCACCGCCGCCAGCCGCAGCGCCGTCACTGCAGCCGCCCACGTTGGCAGCCACGCCCTCACGCGCTACCGTGGCCGGCCCGCTTGGCAAGCCTGCTGCTGCTGCTGCTGCCCGTGCCCGTGCCTGCTGGTCGACAGCCTCAGCGACACCATCACCTGCTCCCGCGGCAGCGGCGGCAAAAGCAACGTCCCAGGGCTGCGATAGCAGCCGCACCCGCACCAAGTCACATGGCTCCAGGGCCACACACACCAGCCGCGGGTGCCGCGGCCGCGGCGGCGGCGTCGTCGCCGCCGCCGGCCCAGCCGCCGCCGCCGCCGCCGCCGCCGCAGTATGCGCTGCGGGCATGTGCCGCCGACTGGCTGTCTGCCGCAGCTGCAGCCCGTGGCGCCCTTGCTGCGCGAGCGCGGTTGCCTGCTTGTTGCGCTGGAGGAGCAGCGCCGCCGCGAGGGGCGGCCGATGCTCTGCCGCTCCTGTTGGCATTGCCGCTGCTACTGCTGCTGCTCTTGGCACTGCTGCTGCAGTGCGCGCAGCGCCCGCAGCGACGCCCTCGACTTCCGTCTGCTCCCGCCGCACCTTCCCTGCCGCGGCATCTGGCGCTGCGGCATCCGACCCCGCATGTGGGCCCGCGCGCGCTGCGGGCGGCGGCCCCGCGGCAGCCGCTGCCTGAGCGGGCTCACAGTCGGCACCGCGGCCGGGCTCGTGGCCCCTACCCGACGTGGCCTCCCGCCTGCTGCGCTTGCGCGACCGCGCGGCCACGTCGTCCTCCTCAACCTCGGGCAATCCACCGCGCCTTTCCTCGCCGCGGTGAAACACGCCCTCGCAAGGGTGCTTTATCGCCACGGCGTGGCCACTTGACAGGGGCGACCTGCCTGCTGCCGCCGCCGGAGCTCCTTTCGAGGAAGGCGCCTGCTGCTGCAGCTGCGGCTGCTCGTGCGCCCGCCGGCGCTTGCGGGCGGCGCCTGCAGCGCCAGCAGCAACGGTGGCGCGCCACGCCGCACGAGGCCGCGGGACGAACGGCTCTAGCTGCGGCAGAAGCACCGACAGCCGAACAGGGAGCAACGGTGCAGCATCAGCCCAAGGGGCCGCGCCGGCCCTGCCGGCGGCTCCCCCGCCCGCGCCAGCAGCTTTCGCCCCCCGGCCCCGCGCTGAGCCTTTTGCACCGCCCTTGCCCGCTGCAGGCGCCGTGGGCGGCGCGGCGGCAAAGCCGGGGACGTCAAAGGCCACTGTGCCGTCGCCGCGGCTGTCGACGAGGCCGTGAAGGAAAGCAGAAGACACCAGGCGCAGCCGCCGCGGCAGGCCCCGCATCCGCGCGGAGTCCCGCGGCGCCGGCACTCCCGGCCATGGCAGCGTCGGCGCCGCCGCCACAGCGGATGCATTGCCGCCGCCGCCAGCATTGTCGGCAGCAGCAGCAGCAGCGGAAGCCACCGCCGCCGCCGCCGCCACCCTAGCCGCCTCCGCGGCGCGGTTAGCCGCGAGGCTAGCCGCGCGGATTTCGCCATCCTTCAGCTCTAGCGACGCGGGGCCAGCAGCGGCGGCGGCTGGATGGTGCCTGTTGCGCGCCTGCCTTGCCTGACCCGCTGCTGCTACTGCTCCTCCTGCTGCTCCTGCTACTGCTGCTGCAGCGGCCGCGGCGGCGGCGTGTGGCGTGGAGGCGGCGCCCGCCTCCGCCGCCGCGTCAACGCCGCCGCCCTCTCCGTCGCCTGTGGTGACGGCTGTGGTGGTGGTGGCGGCGCCGCCGCCGCCGCCGCCGCCGCCGCCGCCGCCGCTGCCCGCTGCCTGGGCCCGCCCGGCGCTGCGCGGCAGCACGCCGCGGTGTGCGGCATTGGCTGCGGCCTGCTGCAGCAGCTGGGCGCTCTCCAGCGGCACCGTGCGACGCGCCGCCAGCTGTCGGGCCTGCGGTTGAGGCGGTTGAGGCCGTGATACGGTACGGTACGCGAACAGGGCTCCTTGCTAACCGCACGTGCCATCGTCACTGCCCCGCCAGGCCGCCACCATGGACATCGCCATCACCAAGTTACCCTCTTTGCCAAGCGCCCTCCTGGGGCCCCCCAGGCACTTCACAACCATTTGATAAACACCATCCTATGGATGGCTACCCCCCTAATGCCTAATCTAAATGCATGGAACCCCTCCCCTCACTCCCTCTCTCACTCCCTCCCTCCCTCTCTCCCTCGCACCATGCGCAGCACGTCCTCGCGGCAGTAGGCGCTGGGCGGGTAGTTGAGGTGCGTGCCGCCGCTGCCCACGCGGTGAAGCACCAGGTGCGCGAGGTCGCGCTGCCGCGCCGCCTCCTCGGGCGTCGCGTAGTAGCCCACCACCTTGAGCCGGGAGCCTGCGCGCGCGTGCGTGCGTGCGCGCGTGCGTGTGTATGTGTATCAGCATGTTTAGGGGGCGGATCAGGACGTGTGTTAACGGCTGACGAAAGTAAACAAGCAAGCAAACAAACAAACAAACAAACGGGCAGGAGCCCGCCCACGTCGACGCGTGCGTGCGGGGCGGGGTGGGGTGGCGTGGGGTGGAGGGCCATGCGGGTTCGTGTTGCGTGCAGGCTTTCGTGGGACCCGCGGCCTTGCGACTGCCATGTCGGGGCTTCAGCGATAAGCGGCGCCCCAACTCCGTGCCCGCGGGCTGCCTGCTAATCCCCAAACCCCCATCCGCCCAGCAAGCGTGCCGCTGCCACCCGACTGCCCACCCGACTGCAGCTCTTCCCCCAGCCGCTCACCCACCCACGCACCCACCCACCCTGCGCGGACCGGCCGGGCGCCGACACCTTGATGCGCGCCGCGTATTTGCCCGCGTGCAGCCCCTCCCGCGCCGCCTTGACGCCCAGAAGCCGCTCCGGAGCCACGTCAGCCCACAGGTCCTCCGCCTCCTCGTCGCCCTCCTCCTGCTGCCGCTCATGCTGCTGCTGCTGCCGTTGCTCATGGTGCTCATCCTCCTCCTGCTGCTGCTGCTGCTGCTGCTCATGCTGCTCGCGTCGGTGGCGGTGCTGGTCAGCATGCGTGTGGTTGTGACGGTTGTGGCGGTTGCCACGACGCTGGTCGGTGTGCGGCTCTTGGTGATGGCCGTCGTCCTCCTCCCCCTCGCGCCCATCCGACGCATGCCCCGCTTGATCTTGGTCGCTGGGATGGGGCTCCGCCCGGCGCCCACGCCTGGGCTGCGCCGTGCCCGCCGCGGCCCTACCACGCCGCCCGCCGCGGGCAGCTGTGCCAGCGGCAGCGGCGGCGGCGCGGCCCCCACCCTGTCGCATCCGTGCCACGCCCCGGAAGCCAGGCACCTCCTCCTCGTCCTTCTCGTCCTCCTCTGCCTCCTCGTCCTCCTCCGCCTCGGTTCCTGAGACGCTGTAACCTGGGTCCGTGCCGTCCTGTTCGCGGCCGTATTCGTTACCCTGCGCCCCGGCGCCATCTGGGTCGGACGCCGCCTCGCGCTCGTGCCGCGGCCGGGCTGCTGCGGGCTTCGCGGCTGCGAGCCTTGTGCTGCCTGCTTGGGGCCGGCGAGGTTGCGCAGCGGCAGGTGTTGTAGCGGTCGCGTTGCCCCTGCCGGCCGCAGGCAGCACCCCGGCGGGGAGCAGGTTGCGGTGGGGGTGCGCCTGTTTGCGCCGGCTGCTAACTCCAGGCGGTGACGCGGTTGCGCCAGGGCTCGCCGTCAGCTCGCCATCGCTGCAGCACAGGTCCTCGCCTGTGACGCCGTCGTCGTGCTCGCTCTCTTTTCCGCCATCCGCGGTGGCGTCGGAAGCGGCCAAGAGCGATGCGACAGCAAATGTGTGCTGTGCTGCCTTCCTGCCGAGCGCGGGTTTGTATCTGTTACCTACGTCACGCATGGCTGAAACTGTATTGGACTTCACATTGACGGTCTCGACAAACTAGGGTCCTCCCCGGGACTCGCGCGGGAAAGAGAGACTCAACCTCTTTTTATGAGGTGATGAGCCGATTCACGACCTGCTCCGGGAGGCCTTCTGAGCTAGGATAGAAACTGGCAGAAAGATGGCCATGGATTAGCAGATTAAACAAACTGGAAAGGCTACACGCCCATTCCGCGAGTAACGGCCTTCCGCTCCCCCACAGCCCGAACAATTTAGACCGCGTTATTTAGCATGTTTATGTAACAAAGCTTTCAGATGAACTATTTGACAGCACGCTGTTTGAATGCAAAAGTTACTGAAGAAAACAAGTGCCCAGCGCTCGTTAGACCCACAAGGTGCTTTACAACGCAGTGATCCGAATGGACATAACCGTTGCATCAACAAAGTATGCCTGCCTGAACAAGACATCGGCGGGCACATCCTTGCTGCGGTGGGAGTACGCCGCTTCACGCTGCGCACTTTGGGGCGCATAATGACGCTTATGCCATCACCACGCACCAGCGCTCCTTTAGCGCCGGCGGCCACGCATGCCGGTGCGAGTCGGCCTGGCACTTGCGCCGCGCCAGACGGGCGTGGGGCCAGGTGCCTGCCAGCCCGTCGGCTTGCGCTGGCGGTGCTGGTCTTAACCCTCGCCTGCGGGGCCTCCGCTGACCTGATACTGCCATCAGGATCCCTCTACGATGACGCTGCGTCCGGTCTGCGCAGCGATTACGTGGCAGCTGAGCCCAGCGCCGCCGGCGCCGCTGACGCCCAGGCGCACCCAGACCATGGCACACCAGGCAGCGTGCGCAGCCTAAGCAGCCTTGGCAGCCTAAACAGCCTAAGCAGCCTTACCAGCGGCGCAAGCCGCGAGCTGCTAGCCGCGAAGCGGGCCAAGGGCAAGGCCGTCGGCCGCAAGCCCACGCCGCTCTCGCGCTACGTGAGTGTGGGCCGGGTGCGGCCCTTCACCGGCGACGTCGGGCCCGCGCCGGCGCTGGTGCTGGCGCTGGAGTCGCGCAGCGTCCACCGAGAGGTCATCCTCATCACCGACACCCGCCCGCGCTCCGCGCTACAGCTCGCCGACAACCTGCTACAGCTGGGCTTCGCGCACACGCTGTGGCTGACCTCGGGCCACTCGGCGTGCTCCGCCGCGGAGCGGCTGCGCGCCGGCCGCGACGCGCTGCGGGCGGCGCGCAGCGGCGGCAGTAGCAGTAGCGGTAGCGGTAGCGGTAGCGGCAGCGGCAGCAGTAGCGAGGGCAGTGACAGAAGCAGTAGCAGCAGCGATGGCGGCAGTGAAGGTGGCGAAGCGGCGGCGGCGGCGGCCGCGGCGCTGCGCCGCCTGGCGGCGGCGGCCACGGGCGCCTCCTCCGCCGCCGCCGCCGCGGCCTCCTCCTCCTCCGGAGCGCTGCCGCCCCTCAACCACACCGCCCTCATGCTGCGAATGCTGGAGGCGGCGGCGCTGGAGGACGGCTCGCCGGCGCCCTTCGCGGCGGCGGCGCCGGCCGCCGCCGGCGCCGCCGACGCGCTGGCGTGCGCCTGGTACGCCCAGCCCTTCCCGGCGGGTTTCACGGGGCACCGGCGGCTGATGATGAAGCGGGTCATGCTGATGGCACGTGCCGTACGGCTGGGTTACAACGTGCTGAGCCTTGACACGGACGTGGTGGTGCTGCGGGACCCCTACCCGCACCTCAAGGCGCCGCCGTACGGCGCCATGCACATGGTGGTGGGCCGGAGCGTGCGCGGCGGCGGCGTGGTGAACACGGGCGTCATGTATGTGCAGGTGGGAGAGGGGGAGGGGGAGAGGGAGGGGGAGGGGGGAGGCAGGGGGAGGGAGGAGGGAGGAGGGAGGAGGGAGGAGGGAGGAGGGAGGAGGGAGGAGGGAGGAGGGAGGAGGGAGGAGGGAGGAGGGAGGAGGGAGGAGGGAGGAGGGAGGAGGGAGGAGGGAGGAGGGAGGAGGGAGGAGGGAGGAGGGAGGAGGGAGGAGGGAGGAGGGAGGAGGGAGGAGGGAGGGAGGCGGGAAATGCAATGAGGGGTGGGGCGGAGGGTGGAGTGTGTTGGGCTGACGGGGTGGTGGTAGGGCTGGGGTCGAGGGGGGTGTTGGGTAAGTTGGGTTGGGAGGTGTGGTGGTAAAAGCGAGGGGTTTGGGTGATCGGCTTTGGGTTGCCATGGTCGCTTTGGTTTCTGGAATAAACTACTCTCCCCCCCCTCCTTGCCCGCCCGCCTCCCTGTTGCTTATCGCCGCCCCCCGCAACCCCACCCCCAATCAACTACCTGTTCCACCACTTCGCCATATATCCTTGCAACCCCACCCCACCCCCAATAAACTATCTCTCCCCCCTCCCATCAAAAACCAGAACGCCTCCCGCCACGGCCCCATCTCTTGGCTACTGGCCGAGGTGGTGGACCGCAACCTGCGCTGGGTGGAGCACAACGTGTCCATGCCGCACATGGCGGCGGCGGCGGCGGCAGCAGCAGCGTCGGCGTCGGCTGTAGCAGCAGCAGCAAGCGGCGGCGCAGGGGCTGTAGCAGCGGGAGGCGGAGGCGGAGGCGGGGGTGCTGTCCGCTTGATGCCACACCAGGCGGACAGCCGCGGCTGTTGGGACCAGTTCCTGTTCGGGGACGTGGTGCTGACGGGGATGACGGGTGAGCGGCGGAGGGGAAGGGGGGTAGCCATCCATAGGAAGGGGGGGAGACGGGGAGGAGGAATGGGGAACGGGGGCTAGAGAATGGGAAGGGGGGTTAGTTTATTCCAGAACCCAAACGCAAACCAACCATTGCGAAACCCAAAGCCCAGAGAGCGTGGAGGAGGGCGGGGCAGCGCAGTGCGCAGGGACATGGCTGCGGGGGCTGGTGCCTGGGCTGGGGTCCGGGTCCTGAGTGAGCTTGTTGGAGCAGGCGGAGCCGGAGGGTGGAGGGCGGAGGGCGATGTGGGGGTGCGGAGCTAACCGCCCATGCGCCAATGCGGTCACGCCGCCACGCCCCTTGCGCCATGCCGGGCAATGCCTCTGCCTGACCCACGCTTGCAGGCAAGGTGGTCTTGCTGTACTGCGCGCGGCCCAACACGCGGCCCAGCGGCGGCGCAAAGGGCGCCTTGGCGGGCCTGGCGGCGGCGGCGGCGGCGCGCCGCGGCGGCGGTGGTGGCGGCGCCGCGGAGGAGGGCGGCAGCAGCTGGGCGGACAAGCACCGTGTGGCTATGGGCCTCGCGGATAACGACGGCCCCACAGACCTGATGGTGGTGAGTGGAGGGAGGGAGGGTAGTTCATTCCCAAAACCAAAGCGACCAGGGAGGAAGTGCAAGAGAGGTCTACCGGTACTTGCAGGGGGCGGTTAGGAGAGGTGTGGTGGGAGAGGGCCCGCTGTGTAGTGGTGTGGAGTGGTGTAGCGTGGTCCGATGCGACTGTGGCGCTCCCGTGGCGCTGGTGCAGGTAGCGCGTGCCCGTGTGCAAAGGGAACAGCGCATGGGTGGGTGGGTGGGTGGGTGGGTGGGTGGGTGGGTGGGTGGGTGGGTGGGTGGGTGGGTGGGTGGGTGGGTGGGTGCACACAACGGCGTACAACATGGTGCTTGGCTGCCTGTGGTGCTCCTTTCCTCCTCCTCCCTGGCCTCATCTCAAGCATGCATCTCACGCCTGCCAATGCATCCTCTCACCTCCCCCTCCCCATCCATACGCTCACGCGCTCACTCACTCACTCACCCGCCCACCCACTCACTCGCCCGTCCTCTCATACCCCCATGGGTTCTGGGTTTTTGGGTTGCAATGGTCGCTTTGGTTTCTGGAATGAGCTTACCCCACTCCTCCGCACGCGCAGCACGAGGTGACGGTGTCGGACCAGGCGCACGCGGCGCTGGTGGCGGCGCGGACCTACACCACCACCTGGGTCAACATCTCCGTCCCGCGCGCCGCCACGCCGCTACTGCCGGCCGAGCCCGGCTACAGCCTGCCCGGCCTCAAGCAGGGCTTCAGCGCGGACGCATTCCAGAAGCAGCTGGCGGCGGACGCCAAGCACCTGGAGCTGCGCCGGCGGTTGAGGCGGTTGGGGCGGCGGTTGGCTCGGAGGCGGCGGAGAGGGCGGCGGCTGCTGGAGGAAGAGGAAGGCATGGAGCACGAGGAGGAGGAGGAGGATCAAGAGGAGGGGGCGGGACTTGAGAAGACGGCAGAGGAAGGGGAGGAGGGCGATAGCGGCAGTCTGGGGCAGGGCCGGCGGCTGATGGCGGCGGATGGGGCTGGAGGCGAGGCGGCGGCGGCGGCGGCGGCGGCGGCGCTGCCGCCCGAGCGCCGGGCCATGGAGCGGCTGGCCTACGCGGCGGACTGGCTCATCGGCGGCTGGCCGCAGCGGGGCGCGCTGGGGCTGTGGGACCCGCTGCTCACCAGCGGCAAGCAGCGGCAGGTGCGTGGAGGGGGGCCAGGGGCTACGGGCAGGGGCAGGGGCTACGGGCAGGGGCTACGACATGCGGTGCAGCGAACCGCGGGACTGCTGGGTGGCTTGTGGGCCACCAGTTGCTGTCTCTCGCACACGCACACACACACACACACACATACACACACACATGTTCCTCTCCTTGTGCTTGTCTAACACACACACATGTTCCTTCGCACGCACAAGTCTTTCATATTACCCTCCCTTGTGATCTCTAACACACACATTTGTTCTCTCCCTTGTGAACTCTCACACACACACATACACACACACACACACGTGCAGGTGTTTGCGCACCTGGTGCGGGCGCCCGGCCCCACCAGCGTCGGCAAGGACGCTGTGCGCATGCAGTACGGTGAGTACGGTAGCGGGTGCAAGGGGGGTGCCGTGCAAGGCTCTGACGGCCGTCGTGCTGGGCGTTTACGCGCCTGTACGCAGCCCCCTGCTCTGAGCGGTGCCGCCCAGTGTAGGGCGTGCGTAGGGCTGGGCCCCACACGTGGGCAGCGCCCTCTGCATTCACCGTTACCCAATCCGTACGCCGCAACACATCATCGTACGCCGCATATTACCACCGTACGCCGCACCTTACTGCCGTACGAGCTCAGGCGAGTACGACTGGGAGCTGGCGGCGCTGGCGGGCGGCGGCCCCTTCCCCTTCCTGGGCTCGCCCGACCCCGCCGAGCCGCCGCGGCTGGTGGCGTTGCTGCCCGAGGTGGACACGGCCTGCGACAGCCACACCGCCTGGACCAACACCGCGCGCGGGCTGGTGCAGGTGCGGCCCCGGTCGGGGGGGGGGGGTCGGTGGGCGCGAGGATTAGCAAAGCGGAGCTGGAGAGTGGAGGAGGAGGAGGCGAAGAAGAAGAGGAGCAGGAGAAAGGGAGCAAGGCTGGAGCGGTGGACGGCCGCGGGCAGTTGGTGAAGCGGTCCAGCGTCCGACATCGCGCACACCGTGCGTACGACACAATGGAATCCAACCGCACCACCATCTCAACACATCTACCACACGTGGGTGTCTCCCCAACCACACAACCGCACAACCCCACGGCCCCACGCTGCAGGTGGCGCTGCTGACGGGCCGCCGGCTGGTGTGGCCTTCCATCCCCTGCGCCGACAGCGGCCCCTGGGTCAGCCCCAACCCAGGCTCGCGGCGCTCACTGCCGCTCAACGTCAACCTCAAGTTCCTGGCGCACGGTGTAGGCTTCGGCACCAAAGACGGCAGGTGGGTGGGTGGGAGGGTGGGTGGGTGGGTGGGTGGGTGGGTGGGTGGGTGGGTGGGCGGGTGGGTGGGTGGCTGGGTGGGTGGGTGGCTGGGTGGGTGGGTGGGTGGGTGGGTGGGTGGGTGGG
This sequence comes from Chlamydomonas schloesseri, assembly GCA_016834595.1. Lineage (NCBI taxonomy): Eukaryota > Viridiplantae > Chlorophyta > Chlorophyceae > Chlamydomonadales > Chlamydomonadaceae > Chlamydomonas > Chlamydomonas schloesseri. The sequence goes on from JAEHOD010000103.1 coordinate 193,751, forward strand.
TGGGTGGGTGGGTGGGTGGGTGGGTGGGTGGGTGGGTGGGTGGGTGGGCGGGCGGGTGGGTGGGTGGGCGGGTGGGTGGGTGGGTGGGTGGGGGTGGGTGGGTGGGTGGGTGGGTGGGTGGGTGGGTGGGTGGGTGGGTGGGTGGGTGGGTGGGCTGGGGCTACCAGGGGGTAGGCATAGGGGCAGGGGTTGTCATGCGGCAACTGGAAGGCGTCCGCACCACAGACATCAACCCCATGTAGGGCGGGGCTGCCGGGGCGGGGCTGGCGTTTTGCTAGGGCTTCGGAGGGCCTGCAACGGTTTCGCCGGCGTCGTTCCATGGCCAGGGACGGGCCTCTGGGCTGCTGCCCCGGGAGCTGGCACGTGCGCAGCATGCCAGTCCGCCTGTACCTTGCAGCGCTTGGCAGCACGCGCGCGCGCTGGCCTCTGGGTCTCCCCGCATGTGACAGCTTCTGCCCCCCTGCCCCCCGCCCCCTGTCGCCCTGCGCTTCCCTCCCATGCTCCACACGCCTCCAGGGGCCCCGGCGGCGGCGGGCTGCAGTGCACGCCCGCCCTCATCTTCCACCACAAGTGCCTGTACGAGCGGCACGTGGTCATCCGCAACGACTCCGTCACGGCGGCGGCGGCGGCGGCTGGCACCTTAGGCGCCGCTGGCGGCTCCGGCGCTGCGAGCGGCATGGATGGCGGGGACGGCGAGGCGGGGCCCGAGTACGACGTGCGCGTGGAGGGGCCGCGGGCGCTGCTGCCGGCCGAGTTCCAGTTGTACCGGCGGCTGCTGCCTGGGCGCGAGGGCGAGCCGGGCCCGCACAACACCGTGCACCTGCAGGTAGGGCGTGGCTGGGTGGGTGGCTGGGTGGGTGGGTGGGGCTGGGTGGGGCTGGATGAAGGTGGCCAAAAGTGGATGGCTGGACAGCTGTAGGGCGGGGCGTGGAAGGGTTGTGCATGGGTTTGGGCAGTGGAGCGGGAGGGGTGGAAACTGGTAAGGATACGAGGAGACCTTTTTCATTGCACCGGCTGCGCGGCTGGACGAACATGTGGGTCTCACGGGTTCTGCACACGTGTGTCTGCAGGGTGACGACGGCGAGTACGAGGACGGCGAAAAGCCCATCATGTTCGATGAGCCGCCGCGAGCCGCGGTGAGTGGGGCGGGGCAGTGAGTGCTCCAGGGGCCAGGCCAGGCGCCCGTTGCTTTTCCTTTTTTGAAGTGAAGCAGAGGGACCTACCGGCCAAGTGCCGGGCCGACCTACCAGGGGCCACGCACTTGCTTGCGGTGCACTTGGATGCCTGGAGCTTCCTTGTGCCGCTCAGTACGTCCAGCGCATGAATTCGGGGTCTACCGCAACTCATGCATGCCTCCTCCTCCTTTTGCCGCCTCCTGCTCTCGCCCCCTGCCCTCGCCCTCTGCTCTCGTCGCCTGCCCTCGCCCCCTGCTCTCGCCTCCTCTCGCCCCCTGCTCTCGCCTCCTCTCGCCGCCCCCTGACGCCTCCTGACGCCTCCTGACGCCTCCTGTTGCCTCCTGTTGCCTCCTGTCGCCTCCTGCCCTCGCCGCCAGGGCGTGGTGTACATCAAGGCGGCGGCGGTGGCCAAGGCGCTGCGCGAGGGCCCGCTGGCGGCGCAGCGGGTGCTGTACCTGGCGCAGCGCACCTTCCTCACACAGCTGGACAAGCTGGGCGAGCCCGGGCTGATGACCGCCTACCGCACCTTCCGACACGAGTGCCCCGCGCTCAAGTGAATCATACGGACAGCTATGCGGCGCTGCGTGGTGCACTGGTTCTTGGTTGCGCGTTGTTCGAAAATCACAAGGATAGGAAGGGTTGACACTGTTCGTGTGTGCTGACGTGAATGCAGGCGTGCGTGCGTGCGTGCGTGCGTGTGCAACGAGCGAGCGCGCATGGGTGGCTACCGTGTGTGTTGCCACACGCTACATACGGTAAACCGAATGACCTGCGAGCCTGCCTGCCCGGCTGTTGGCGGTGGGATCATGGATGGATGGTGGCGGGCCTGCGTGGTGGCCGCACCTGGGTCAGGAGCGGAGCAGGTCGAGCTGATTGGTGATCAGTGTGAGCGGACAGAAGGCCGTGAGTCTGTACTGTTTTGTGCTTGCTTGCATGCGTGCACCACAGCCTGTTCAGTAGGCGGCAGGCGCAATTCCGATCAGCGGCGGGATGTGGCGGGACGGAGTGACCAGGGCCGCAGGACGCGGCCGCATACGCTGGCCGCGGCACTGCAGAAGTGCTGGCGGAGTTGCGTAAGTTAGTAAGCTTGGAACGCTTGTCGCTGGCTTGTCTTGTCGCTGGCTTGTCTTCGATATCAGTAAGGCACCGTATGGGGGGGGGGCGGATGACTAGGCAGCCGGTGACAGTTTTACAAACTTTGACAGAGTGCACGGGCATGCCCGGGCTTTTAGGTCGTCTTCGGCACTCCATGCGCTCTCGGCACGCTTTGCACACATGCAGTCATCGCTCAACAATGCAGAAACCTTCATTAGGAGAATCACCAATGTAGTACAATGCTTAAAACCTACACATCAATTGAATACTGGAGTAGCTCCCGGGCTACGAGTGTGCATCCTGCTGACATGGCCGGTGACTCGCACGTGTTGTCTAGCGGCCGCACTATAGTCATGACCTATAATATGTGTCTCATCTTCTTCCTGCCAAGGTCATGCAATGCAGTAAGAAAACCTGGCTAGTCATGGGGCCCGCTTACGTCATCGAACAGTTCGGAGTGACCGCCACGTCCTCACTTCTTCAGCCACACAGCAGCCGGCCCATGCCTGACTAAACGTTCGGCACCTTTCTGTTGCACTCAAGGAGCACAGAATGTCTGTGCGGCTATGTACTAAACCTAGTCTGCATAAGCCATCCGGCGCCTCAATATTTACAGCCAGCCCCTGCACGCTCTGGCGGCCCCCGCACAGCCCGGCCCTGCCCGGCCTCAGCCTGAGTGCCCTTTCCTCACACCTCCCTTCAATCTAGACCACCACCTGTCACCTACCAGCTGCCTACGTTGCCTACCCTACCTACTGACCTGATAATAATTCAGCCCTCACCGCTGCCCCACCCGGCAGTCCCTTACATAGTGCGGCCGCTGGCGAGCAGCACGTCCACGAAGCCGTCGTTAAGAAGCATGTTGATGAGGCCCAAGAACGCCGGGAAGAAGCTGAAGAGCGTGAAGGCGCGCGGCTGCGGCCGCGGCGCCGCCACAGCCGTCGAGGCCTGCCGCTTTTGCTGCGGCACCGCCGCAGCCGCCGCGGCCGTTGCCACGCGCGTGGTGACGGCGGCCGCAACCGTGGAGGCCGCCGCCGCCATGGACTCCAGCGAGGGCGCGGCCGCGGCGGGCGGGGTGGAGGCCCGGGGCGGCGCCTGCGGCTGCTGCTGGCGCGACGACGGCGCGGGCGGCGGCGCCGGAGTCGGCGACGGCGGTGGCGGAGCCGGCGCAGCAGCGGCAGCAGCAGCCGGCGCCGAGGCCTGGGCGGCGGCGGGCGCCGCTGGCGCGGCACGGGGCGTCTGCGGTACGAAATCGTCTCCGCCGTACGACGTCGTGACGGAGGAGGAGGCAGACCAGGCCATGGCGCTCTCGTCATGCGGCGGCGAGAACGGCTGCCGCGGGCTGCCAGCAGCAGGGCCGTTGGCGGTTGCGGTGGCGGGCGAGGCGTGGGCGGAGGCGGAGGCAAAGTTCAAGCAAGAGGAGGCGGCGGCGTTGATGTAGTCATCCGCGCTGCGCACGCTGCTGCTGTTGCTGGCGGTGGCGGGCTGCCAGTACTGTTGCTGCTGCTGCACATGGGGAGACTGGCGCGGCGCGGACGCGCGCACGGAGGCGGAGGTGCCTGCGACACGGATTTCACGGATGGGGAGATGAGTGTTCACAATTGAGGCGCACAGCCAATTCAGGCGAACCAAACCAGGGTGTATGCGCATGCAGACAGGCGGCACGGCGGCTGCACTCACTGTATCGGAGCGAGGACGCGGTCCGCCCCTTGTTGCCGCCGCTCCGGCTGCGCACGCTGCTGCTCCGCCGCACCGTCTGGCCGGACGGCGCCGCGGCTGCCGTCTCGGCGAAGATGCTGTTGTAGCCGGTGGCGCCAGAGGCAGAGGCGGCGGCAGCGGCCGTGCCAAACACGCTGTCGTAGTCATCACCCGAGCCCGCGCTGCCGCTGCGGGGTGGCGAGTTCGCTGCCTGGGGCTGCTGCTGGTTGGCAGCGCGGGAGCTGCTGCTGGGGCTCCGGCGCACGCTTGTCGTCCGGCGCACGGGGCCGCCGCTGGTGGCGTAGCCGGGCGTGGGCCGGCCCGCGGTCTGCCATGCCGCCTGTCAGCCGTCAGAAAGACGGTTCGTAATGCGGGAGTCAAAGTCAGGTTGGGCAAGCGCGGTTTTAGGGGGGCTTGATTGGACACGTCGGCCCCCGGGTGCGGCGGGCGCCGAGGCAATAGCACGCGGTGCAACACCGCTGTGCTGGGGCGCAATGCAGTCTTGGTAACGAAGCAGGGAGCGTGGATGTGATTGCACGGGCGGCCGCCCTGTGACGCCGCACCTGCTGCCACATGAGGTGCCGGTCGTATTGAGCACGTGCGTTGCTGTCCACCAGCGTGTCGTACGCGGTCTTGAGCTCCATGAATTTGTCCATGGCGCCCGGATCCTGTTTGGTGTTACCATATTATAATACTGCTTAGCGGTGAATTGTATGAGCCGCGCGCATTCCGATGCTGTGTTAGGGGTGGCTTTGGTGGGCGTTTGCCTAGGTTCGACATGAGTTGGGTCGGCAGCCGAGCAGGGGTGGCGGTTGGCTGCGTTCTTCGGAGCGGTAGTTCCCCTGTGCCACGATGGTGTTTACACTGTCCCCTTCTAGTAGCCCGCAATCATACTATGATGTTGCGGTTGGTGTGGCGTGTTAAAGACCAGGCAGCTTGCAGTCGCAAGCTGCGCAAACTACGTGCCGCAGCACGCTTCCCTGGGGTACTGCCAGGTGCGGCCTCACCCGCTGTCCCCCGATTCCGGTGCCGTTTTGGCGTTCCGCCCCCGTCTCCTCGCCCCTGTCCTCCCGCACCTTGCAGTGGTCAGGGTGCCACACCAGTGCCAGACGGCGGAACGCCTCCTTCACGTCGCGTGCCGACGCCTCGGTCTTGATACCCAGGACCTCATAATAGCTCTCTGTGGGTGAAGTCGTGACGCGTGGGCCGCGGTGAGTAGCCAAGTGGTAGTGTGAGGGTCGCGGCGAAGGCGAGCACGCACGCTTCCCACGTGAAGGCCTCACAGGTGTATCTAGTCACAGGCCGCGAGAGCTGAGAGGGCCAAGAAGCACACCGGAGCGCGCGCCACATCGACTGCGTTCGACTCACTCGACGGAGGACCCTGGCCCGCAGCGTACGCGTAGCAGGAGACCCGCACGGTAGCAATCCTGCTCCTCGGCACTGGAGCAGGCCGCGAGGACTTCCATTGAGGCGCCGCGGGCGCCCGCCCCGACACTAACATTTCTGCAACACGTGCCTTGCCGCCCGCTCGCGAACACGAGCGCTAATGGCCAAACACTATGCGGCCAAAGGTAGTACCAAGAGGCTGGCTGAGGCGAAAGCCCAGAACTGAGGAAAGAAGGCGCGCGTGGTGGTTGCAACTGTTGTTTTCTTTAGGCGGATGTATGGACTCAACAAGCAACCACAAAACAAGCAGAAATGATAAAGTTAGAGAAGCGCAGCAAATCATAGCAAATTTTTGAGTTGCCTACTGCCTACTCTCACTAACCGGCGGGTGTAGGTTGTGGACTTCCTCGCCTCCTCCAATTACGCAGCCTAAATACTATAACAATATGCAATGCATTAAATAGTCACAGTAACATTTGCCCGCGCCAACTTCTCTCGTTAAAACCCCTTGCAGATGCTTGCGCTCCTCCTCTAGGCCGTCGGCTGAGATTGGCATTTGAAAATAGCAGCAGTAACCATGACGTGTCCGATAAGTACCAAAGGGGCCAAAATAGATGAACTTGTTTCCCCAAAGGCCGAACCTCTTCAACACAGGCCGAACTTACTATCTAAGTACAGTATTGGGTACATGAAGGCAAACGATATTCATTAACAAGCTTAGCAACGCGTGGGGGACTCCAAGCCAAAGGCGCACAGCTGCGCGTGCAGTTGGGCCACTTCCTAATTTTGCAGCCATTCCGTCATAACAATTGTGAAAGCAGCATTTAGTTGCGGCATATACAATTTGCTGCAGATGCATGGGTAATAGCCGTCTGAATTCTGGCTACTGAGACGATGTTGTCCTCCCCGATCCAGCACGCACAGGGGTACGCTTGTAGTCTAATAAAGGAGTTGTTCAGTACTTGCTTACGACTGCTCAACCGTGAAGACATCAGCACACGAGCAGACGCGGGTCATGTCGGAACGCTCTAAGGCTTCAGGCCAGGCTCAGATGAACAAGTATTTCAAGCCATGCGCATCATATGTATGGGAAAAATTTACTCGGGGACATCGGCTGAACTGTGACACAATGGCCCGATGCGCGACCTTCTACTTCTGATTGCTAGCTAGAGTATACTCCCTTTGCGCCGCAGCGCCCTGAATCGTTGCAGATTCACATAAAAACTCGTTATCAGCATGACAGAATCATAGCAAGCAACGAGAAGCAAGGTGTTCTGCGAGTCCTCTGTAAGCTCAGCGAATTGCTCATCAAGATGAAACATTGGGCCGTGTTGCTTGTACCTTTGGTGGCGCTCATTGGTTACTTTGCATCGGAGCTCGGGCGGTGAGGACACCGTGTGGCGTTCGCGATTCAGCGCAACACCTGTTGTCAAGCTGACGCTCGCGCGGGCATTTGGCAAAGATTTGTGCTACTTTCTTGGTTTGGGCCTTGCACGCAAATCTGGTGTCAGCTGGGCAACCCGGCTGCGCGGGCGGCCTCCTCGTCTACAGGCCCGTCACGGTGGCTCACGCTCTGCGCGTCGCCTCTCGCAGGGTTGATCTGCTGCTGGTGGGAACCATCACAGTAGATGTCGTTGACGACGGCAGTCGCCCCGCGGTGAGAAGCGGTGCGCGGCGGGTGTTGTAGCACCGCGTGTTTTGGCACCGGGTGTTGTGCACAGGAGCCCGCATGCTTCCCGGCATTCCCAGGAACAACTCCCCCGTGATGCACCAGTGCGCCCTGCTGACACACGCGCTCTCCATGCGCGCCTGTCGCCTGGACACACTTACCTTGCTTCGCAGGGTGGGGCCGTCTCCTATGCAGCTTCCATAGCCCGTGCGTACGGCATCCGCGCGTGCGTAGTATCAGGTGCGTGCCGCTCCTCGCCAGTGCTGCGACGCACGCCAGCTGCGCCCCGGGTTGTTCTGCAGCTGCATAGCTGGGCTGTCCAGACTCAGATGATACAAGCTTGCATACTTCTCCGTAATCCAGCCCGGCAGCGGCAAACCGGCACAGCACGTCTGTGTGCGCACAGTCACCGGCACTGCCCACAGGCGCGCTCACACAGCGCTGCGGCACCCGCCATGCAGCTATGAACCAGTTGCATGCGCGGTCATGTTGGAGCGTGTGCTGCTGCACCTGTTGTTACTGCTGCTGCGCCTGCACCCGCTGCTGCTGCTGCGGCCACTGCTGCTGCGCCCGTCCCTGCACCTGCAGTCGCGGGCGAGGACGCCGACCTCAGCGTGTTTGCCGGCCACGAGCTGCACGTGGTGCCCGCGGCCGCCACCCTCACCTTTGAGCACACCTACACCTGGTTTGGTGAGGCGGGGCGAGGGCAGCGAGAGCAGGGAGAGGAAAGGAGACCGGAGCAGTTGGGGAAGAGGCATACCAGCGAATGCCAATGGGGCCGCATGCATGAGGGATGTGGGTGGTCAGGAGGTTGGGACAGCGGGCAGGGGGCAGGGGGCAGGGGGCAAGGGGCAGGGCTCCAGGATGAATCAGATGAATGTGTCCTCAGGGGATATGCAGCTGCGGATGCGGCAGTTGTAAGTCACCAGCCGTACCGTGTGCGGTGAAGACGAACTAACTAAATCTGCCCTCGTCCTCCCCGCGCCTCACTTTTAACGCTGTCACCGCCGCCGCCGCCAGGCCACCAGCGCAAGCTGCGTGTGACCGCCAACCCCAACGTGACGCTGTCGCGGGCGCACGTGCCCCGCCACTGCCAGCGCGCGCGCACCGTGATCCTGGGGCCGCTCACGCAGCACGAGCTGGACGCGGCGTCCTTCCTGGAGTACGACAGTGAGTTGGGTTGGGTTGCGTCGGGTTGGGTTCGGGTGGTTGGGATGTGGTTGCGCCCCTGCCTAGGTGGGTCATGGACTGGCTTGGGCGGCTGCGACTGGCTGGAGCGAAGCGCAGCGAGGGCAAGGGGCAAGCGCAGCTGGCATGGCGACACACCCGGCGCGCTGCCGTCCGTGACTGGTTGGTTGAATGGTTGTATGTAGTGGCAGGCCAGGGTTGTTGGCGGCGGCTGGCCGGAGGGTGGGTCGCGCTGTGAGCAGATGGCGTGACCGTACACAACGTTTGAGGAGTGGCACACTACGGTAACGGGGCGTTGCCGTCCGGCAAGAGGGGCTGCATGGCTGCCGTGGCGTGCAGGCACGAGACACAGAGATGTACCGGGCATGCATGTAGCGCGAGTATGCGTGGCTACCTAGCAGAAGGGGCCGGACGGCGCAGCTTGGCGGGCGATGGAGGGGAGAGCGGCGTGTCGGGGTTACTGGTAAACAGTCCCGGTGAGAAACAAACTGCGAGGAACGTGACTGCGCTGCAGCTGGGATACGCAGCCGCCGCGATGGAGGAGAGAGCGGCGTGTCGGGGGCATCGCACTCGCACCCCAAAGCCTGACTCGACGGCTCATCCACAGGGACGTGCATTACCACCACTCCTTCACCGCATCTGTCACTGCCGTCACCTTCATCACACCTGCTACGAAGCTTCCACCCGCCCACCGTTCACGCTGCCGCTGCCGCTGCCACGCAGGCATGTGGGACGCGCTGTTCCGCGGGCGGCAGCACATCGGCCTCATGGCGCAGGGCTTCCAGCGCCGCCTGGGTCCCGACGGCCGCGTGCTGCCGCTGCTCACGCCCTCGCCGCAGCTACTGGTGCGTGTAGGACGTGTGTGCGTGTGTGGTGTGGTGGTGGTGGCGGCGCGCCTGTCCGCCCCACCTCTCGCCGCACCCTCCGCCTTCCGCCGCGTTCTGTCGGGAAATGGATCAACAGCCGCTACTTGCAGGCTCTGCACTTGCAGCTTACGCCCCCCCCCCCCCCCGCGCTACATATCCTTGTTCTTTCCCCATGCCGTGCAACCCTGCACCCGCCTGCACTGCCGCAGTCGGGCCTGGGTCGCTCCCGGCGCGTGTCGCTGTTCCTGTCGGACGTGGAGACGGAGCCGTGGTCGGAGGACTGGCTGGGGCTGGTGGTGGGGTCGGCGGAGCGGGTGCTCATCACGCGGGGCAGCGCCGGCGCCACCGAGTACAACGACACGGGCGTGCACGACATACACATAGTGCCGGTGGGTGTGTGGCGTGGGCGGATGGGCCTGGCTTGTGCGTGGCTTGGGCGTGCGGCGGGCTGGGGCTCGCGGCGCCTGGGTCCTGGGCATGGGTCGAGTGGGGGGAGTAGTTCATGCCAGAAACCAAGGGGGCAGAAGAGAAGGGATGAGCTGGACTCGGGAGGTGGTGGCTGTGGGGGTGGGGCAGCTCGTTCCCAGCATCAAACACCATAAGAAGGCTGGTGTACTACTTTAGCGGCTCTACTTTCTATTCTTACGCGAAACGCTGACGCACACATCCCTGCCTCTTTCCCACCGCCGCCGCCACCCACCAGGTGGACAAGGTGCGCGACACCAACGGCGCCGGCGATACCTTCGCCACCGGCTACATGCTGGCCCTGGCGCGCGGCCTGCCCGACCCCGGCGCGCACGCCTCCTGGGCCGCCAGCCGCGCCGTGATGCAGCCGCAGTCCTGCAAGCCGCACTGCGCCGGCGACCTCATAGAGGGCCACGTGCCGGCCTGGCGCCCGGCCGACAGGCTGGCGGCGGCGGCGCACGGCCTGGGCGCGGCGGCGCGCGGGCTGGTCGACAGGGGGCTGCGAGAGGGCCTGGCGGCGGCGCTGCACCTGCGGCAGCTGCCGCCGGGGACGCTGACACAGATGGCGGCGAAAGCTACGGCAGGGGCTGGTGGTGGTGCGGCGCAGAGCGGAAAGAAGAAGTCGGGGGGCGTGGGAGGGAAGAAGCTGGCGGCGGGGCCGGCGGATGAGGAGGACGACGACGATGACGACGAGCTGGCGAGCGTGACCGTTGCGACCGTGACGCTGTGAGGGGTGGGCCGGTGGATGGTGGCTTTCTTTTCGGAGCTTAAGGGCTGCTCGCTTGAGGTGTAGTCACTTGAGCGGAAAGCAGTTGGGACGCGCTTGGGCGTTGCAGTCAGGCACTGCCTTGCTGCGGGAGGGGTGTGCGGAGCTGCCCGGGGCCTTGGACTGTACTTGTACTGAAAGAAAGTTGGGGCTTGACCGCGTGCAGCGTGGGCGGGCGCACGGCTACGGCACTGAGGGTCCCAATTCAAGGCCAAATATACATGGAGTAGCCAAACGTAGCCAAGCGTGTGTGTGTGTCGTGGGGGTGTCGCAGGATGTGTGGATTGGAAGGCATGCCAGCAGTGCCACGCGATTTTGTTATTATTACGAGCGTGAGCGTGGAGCTGGAGCGCGTCGAATGTTAGCTGGAGGGCTGAGGTTTGGGGTGAGAGTCCAAGTCCACGATGCACAAGAGTTAGAAGTGGGGCGAACTGAAGGCAGTCTAGGCAGTCAGGGGACTGAGTCAGGGGGCTGAAGGATAGCGGCGCAGATCGGAAGCTTGCACAGCAGTTTTGGCGCTTTGGTAAGGCACACATAGTTGGCACGGACCATGGATCAATTTGGATAGCCTGTGACACGGCAGTATCGTGCGGCAGTATGTGCACTGCTCTTTATGTACGCACTTAAGTGCACGTAGGTTACCGTAACAGGAGAGGCACGACAGCCGCGTGTGTGCACGCAAGGTGTAACTACTAACTACCGTGTGTTGGCTGGCCACGTCTGCGGTTTCTTACTGCTCAATGCAAAGCCACACCCTCTCGAAGGCAAGCAGCAGGGGGCCGGCATATGCTGGATATTACAAGCGCCCGATGCTTCAAATGCCAAAGTCGGAAAGGCGCGCCGACGGCTCAGAGCGGCTGAGTCCTGCGTCTGAACACATCATTACGTACTGACCAGGGATTCCTTGGATTTTACTCCCAGCATTGTCTCCTCCACACTCCACAGTGCGTGTGTCGACGTATGTAACGCAACCCTACCTGCCTTAAGCAATCAATTGTGACTAGCATCTCTAGGGCTAGTGTTGCATCTGACACGATAAGCAGGTCTCGTCAGTTTGCATTGGTTACAGGAGGGACCTGCCGACGCAGTTCACGAGCCAGCACAGCACTTGTGGGTGTGCGCCCTGCTCTAAACCTCAGGGGCGTGCCACCTGCAACGCCTACAGCCTACCTTATCTCCTAGTAGGCCTTGCCCGCGTACGGGCTCCACCTCTACACAGGTACACCTCGTCAGCTAAGAAGAATCAATGATTCGCTCTAATACGGTTGTACCACCGTGCCATGGTCAGCTAGAAGTTGAATCAATTACTTTCCTTTCACACTTTGCCACGCTTGCCGTCACCAAGGTACTCCGCTTGTGATCAGTCACTCGTCTCATTACAGTTGCGAAAACTAAGAAGATAAATAAGCTAATGCAGCTCATCAGGAATGCCAGCTGCGTGCCCAGCACGGCATTTCAGTATTACGTTCCTCACGTCTTGGTTTGTCTTTATTTGCCTCAAACACAGGCGTTGCACGTCTCGGTAACAGGTAACTCTCAGGTCAGAATCAGGCACCAGCCCACCGCAGTCAAGTGGCTCACGACGGCAAGCCTGTTTATCTCTCCAGACGAATCGCTCTGTCTCTACATCAGCTAAGCTCTGTTCTGTACCCGCCGCTTCTTGTCTGCCTCACGCCGCGCCCAGCCCGCCGGCCGCCGCCACTGCCTGCAGTCGCGCCAGCACCTGACCCGCGCTGGGCCGGGCGCTGGGCTCCCACGCCGTGCAGTCCCGGATGAGGCTGGCCGCCCAGGCCGGCACGTACCCTGGCAGCTCAGCCCAGCGCAGCACGGCGAACGCCCCTCCCTGCACCGCGTTCCCCGTCACCGCCAAGCACAGCGCTAGCATGCCCAGGCTCCACACGTCCACCGCCGGCGTGAGCGCCGCCGGCTGGCTGCCGCGGCGCCGCCCTTGCCATGGCCGCTGCTGCTGCTGCTGCTGCTGGTGGTGGTGGTGGTGGTGGTGCTGGTGCTGCTGCCCCCGAGATTGCTCCTGCGAACCGCTGCCGTCAGCGGCGTACGAGTCCGAGTCCGAGTCCGAGCAGGAGGACGACTGGAACTCCGAGGCGCCGCTGCCCTCCAGCGAGCTGCCAAAGTCCATGCCGTCCGAGCCCTCTCCGCTCTCCTCCTCACTCTCCCCCTCGCTCTCCTCCCACGTGTCAGGCTCCACCGCCTGCAGCGGCCGATGCGGAGCCATCATGCGCTGCGCGCCCAGCGAGCAAGCGCGCGGCGGCGCCTCCGCCTCTGCACCCATCACCGCTGCCTCTGACCCTGGCGCCGCCGGCGCCGCTGCGCCCGCCGCCGCCTGCTGCTCCTCCAGGCTCCGCCGCAGCCGTATCCAGTCGGACAGCGCGGGCAGGTGCTGACCCAGCTCGGGCGCCGCGAACCAGCTGGTGCCGCCGGCGCCGCCTCGGTAGGTGGTGCGGCCGCGCCTCAGCAGCACCGCCAGCCCCAGGTCCGCCACGAAGGCGCTGCCGTTGGGCCGGTACAGCACGTTCTCGGGCTTGATGTCTGCGCATCCAGGGCAGGGGGAAAGAAAAGGCAACACGCGGGCATAATCAGAAACGCGGCACACCGAAGTGCGCAAGCCGCGAGGCCTGTGCTGCATCGCGCAACCAGCCGCCTTGCCCCCACCATCTCCCACCAACTATACCACACACCATCCCACCAGCCAGTCCACACACCTACCAACCGACCACTCCACACACACCGTCCTCCCGCCACCACTCATCACCACTCACTACTGACCCTGGTGCACAAGGCCGACGGCGTGCATGTCCGTCAGCGCGCCCGCCACCGCCGTCAGCACCTCCAGCACCTCCGCCTCGGGCAGCAGCGCCGCGTCCGCAGACGTGCAGCCAGCGGCTGCACGCCGCGTCTCGGCGGCAACCTTTAGGGCAGGGCAGGGAAGGGAAGGGAAGGGAAGAGGTAATGCGGTTGGAAGCGGTCGGCTTTACGTGACGCATTGTGCCCCCTGGCGGCAGACAATACACGCTCCATGCGTTCAAACGCCTGCTGCCTGAAGGATGATTACTTCCCCGCGCCGCCCATGCACATGACCACACGTACCACACGTACCACGCCAACCCCCACACCCGCCTCTGCCACTCACCAGCCCCTGGTGCAGGCAGCTGCTGCCTAGCTCCGTCAGCAGCATGGGCCGCCCGTCGCCCGGGTGTGCGCCCGAGCCGTACAGCCGCAGCACGCAGCCGCGGCCCGCGGCGCCCGACTCCTGCAGCAGGCGAAGCGCCCGCGCCTCACGCCGCATGTGCGACCGGCCCAGGCCGCCGGCTGCCGAGTAGAGCTTGGCCGCCGCCTCCAGGACACGGCCATCCAGGAGCGTCAGGTGGCCGCGGTACACGGCGCCGAAGCCGCCGGAGCCCAGCGCCGCCATGCCGTCGTGCCGCCACGCCGCCAGCAGCTCCGCGTCCTGTATATGTGTGTGGCACGGTATGCGGAAAGGGAGGTGTGGGAGATTGGCGGCTGAGTGGAGGCTGGCAGTAGGCGATAGGGGAGGGTACGGAGTGTTGGGAGGAGAGGCAAGGCAGGCGGAAAGCATACGTAGAGCGGCGGGATCGATTCCCAGCGTGCAAGGTACAGGGGCGAAATGTCATCTTGCTGGTTGCGTGGGTAGAGCTCTCTGGACCATTTCCTAACACTCAAACTTACCGGCTTCATGCGCAGCAGCTCTGTGATGGTCATGCAGACCTCCTCCTCCTCCTCCTCCTCCTCCTCCTCATCCGTCTCGTAGCAGCACCAGCGGTGCAGCGGCGGCACGCCGCAGCCATCCGGCCGCGAGTCGCTGGAGGAGGCAGTGGACACGCACTCGCGCTCCACGTGCTTCTGGTGCTGGTGCTGGTGGGCGCGTGCTGCTGCGCTGCTGCACGGCGCACTACTGTCACCGGGTGGCAGTGTGTTGCACAGTGTGCCCCCAAGGGACGGCGCCACAGCGGCACCACCAGAGGAATCGATGGTGGGTTCTTCGCTGGACGCCGCCCCGGATGCGGCGGTGCCGGATGCGGGACCGCACTCCAGGTCGGAGCACGAGGCGGAACCGGAGGCGTTGGTGCTGCTGCCCTCAGTGCAGGGACCCGAACTGGGGTCCAATTCACACACGCCCAGAGCGGGCGACTGGATCCCAACCGGCGTTCGGAAGCAAAACTCCTGCGGCAAAAAATGATGCACAAAATTTCATTTAGTTGCGCGCGAGACAAATTGAGCTAAGCTGAGCTTGCAAAAGCATGCATGCGCACTGCACCTGCGCAAACTCGTAGATATCAGCGGCCCGTTGGTCTAGGTAAGCAAGCAATTTAGCGGCTATAATATTCAGTATCGAGCGGAACGAATAGAGCACATGCGGGGAATCCAGTAGCGGCGGTTTTTTTGCGCTGACTACCCGCTTCGACTGCGCGACCCGGTTCGCCCTCTTACCTCCTTGCACTCATGCCCGCTTTGCACCTCCAGGACAAGTGGCGTAAACGCAGCCAGAAGGTTGGGCCGCGTCACCTCAGTGAAGTGCTCGAAGGTAGACTGGTCCTCTTTGCCGCCAGTGCTGCGATGGAATGCCTGCAGCGCCGCGCCTAGCCAGTACAACGGCCATAATACTAAAAGCATCATGCTATTCAGCATCCACAAAACAGGAAACAGGGCGAGACCCTGGCCGAAAGCGCACAGCTCGCACAGTAGTTCTAGCGACATCGTTGCTGCAAATTTGCAAAGCTTGATGAACTATGCTGTATACAAATAATTAGTATCAAAGGCAAGAACTCCCGAAGCTCTATGTGCATTTGGGGTCAAAAGCCCGTCGGACAAGCATGCTGCATGGGCGCGCCATGCTCGTTGGCCTCACACGAGCAAGCAACGTCAATGTGCTTAATATATGTATACAGTATAACGCCCTGCTCAGCGGTCACACGAAACACGAGAAGGTCGTCTTGACTTCAGTGTGTTCCGTGCCTATGCTCCTGGCACGAACCTGGCCTTCCCCCAGAAACCCCCTATCCCCATGCCAGCCCGTGAGCCCATACGAGCCCATACGAACATCTGCACGGCTGCCGTTTCCCAGTACCTTTTCCCTGACACAGGGAAACGCTTGGTCCATACAGGTCAAAGTTGTCTCTCCGCAAAGCCGCACGGCCCGCATCCCAAACGGCAGTGGCAAGATGGCCCTCCCAAAATGGGCGCAGCCCACACCACGTGCACTAATCTGAGGCCGAAATTCCAAAACGCGTCATCTCCTAGACAGAACTGGGGCCGGCTTTCACACGGCACCGGCCCCCCTGCATCCAGTTGCGTCCAGCTATCAAGTGCAAGCACGCTACCACGGAACCCCCAAACTAATTCAGCCAATCCGTTAGCCAAAAATTTGGTCAGATTCAGTGCATGAGACACGCGGAAACGCGGGAGACACGCTTACGGTGCGCATTCTGCATCTAGTTAAGGATGATGAGGAGCATGTGGGTGGTGGGTGGTAGTCCCACTGCTACCTGTATGACCTGACACCTCCTCCGCAACCAGCCGTACGATACGGTAGTAAGTTTCTTGCCCTCGATCAACACCACGGGAAGTACCCCAGAAATCACGGCACCCCAGTTACCAGCGACCAGCTACTACTGCGGCTACTGCTGCGGTGGTTGTTGGAAGCCCGCCGCCGTGACGTTGCCGTATCGCCGCTCCATCTGCTCCATGATGGGTAGCAGCATCTGCCCCAGCGGCGAGGACAGGATGCTCTGGGCCTGGTTCACATACTCGTCCTGTGGGCAGCGCGGAATGAGGAATGAGGAGGTGCAGGTGGTAGGTGAGAAGGGCGCGCGCAGGCATGGCTGACGTGGGCGCGACTGACTGTGGTTGAAGTATGTGCGCAAAGCCGCAAACCGTGGCCAGCTTGGGCAAGCTCACTGTCCCTTTGAACAAGCCACGTTCACAACTCCGCAGCACGCCACAAGCTTGGACTACAGGCAGCGCACCCGCCCACCCACCCACCCTCAACAAATCCCCCTGTCCCCAGGAGCAAGCCTAACCAGTAACCACTCATCCATTCATCCCGCCCATCCCGCCCATCCACTCCCCATCCACCCACCGGCACGGGGCTGCCCGTGAGCAGCTCCACGAAGGCGCTGCTGAAGTGGTTGCAGTTCTTGCTGATGAGGTTGTAGTCCTGCGGCCGGAAGCGCTGCGACAGGTCGGCCAGGAACTCCTCGCGCAGGTCCTTCGGGATGTGGGTCACGCTGCGTGCGGGTGGGGTTGAGGTTGGGGTTGGGGAGGGCCGGTGGGTGGTTCGGGTTGCGCACGGGAAAGGGCGACATGCCAGAGGGTAATAGCCTCCGCGTTGCTATCCCGGGCGGCTGACTTCAGCTGCGTCCCTTTGCACTGGTTCGCGCCGATGTGTTGTTTACTTCCGCCCTGGGCCACCTTAGGAAGCCCACGCGTGAGTACTCCCCATCCCACCCCCCGGCTCATGCTCACCCCAGCTCCACGCGTTTGAGCGGGGTGCCGAAGGGCGTCTGTCCCGCTATGCAGCGCTGCACGCCGCCACCGAAGAAGTATTCCACGCCGCCCACCACCACCCCCGTGTGGTACAGCGCCTCGATCTGGATGCGGGCGGGAGGTGTGTGTGTGTGTGTGTGTGTGTGTGTATGTGTGTGTAGCGTTGTTGGTTGTTGGGCAGGGCCAGGGACGGGGCCGGGGCCGCGGCCCGCGGGGCCGGGTGAACACGGCCTTCAGCTGTACCGACTAGCTGTAGGTATCCAGAAGCAGGTACCCAGAAAAATGCAGAAGGAGAACAATAGCACCCAGGACAACTGACAAAACCATTCGCGGCAGGACGCCGACTGCCGCTGCCGCGGTAGTGCTGCGGCACACCTGGCGCTTGCGCGCACCTGGCGGCCCAGCAGCATGGGCGAGAACGTGGCCGCCATGCCGTTGGTGAGATCGTACACATACAGCCACACCTGTAGCGCGGGGGGGGGGGGTCGGGGTCGGGTGGGCTCAGCGAGAGCGGTGGGGTTTGTAGGGTCGGGCGGAATGCAGTGCGGTGCAGGCTGCCGTGCGTCCCAGGCTGCGCCCATAGCAGTTCCTGGAGTGGGACACACAAGGTTGCTCGTGCATGCTGCCCGCGGTGGGCGCATGATCGGCACGTGTTGCGCGCAGAGGCCACCGTGACGCACCTTCTCGCCGTCTTCACTCATGCTGGCGATGGCGGGGATGACGTGGGGCGGTCTGCTGGAGCTGTCGTGACGTTATGCCGGCAGCCTTTTAGCAATCCCACAGTGTCCCTGACACAGAAGGTTCAGGCTGAATGGGACGCACCGACAGCCCTCTGTATGATACCTACAGGGTTGGGCCCAGGGCCGCGCTGCAAGGCCCGCGCAGTATGGTCTGTGCTTTGGCGGGAGCGCCCAGCCCGAACTCCAAAGGCCGCTTCCCGCAGCCAAGCCGCTTCTGGTGGGTTAGATAGGCTGCTCAAAGGTGAATGCTGAAGATCTGTAATTCCAAGTAGAAGCGCAGGTGACTCGCGAGAAGCACGAAAAGCTGAAATTGCTCAAGAGCACGTTAAGTTTAGTGTGCATGTGCGAACTACTGTAGAGCAGGTTCGTAAAACAGTTTAGAAGCATATTAGGTGCCCCAACGTTGGCGAGCTGGGCCAACATGGATCAGAGCCGAAGCCCCAATCGCAAGTCTGTTCCCATAGCGTCATTTACCTTGAAGACCAGCACAACAATACTTTATTCATTTAACCTAACTGCATCAGCTTGTGGGCTGGGCTCTCATGCAAATGCGGGCGGCAGCTCTGCCTTCCGCAAGCCGGGCCTTGTGCCTTGCGCACCGTCGCGGCCTGCGGCCAGTGGCGAGGCCTACGATATGCGCATCAGCAACTCGTGACACTGGTGCGCTGCAGCCCTGTGCATGCAATTGGCTTGCTTTACAACGTGCAGCGAAACCCCAGCGGCAGTTCGGGACCTTGGCTCACACCATCGCCTTGCTGACGCCCTTGCAGTGACAGACCAGGACCGGACGTACATCCTGAAGGCTCTGGAGCTGGCGAAGCGGGCTAAAGGGAAGACGCACCCCAACCCCGCCGTGGGCTGTGTGATTGTGAAGGATGGCAAGGTGCGGCCCCGCGCAGCGCGTTGGGCTGGGCTGCCGGATGCCGTGGTCCCATGCATGCCGGGACGTTGAGCACCTGGCAACGGGTATGCGGTGTGTGTTTAAGGCAAAGATGTTGGATGTCACGCTGCCGCGCCGTGCGTGTGGGATGGCGCATTGCCGCCGCGCCGTGCCGTGCAGGTGGTGGGCGAGGGGTATCACCCCAAGGCGGGCATGCCGCACGCGGAGGTGTATGCTCTGCGGGGAGCAGGTGCGTGGCATGGGCATGACCGCGGGGCTGCTTGTTTGAGTTCTGGTGGTGGCTACCCGCGCTGAGCGCATTGAGTCCGTTGTGCGGTGTCACCAGTCGCAGTGGGCTGCGACGACCGCCGCTGTCGACAGCTGCACGTATCTCCCGCTGCCCACCCCCCACCCCCCACCGCGACACTGCAGGCAACAACGCGCAGGGCGCCACGGCCTACGTGACGTTGGAGCCATGCAACCACCACGGCCGCACGCCGCCCTGCAGCCGGGCGCTAGTGGAGGCCAAGGTGGCGCGCGTGAGTGGCGAGCCGCTGGGTCTCGGGTCAGGGTGGCCTGACTGCAGCTTGATGCACGCATGTGATGGGGACGTTGGGCACTGAATGCTTTGGCCCGCATTTACATTCTGACTGGAGCGACTTTCCGCCTGGCTGCAGGTTGTGGTGGGCGTGGGCGACCCCAACCCGCTGGTGGCGGCGGAGGGCATTGCCACGCTAGAGAAGGCGGGCATCCAGGTGTGGTGGCGGCGGCTATGGCCATGTGGGGGGCATCTTGATGGAGGCGATGTAGGCGGTTTGCCTGGATGACAGCGCCGGCGTCATAGCGAAGTGGGGCGGGGGACGGGGAACGCGTCCGTTGGCAGAGGGCGATGGGTAGCTGGCAACTGGGTGCGGGCTCCGCTCTTCGCACGCCCTTTGTTCACCCACCTCTCTGCGCAGCTCCTCCTGTACCACTCCCGTCCGCTCTTCCCGTAACTCTTGTCTCCTAAGTTGAAGCCAAACCAAATACCGTCTCCCCAGGTGGCCATCATGGACGGCCCGGAGCGGGAGGCCTGCTACGAGCTGAACCGCGACTTCATGGAGCGTATGAAGCTGGAGGCGGCGCAGGCGGCGAGGGCCAAGGCCGCCAAGGAGGCCGCGCGCGAGGCCAACGAGGCCGCCAGCAAGCAGGCCAAGCAGTGAAGGAGGCACTGCGCTGAGCTGTCGTGGAAGGAAGCGTTGGCGTTGGCTCGCTCGCGAGCATCCGTGATGGCGCGCTTGGACTGAATTAGATGCGGTTGGCGGGGAGTGCCAAGAAATGGTGGCGTGCAGGGGTACACTGGCTGACGATGGCAGTTGGCGAGCGTGACCAATAGGATACACAATGGACGTGCGGCTCGCTCGGTCGAGCTTTTGTGCGTGCGAATGGTAGGGATGCTTGTAGCGATGTCGAGCTCTGGGTGACCACGGACATGTAAGCCTAGGCACTGGTGTGTGCCCCTGACTAGGTAAAGCTCACGAAATCACAAGCAGGATGGAACGCCTATAATGGTGTACAGGTCTTGCCTCGTTGGTGGAGGGGCAAAGCCGTTCGCCCTGAAGCTAGGAGTCGGTCAGGGAGTCGGTGAGGCGCGCCTTCGGGTTTGGCACGCCACACCACGCCCGCCACATTCCCGAGACACACTTATGTGCAGAAACGTTTGAAATCAAGATGGTACGCTGAAAGTGGGGGAAAACACAGCACAGCCCGGAAAACACAGCCCCCCGCGGCCTTCAATGTCCATCCGATGCACAGTGCGCGCTAGGACTGTATGAAGCATGATTCTATGAACCGATATTCACCAACTCAATTTTGATACAGGCACTGCGCTGCTCGAAATAGAATTCAGGGAAATGGTTTGCTTTTCGAAACAGTTGGGCTTCGGCCATCACCCGACACAAAGTACCACTAGTTTGTACACGTAGAATAAACGTCAAAGGGCTTGAAAGAGTTTGCGTAGTCAACTCTCAGCCATGGCACCAACTCGCCCGGAGTCTCAGTCGCTGGCGGACCGGGTGGAGCCCGTTCCTGATGCAATTTTACCGAATGTAGGCTTGGGGGTGACCTCTGAGCTCCGAATGGCTTCCGTCGACGGGGCGTCACGGTTGAGGGGGGCCCTGGCCTGACGCTTCCGGTCACGCCCTCTCTCCTCTTCTCGCTGTCGCTGGTTGCAGGCGCTCCGCAACTCCCCTGCTAGCGTGGGCCTCTTCAAGGAGGAGTTCCGGGCGGCGCAGCGGCTGCGGTCGTCGGAGAGCGTGTTTATCCCAGAGGTGTGAGAGGCGGGGCCTGCTGGCTGGTCACAGGAGGCACCTGCAGGGCGCCGGCGAGTCAGCCCGCTGCTAAGCACCGCCAGGGCGCACGGCTGAACCATTACTGCGCCATGCACATGCGCGCAGGTGCTGCGCACGACGCACCCTCCGGACCTGCCGCCTCAGGGCGTGGCTGCCGCGCCTGCGCCCACGTATGTGGTGCAGCCTGGCGCTCGGCCGCCCACGGCCAAAAAGGCGATAGGGCCGGGGGCGCTCAGCCGGCCCACGTCGGGCCTACCCAGCAGGTCCCTATCCGGTGGGTCTGAAAAGAATGAAACGGAGACCAAGCCTGATTTTAGTGGGTGTCGCGATGGCTGTGTGGGAATGACCGGGGCGCGGGTGCGGACGCTGGGCGCTGATGCAGCCGCAGCCTCTCCAGGCTGGCGCATAGGCAGCAGCTGCTGGCGGAAGCAGTAGCAGGGGCAATCTCTGAAGCCGCAGCTACAGCTGCAGCGATTTCGCTGCACCAGGAGCCAGCGGTGAGCGGCTCCTGGGGCTGGGCGCAGGGGCAAGCTGGCAGCCGCAGCTCACGGCGGAGCCGGGGCAATGGGCGAGGCGAGCTGTGGGACAGGTGACACACGTCGCAGCGGCAGCGGAGGCTGAGGCCCAGCCAGGGGCCACAGAATTGCCACGGCAGCTGGTGCATTGGGCTCATGCACGGGGGCGCGCAGCCGCTCGTGATTTGTGAACAGCATGAACGCGGCGGGAGTTTCGTGTGCGTCAGGGTGTCGGCTTGCCGCCCAAGATGGCGGCCGAATGGGGCACACATGGCGCGTGGGCGCTGCTGAATGGGTGGCGTCGCAGCGGTTCCGGCGCGGGTCAAGGGGTCAGCGGCGAGTCCTGCATGCCCTGCCTCCTTCCTCGTCCCCTGCAGGCGGGCGGCCGGCGGGCGGCGGGCCGGACCTACAGGAGTCACTGAACAAACCCGGCGCGGACTGGTTGCTGACCAGGCAAACGCGGCCAACCAGCCCCAACAAGCCACGCAACCCGACAGAGTGGGTAGCGACACGGGAGGCAGAGGCCAGTGGAGAACGTATCCTGCTGTTCGCTCTGTTTGTTCGGAGTGCGCTGATAACCCTGTAACAGGTGGGAATCGTACGGTGAATGTCACGGGCGTTCTTGTCTTTCTGCCTCCTACAGCGTGCGACCCACCTCGGCGCTGGACCTGGGCCTGCACGCCCGTGTCGCCACCTCCTACGCCGCCTCCGCCGCCAAGGCGGTGGGGCTGGACGTGCCGGCGGCCGCCATCACCAACCCCGCCGGCAGCACCCTGTCTGGCCGCACCTCGCTGCGCAGCCCCTCGCCCGGCTCCCGCACTGCGTCGGCCGTGGCGGCCGTGGTGGCGGCGGCGGCAGTGCATGCCGACGGCGCCAGCGGCGCGGTGGCGGCGGCTGGCGGCCTGCAGACGGCCACGTCCGCCAGGCTGCCGCGGATCCCGTCGCCTGGCACTTATGCGGCGGAGCAGGCGGCGGCCGCGGCTGCTGCTGCTGCGACGACGGGAGGCAGCGCGGCGCTGGCGGCGGCGGCGGCCGCGGCGGCGGCGCGGCACAGCGGCCGGCCCGTCAGCGCCGCGCCCAGCGACATTGGCGCCTTCATTCAGGAGGTGAGCGGGCGTGGATGGGGTGCCTCTTGGCCATGGGGAAGGTTGCGAGGGTCGTCGTAATGAAGGGCCCTCCACGGCTCGTAGGTTGAGCACTGCGCTGATCCGGTTCGCGCTTGGGCGCAGGTGGCGGACGACGAGAAGTTCGCAAATGAGGGCACGGCCTTCAGCCGCCCCATCTCGGCCTACCCCACCCGCGGCCCCGGCGCGCCGGGCGGCGCCGCAGCCACCAACGGCAAGCCGCCGCCGGGGCCCGCAGCGGGTCGCGGCCGCGGCGCACCGGGCGGCGGTCTGCCCACGTCGGCTCTGCGGCCCTGGACCAGCAAGCGGGCGGGGCTGGTGGACACCACCACGGACGCCGCCACAGCGGGCGCGGTGCAGCACCTGCGGGCGGCCTCGGCCTCCCTGCGCAAGTAAGTATGCTGCTAATGTTTTCAGCCGCCGCGAAAGCCCGAGAGGCCACATTCACCAACTGCTCCCTGTGATGCACCTCCAGTAGAACGCGCATACCTTGCCGAGGCCTTTGTTTGTGGCTCACAATCTTGCACTTGCAGGTACGCTCTGCCGCCGCAGCCCACCGCGCTGTCAGGCGTGGCCACCACCTACGCCCGCAAGCCGCGCGCGCCCTACACCAAAGACATCAACACGCCCACGCCCTCCGAGCGCATTGCCAACAACCTGAGCCCGCTGGCTCGCGGCCTCAGCCCGCGCACGCTGGAGGTCCTGGCGCCCGGCGGCGTGTCGCCCTCGGCCCTGGGGCCGCTGCCGCACCCCACCTGGCGGGAGGTGGATGACCCCGAGCTGCTGGACGGCGTGCCGGAGGCGGACGGCGTGCACACGGCGGCGCGCAAGCACATGGCCTACATGCCGCTGGAGCTGTTTGACGACCTGGACTACGAGGCCGCCAGCCCGGAGGAGTGGGTGGCGCTGGGCGCGGAGCAGGGGGTGAGTGGGGCGCAGCATGGGCCGGGCCGGGCATGGCCGCATGGCTTGTCAGGGCGGGACAGGCGTGTCGGGATTTGGCGAAGCTGTGGGCAGGTTTGGCTGGTGGGCTGGCGGGCTGGCTGGCTGGCTCGTGGGCGGGGCTGGAAAGGGTGGCGGGCAGGATGCTGATGTCCTGCACATGCAAGTGTTGCCCGATGCAACCTTGCAGCTGCATGTTGACCCACCCATGACGACCTGCCCCAACACGATGCAGCAGGGCACGCCGGCCGAGACCATGATGTACATGGTGGCCAGCGACAGCTACGAGTGGATGCCCTGCCAGGTGGTGGGGTGGGACGCGGCGGACCGCATGTTCGTGGTCACCTACGAGAGCGCCGCTGGGACCGGCACCAAGACCAAGAAGGTCAAGCGGCTCAACCTGCGCTTCCTGGTGCGTGCGTTCGAGGTTGCGCGTTGTGGTGAATGGGATGCGTGGGGGAACGGAAAAATTGGGTCGGATCCGCTGGGTCCCACTCAGGCCCGCGAGAAGATGACGACAGCGCGACGAATGGCGCTCTTGATACCTTGCTATGCCACCCACTTTACTCAATTCAAGGACCCACAACCCACGCACGTGCCCAGGCGGAGGACCCCGTGCTGTTCGAGCGGCGCGTCATGGCCGCCAAAGCCGCGCGCGAGGAGGCCGAGTCCGAGCTGCGCCTGTTCTTCTACCTGGACAGCCTGGCACTGGTGGAGGTTCTGCACACCTACAACTACGCCGCGGCGCTGGAGCGGGCGGCGGCGCAGGTGCGCGGGCCGGCGAGAGGGCGGGCGAGGGGTTTTTGGGGGGTGGGTGGTATGGTAATGCGGGTGCACCGGACGGCGCACTGCTGGATACCGTGTGGCGCGGTGTGGATACGGTATGCCTGCTGTGCCAAGCTCGTGACCTTTCGTTGCCTGGTGTTTTCTGCGGCAGGTCCGCGGCCTGAGCCCCGAGACGCTGGTCCGCCTCACGCCCGACCTCCTGGATGACGCCGCGGACTATTTCGAGCGCGCCGTCAAGAGCGCCGTGCTCGAGTACCGCAGGTGAGCTTTTCGTTGGCTCCCATGGGGCTGTTATATGCACGCATGGTCATGCAACGACCACCCGTCGCTTCCCTTCCTTGCACTGATAATCCGGCATCATCGAAAGATGCGTTGGGTGGCTTCATCCCCTCGACGGCCGGTCTCCATGATGGCTTCATGTCCTTGTTCCCGCCTCCCAATCCCTCGCCCAGGCTGGACCCGATGGAGGAGGGCCGGCTCAAGGTTCTGCGCGTGCCGCCGCGCCGCGCCCGCCCGCCCGCGCCCGCCTTCGGCATGCTGCCGCTGCTGCCGCCGGGGCGGGAGGAGCTGGAGGGGCCGCCCGTGGCCTTTGCGGATGTGCTGGCCTGGGCGCGCGGGCACCTGTACAGCGGCGTGGGGCCGCTGCACGCGGCGCTGGTCGGCCTGAACGAGCTGCGCGGCCACGTGGGCGACCAGCTGCTATGGTGCATGGCGCCGCTCAGCGCGGCGTTCAAGGTGCGGTGGTGAAGGGTGCGGGTTGCGGGGTGTGGCTGAAGGTGGGGGTATGGAAGGGTGGGCCGGACGGACGGGTGCCAAAGGCGGCTGATCCGCCGGGGCGTTCAAGGCGCGGCGCGGCATGAGGGGTGTGTGGTGATAGGGTTGGGTTAAGGAGCGTGGCAGGGGCGTGGCAGGCATGCACTTGCATGCATCGCACGGACTTGCACGTGCACTTGCATGGAACGACGCATTTACGCGCTGGATGCATGCCCCGCAGGCCATGGGCGGCAACGACTTCGACCTGACGGACGCGGGCGTGCTGCCCTTCCCGCTGCGCAAGTGGGAGGCGCTGCAGCACGCGCACCTGCGCCGCGTGCTCAAGTTCGTGGAGGTCAAGATGATAACCGCCTGCCGCATGCTCAGCCGCGACTCGCCGCTGGCGGCGATACTCAATGACGGCCGCAGCTACGCAGGCGCCAAGCGCGGCGGCGCGAACAGCGAGGGGCTGGAAGGGCTGTATGATGACGAGGAGGACCACTACGACCCGTACGGGGATGCGTACGGGAATGGAGGGGGAGGAGGAGGTGGTGGTGGAAGTCACCGCAGCGGCGGCGCGGGCGCGGGCGGCGTGGAGGAGGAGGCGCTGTCTGAGACGCATGCCAACCTGCTGCGGCGGCTGGGGCTGGCCATGGGTGCGGCGGCGCACTCCCTGCTGCAGGACTCGGCAGCGGCGTTCGCGGACACGCTGGAGAGCTTCCAGGTAAGTTAATTTTTACGTCCTCACACGCGCGGTTAGCGACTGAAAATGACTGGCTTCTGCGCTCACTAGACCACCATAGCGGCCGACAGGCGACAGCCCCATGCTCTCACGGAACTTGCCAACAACCTGCTGCCCTCCACAGAAATACGAGCCGACCGTGGCGACGGCAAAGGAGGGCGACCTGCCCTACGGCGTGGTGCGCGAGCGCTTCGCCTGCGGCACCTTCCTGATGCTGCACCTGTTGCACGAGGCCATAGACCCGGAGCCCCTGCCGGAGCCGGAGGTGGTGGCGCCAGGCGCCGGCGGCGAGGAGGAGGGCGAGGAGGAGGAGGGCGGGGGCGCGGCGCACAAGAGGGAGGCGCCGCCGCCCGAGGTGCGCATGGGCTCGTTCCGGATCCTGCTGTCGCCCGCACGCGAAGAGATCCAGGAGGCGCTGGAGCTGGCCTTCAGCGACATGGTGGCCAAGATGTGCGAGGTGCGTTAATGATTTCAGACTGTTCGTTCGCTGGTTGTCTTGCTTGTGCTTGCGCTGACTAGGCTTCCTGACTATCCACGTTTTTTGTGCGAAAGCCCGCGGCCAACGACCTGCTTCCCTCGCGCCCCCAGCTGCCGAACATCTTCATCTCGCCGCGCGCCGCCGACCCCGCCGCGCTGGAGTTCGCCGACTTCGAGCCCGACCCCAGCTCCGGCGGCGCCGAGTACGGCCTGGAGCCGCTGGTGGCCCCGGCGCTGCTGCAGTCCGACGCGCGGGTGGCCAGCGCGCGCGAGCGCGTGCGGCACGCCGCCGCCGCGGCGTTGGAGGCGGCTGAGGAGGTGGCGCTGCTGTTTGAGTCGGCGGCCGAGGCGCTGGCGGTGGACGTGCCGTCCATCCTGGCGCAACTAGCGCCGCTGGCCACGCCGCTGGACGCGTACCACAAGTGGATCGGGGCCTTCCGTGCGGCCGCGGCTGCGGCGCAGGCGGCGGCGCCCACGCAAGTCTTCACCGGCCTGCTGCAGGTGGGCGGAGCTGATGGTGGGCGTGGGCAGCGCTCTGGTAAACAGTGCAGCCTTGTGGGTGAGGTTCTTTACCAAGCAAATCTTTGATGAAGGTACATTTGTAATTCCGTGCGGATCTCGCCAGGTGGACACGGCGCCGCTGAAGCAAGCGCTGGTGGCCAAGGCGGCGGCGGGTGAGGCGGCGCTGCTGGCGCAGCTGCAGGCCAAGACCGTAGACGTGGCGGCGCGCGTGTGTGCGCGCTGCGAGGAGCTGGCGGCGCAGGCACTGGCGGTGTCGTCGGGCGTGCGCAGCGTAATCGACCTTAAGGTGGGGGGCCGGCGCATGTACGTATGGCCACGCACACTACCCCGTCACAGGCATGCAGCCTTGCCGCTGCGTGCCCGCGCCCCCACCCCCCCGCACACAGATAGACGTGCAGCTCCGCTCAGCTGCTTCGCGGCTTTGCCCTGCCGCTAGCTCACAGCATTCCGGCGCACCTCCGCTCCCCTTAACTCAAATGCATGGCATTCCCTGCCCCCCCGCAGGCCACGCTGGTGTCGGCGGAGGCGGAGACGCGCGAGATGATGGGGTGGCTGGCCGCCAGCCGCGAGCGCGACGTGGTGGTGTCCGCCTACCGCGCCGCCTACAGCGACGCCGACCTAGACCTGGCCACGGCGGCGCAGGCCTGGCCCAAGCGGATGTACGAGACGCTGGAGCGGTGAGCGGGTTGGGTGGCTGCAGGGTGGTTGTGAAGGCTTGCAAGGGGCGGGGTTGTGAAGGCGTGCACGGGCCTGAGAGAGGCTGAGGTAGGTCATGCCGCTTCTGCAGCGCTGAATCGCGACCTGCGCTCCGTCCATACCCCCACACCTCAACTCACCACCGCCGGCCCCCTTGCGCCCTACCCTTGCCCGTGCTCCCTTCCAACATCCCTAACGCGAACCCAATTTCTAACGCAAACCCAACCTCTAACACAAACCCAACAGCGGCTGGGGCAAGGTGGAGCAGGAGGACCGCGCCTTCCAGGCCAAGCTGCGCGCCTCCCGCGACACGCTGGCCCTGGATCTGGCGGAGCTGGCGGCGGAGGTGCAGTCGTTTAAAGAGATCTCCAACTTCGACGACATGGTGCGATTCTGGGTTGGCTGGGTGACTGATTGGGGTGGATTAGTGGATAGCAAGCCGCGGATCAGGCAGCGAGCCGCGTAATCAGTGTGCCCGCTGCGCACCCCACGGCATTGCTGCTAGCCCTGACCCTGAAATACGGTAGTCTCGACACGTGTCTCGATATCTGCCCGTTGCTCGCCGGCCCGCAGTCGGAGCTGGCGCACCAGGGCGAGTCGCTGTTGGCGCGCATCCAACAGCTGTCCGACACGGCGGCGGCCATCAACGAGGATGAGGGGCTACTGGGCTGGGAGGTGAGGGCAGGTGCTGGGCGGGGTGGGGTGGGGCAGAAGCATGACGATGAGATCGTGTGTGCGTGTGAAGCGCTCGTGCAGTGAGGGGAGGACATGGTGTGGGAGGTTACGTAGTGCGCTGGACCACGCTGCCGCACGCCAACCTCGCCGATTGGTTGGATGGTTGTCCTGCACCCCTCAGGTGTCGGAGTGGCCGGCCATCAAGGACCTGTCTGTGGAGCTGGAGCCCTTCGCCAGCCTGTACTCCATCACCAACGACTTCGGGCTGCGGCGCGAGGAGTGGCTGTTCGGCCCGGTCCGCGACCTCAACGCCGAGGAGGTGGAGGCCAGCGTGGCCGACTGGTTCAAGAAGGTGCGGCTCGGTCAAGCGGGGCTGCTGCATGGTGATGCAGTTGGCGATGCATGGTGATCCATTGGCAATGAAGGATTTGGAAAGCCCTTGCGCATGCATGCCGAGCCTCCTTCGTGCAAGGCGGCAAGGCTGCGGTGTGTGATGGTTTCCAGCCGCGTGTGGTGGGTGCACCGCCATCCTGCCGCTACCTACCCGCACCACAGACTTGGCACCCGCGTTCTCCTCTCCCGCCCACTTTCCTCCCGCCCACTCCCACCGCCCGTTCACCCAACCACGCACGCACGCACGCACGCACGCGCGCAGACGGTGCGGTTGAGCAAGGCACTGCCGCGCCAGGACCTGCGGCAGCTGGCGGAGCACACGCGCGGACGTCTGGAGGAGTTCAAGGAGTACGTGCCCATCATGATGGCCGTGTGCAACCCCGGCATGCGCGGCCGGCACTGGGAGCGCCTGTCCGGCGTGCTGGGGCAGCGCGTGTACCCGGGCGGCGACGGCGAGGTCAACCTGCAGAAGCTGCTGGGCCTGGGCATCTCGCAGCACGCCGACTTCCTGCAGGTGGGGTGGGGTGGGTAGAGGTGGGTGGAGGTGGGTTGCGGTGGGTAGAGGTGGTTGTTGGGGGCGTGGGGGATGCTGCGGATGGGAGTATGGAGTGTGGGAGAGAAGCGCGTCTGTGCCAAGCGCTGTCACTGGGACTGCCATGAAGACAGCGGGGGCGGGAAAGGAGCACGCCCACCAAACCCCGGACCCCGTGCGCCACACCACGCACACGCTCACTCGCAACACCCCCCACCCCCTTGCAGGAGCTGAGCGACACCGCCTCCCGCGAGATGGCGTTGGAGCGCTCGCTGGACCGCATGGTGACGGAGTGGAACGGCGTCAAGTTCGAGGCGGTTGCGTGGAAGAACACGGGCGGATCCATCCTCAAGGGCGCGGTGGTGGAGGAGGTGCAGATGCTGCTGGACGACCACACCATCAAGGCGCAGGCCATGCTTAGCAGCCCCGCCGCCGGCCCCTTCCTGGAGCGCATCGAGGTGCGGGGGCGGGAGGGAGGGGTAGTTCATTCCAGAAACCACAAGCTGGGGGGCAGGTTGTGCACTGCCAGCATGTCAGCGGTGGGGCCTCCAGCGAGTTCCCTGCTTCCTCCTTTTCTCTCCCATTTGCCCTCTCTTTTTATTCGCTGGCGGACTTTGCCCAGTTGCCCAGCTCCATCCATTCCCTACAACTCATTATCATCTTCAACCCAAACAGAACTGGGTCAAGAAGCTTGCGGCCATGCAAGACATCATAGACGCCTGGATGCTGGCGCAGCAAAAGTGGATGTTCCTGGGGCCGGTGTACGGAAGCGAGGAGATCGCCAAGCAGATGCCCAAGGTGCGTGTGACCATGATACACGATATGGGGGACTGCATCGGGGTGGTACTGGTCGTGCACTTGAGTACAGGCGCATGTGGGTGACGTGGCCTTGCCTGATCAGTCTTCCTGACTTTCATGTGTTTTAACTCGCCCCACCACCACCCTGCAGGAGCGGTACGAGTTCAGTGCCGCCGACACGCGGTTCCGCTCGGTAATGAAGTCGTGCGAGCGCAACCCCGAGGTGCTTGTCTTTACCGACACACAGGGCCTGCTGTCGGACCTGCAGGTGCGGGTGTGCGGTTGCGGCCGCAACAGCGGGTGTGGCCGCACGGGGGGGGGGGGGCTGCGGGCTGCCAGCAGGGCTGATGAGGACCTGAGGCCTGAGCTAGACGCCCCAGGGCGTCGGGAAGCAGGTGAGCACGCCGACGCAGACCATGGCGGGCGGGCCTCTGACCACCCGCCTTCATACCGCCCTCCACGCCCCGCGTGTCCACAGAGCTGCAACAACTCTTTCAGCATCATCGAGCGCTCTCTGGCGGCGTACCTGGAGTCCAAGAAGATGCTGTTCCCGCGCTTCTTCTTTCTGTCCAACGACGAGCTGATTGAGATCCTGTCGGAGGCCAAGGAGCCGATGCACGTGCAGCCCTTTGCCAAGAAGATCTTTGAGGCGGTCGGGTGCGTCGGATGCAAGGGTGCCGCTCAGTTCTTTGCGTGGTGCCATCAAGAGTTTTGCGGTGCAAATCTCTCATACCTGATCTCCTGACGCCAGCCGCTCCATGCATGAAACACCTGCCGTCACCTTTTGCCAACTGCGCAAACTAGCTGTGAAGTGCATCCTGTCCACACGCACCCCGGCCCAACAGTGAGTTCGAGTTCAACAGCGACCAGGAGATCTGCGCGCTCATCTCCATTGAGGAGGAGCGCGTGCCGCTGGACAGGCCGGTGGTCACCAAGAGCGAGCTGACGCCGGGGGTGGAGTTCTGGCTGCTCAAGGTGGAGGAGCAGATGCACCTCAGCCTGGCCACCATCATGAAGCAATCCATCCAGGTAGGTAGGCGGGTGGGGGGGATGGGGGGCGGTGGGGGAATGGGCGCGGCGGATGCTTGCGGAGTCAGGGCAAGTAGCATTGCGCACTCAAGCATGGAGGCGTGCGGCGGCGGGTGCGGCGGCGTGCTCGGTAATCGGGATCGGCGTTAGGTGTTGCTGCGTGGCAGCGATGGCCCCTGGTGCCAGCTCGCCACCAAGCCCGCTCCCTGGCACACGGACACGGCACACGGCCGCAACCCCGCGCCTGCCCCGCCCTGTCACATGTGCGTGACCGGTAACCCAACCCAACCCGACATGCATCTAAACCCATCAACCACAGGCGTACGCCAAGACGCCGCGCGCCAAATGGATCCTGCAGTGGCCGGGTCAGGTGGTGCTGGCGGTGGCGCAGACCTACTGGACGCGGGGCGTGGTGGAGTCGCTGGCGGGCGGGGGGCTGTACGGCCTGGTCCAGTTCGGGGAGCAGTGCGGGCGGGAGCTGATGGAGGAGGTGATGCTGGTGCGCGGGCAGCTGCGGCCGCTGGAGCGAGCCACGATCGGCGCGCTGGTGGTGCTGGACGTGCACGCGCGCGACGTGGTGGCGGAGATGATCGCCGACAAGGTGCGTGCATGCGGGTGGCTGCGTGCGTTGCGTGGCGTTGGCTTTCGCGTTGTGACAGCATTGCCTGGACGGATTTGCCTGGAGTTGTCTGGAGTCGCTTCGCGGCAGTGGGTGCGGAATGGAGCTGGCTCGGGCACGGCTAAATCACGCCTGCTGGTGTGGCCTCCGCCTTGCGCACGCGGCGCTCACAGGTGGCCACTGTGGACGACTTCAGCTGGCAGTCGCGGCTACGCTACTACTGGGAGAAGGACACCATGGAGGTGCGCATGCTCAACGCCCAGTGCCAGTACGGCTACGAGTACCTGGGCAACAGCAGCCGCCTGGTCATCACGCCGCTCACGGACCGCTGCTACCGCACCCTGCTGGGCGCGCACCACATGCACCTGGGCGGCGCGCCGGCCGGGCCCGCGGGTGAGTTGGGCTACAGGCTAGCCGGCAGCCGCGTGCAGGGGGGCTCCCAGTCCGCGTGCCTCGGGGCTCGGGCCTTGGCGGACTGGGCGCCACCTTCCTCGTTTCCCAATGCCGCCGGCCATGCCCCTTTCTGTGGTCCTCTTTCCCTGTTCCTCTCGCCCTCAACTAATGCCAGGCACGGGCAAGACCGAGACCACCAAGGACCTTGCCAAGGCGGTGGCCATCCAGTGCGTGGTGTTCAACTGCTCCGACGGCCTGGACTACCTGGCCATGGGCCGCTTCTTCAAGGGCCTGGCCGCCTCCGGCGCCTGGGCCTGCTTCGACGAGTTCAACCGCATCGAGCTGGAGGTGCTGTCGGTGGTGGCGCAGCAGGTGCGGGGCGCGGCGTGGGTGCAGGAGGCGGGTTGGGGTTACCAGCCCAAACTAAACCGGGCTGGGGGCGTGCCGCAGTAAGCGTGGGTGCATGTGCCAGCCAGCCCGCATGCATGCGTGCCCGGAGGCAGGGATTGCTAACAGGACTGAAGCCTGGGCGCGATGTGTGTGTGTGTGTGTGTGTGTGTGTGTGTGTGTGTGTGTGTGTGTATATGTGCTCGCAGGTGCTGACCATCCAGCGCGCCAAGGCTGCGGGCAAGAACCGGTTCGTGTTCGAGGGCTGCGACATGATTATCGTGCCCACCTGCAACGTGTTCATCACAATGAACCCCGGATACGCCGGCCGCTCCGAGCTGCCCGACAACCTCAAAGCGAGTTGGTGGGCGGTGGGCGATGGGGGCAGTTCGTCCCAGGAACCGAATCGACCATTGCGAAACCAGAGGGAGGCTTTGCGCGCTTCATTTGAGGGCAAGGGCACGTCGCAAGGTTGGCCCATTCCCGGCACGCCTAGCCTTCGTTCGTCTCCCTTGCTATCCTCCCTGAAAACCCCTTTCACACCTTTGCACCCAAGCCCGCCACCCTCTTGAGCCTCCGCTGCCTCTTCCGCCTCCCCACGCCCCTACGCACGCTCGCAGGCGCTGTTCCGCGACGTGGCCATGATGGTGCCCGACTACGCGCTCATCAGCGAGATCATCCTGTACAGCTACGGCTACCTGGAGGCGCGGTCCATGGCCCAGAAGCTGGTGCAGACCTACCGCCTGTGCTCGGAGCAGCTGTCGCGGCAGGACCACTACGACTACGGTGCGTGCTGCTGCCAAGCAGACTTCTTGTTGCTGTTGGTTGTGCTGCTGATGCTACGCTGTTGCTTGTTCGCGCACGGTGATTGATGTCTTGCCAAGGTCGTGGTGGTGGATACCGGAGAGAGCCGGGGTGCGGCGCGGCGTGTCGTGGGGAGTCCTACCCACGGCGTTCACACACGGTACACGGCCCATGAACAACGCATGATGCAGGCATGCGCGCGGTCATGGCGGTGCTGCGCGCCGCCGGCAACCTGAAGCGGCGCTACAGCTCGGCGGCGGACGCGGCGGTGTACAGCGAGCCGGTGCTCATGCTGCGCGCCATCAACGACGTCAACCTGCCCAAGTTCCTGGACGAGGACGTGCCGCTGTTCAAGGGCATCCTGTCCGACCTGTTCCCGGGTGCGTGACTGCGTGCGTGACTGAGTGCGTCCGTGCGTGCGTGCGTGCGTACACGACTGCGTGCGTGCGTGCATGACTGCGCATCGGACCTTGGGCCACGGACTCACCTTCAATTGGTGCTTGTTGCCTGGTGGGACCTGGACCACGTAACTTGCACGCACGCCTGTGTGCACCAATACGCAAGGGCAGTGCGCAGGGCCCTGCTCGGCCCCATGTCGTTCCAACGTCATCATGCCCCCCAACCTGCGCCTTGCGCACCGCAGGCGTGGTGCTGCCCTCCATCGACTACGGCGACCTGACCGCCGCGCTGTCCGCCAACGCGGTGGCCGCCAACCTGCAGCCGCTGCCGTCCTTCATCGAGAAGGCCATCCAGCTGTACGAAATGATTGTGGTGCGGCACGGCCTGATGCTGGTGGGGCGGTCGTTCAGTATGAAGACCGTGGCCATCAAGACGCTGGCGGCGGCGCTCGGCGACCTGTGCGCGGCCTGTGAGTGCGCGTGGCGGGAGCTTGGGGGAAATAAAAGCACTCGCGCGGTGCCGGGCGTCGTTTTTTGGTTGACAGAGGGCAGTCACAGTGGGTAGAAGAAGCAGGTGCAGAAAGCGGTCTTGTCTGTGCCGGATGGAATCTGAGGGCCTGTATGTCCTCACGCACTCGCGCCATGTGGCCCCCTCCTCCCCCATGCATGGAACCCCCCGCCCGCTGCAGACAAGGGCGAGCGCCGCGTCAAGATGCACACGATCAACCCCAAGGCCGTCACCATGGGCCAGCTGTACGGGCAGGACGACCCGCTGTCCAAGGAGTGGACCGACGGCGTGCTGGCCGTGGCCTTCAGGTGCGTGTATGTGTGGGGAGGGAGGGAGTTCCATGCATGTTATATTAGTGACGGAGATGTAGACAGGCGTTGCGACACAGAAGGGGAGGGAGGGAGGGAGGGAGGGAGGGAGGGAGGGAGGGAGGGAGGGAGGGAGGGAGGGAGGGAGGGAGGGAGGGAGGGAGGGAGGGAGGGAGGGAGGGAGGGCGGAGGGCGGCCGCGGGCCTGGAGCTGTGCGAAATCCCACTGTGCACGATCGTGCCTGAGGTGCGTTATGCGCCGGCTTCATGCAAACCTAGGCACGCACCTGCCCACCTGCCCACCTGCCCACCAATCGGTATATCCCCAGGACGCTGGCGCGTGACACGTCGCCCGACCGCAAGTGGGTCATCCTGGACGGCCCCGTGGACGCCATCTGGATTGAGAACATGAACACGGTGCTGGATGACAACAAGAAGCTGTGCCTCAACAGCGGAGAGATCATTGCCATGCAGGTGCGGGGGGCCGGCTGCGGGTGCTTGTCACCCCGCCGAGTATTTTGTTGTATCGCCTTAACTGCATCGCTTAACTCCGCTTCCTTTAGATTGGTTTAGTTTGGGCTGGTAACCACAAACTCCCCCCCCCCCCGCCCGGCATCCGCTTGCCGCCGCCGCACCCGGCCCTCCACCCTGTACCTGGCAGCAATGTTTGGTAGCCCCCTGTAGCCGCGCCTACAATCCTCAAGAGCCGCATGCCTCACCCTCATTACCACCACCGAACCCCGGCGCCCCCGCGCCCCGGCGCCCGGCCATCCCGTCATGCAGGGCCTGATGAACATGATCTTCGAGGTGCAGGACCTGGCGGTTGCCTCGCCCGCCACCGTGTCGCGCTGCGGCATGGTCTACATGCAGCCCTCGCTGCTGGGCTGGCGGCCGGTGGTGCGGTCCTGGCTGGCCACGCTACCCGAGCTGGTCACGCCCGACCTCAAGTGCGTGCCAGCATACACGTCAGCAAAGCTGCGGCGTCACCCCAGACAAGATAGGCTGCAGTTGTAGAGCTTGCAAGCCCCCCGTTGTGATGCGTGTGTGGAGAGGAGTGGGCGTGCCTTGGCCTGGATGTGCCTGCCCCAAACCCACCCCGGATTTTTGGGTTGCAATTGTTGCTTTGGTTTCTGGAATGAACTACCACCCACACCCACACCCACACACCCGGTTTCGTTGTGTTAACACACGCACCCACACCCCATGAACACACACGCACGCCCGCAGGGAGCACCTGACCTGCCTGATGGAGTGGCTGCTGCCGCCCTGCCTGCGCCTGGTGGGCAAGGACTGCGTGCAGCCAGTCGCCTGCCAGGATATCAACCTGGTGGCCAGCCTCACGCGCCTGCTGCAGGCGCTGCTGCTGCCCTACCTAGAGCCGCCGCCGCCGCCGCCCACCAAGCCCGGCCAGCCGCCGCCGCCCCCGCCGCCGCCGCGGGACGCGGGCGCCGCGCGCTCCGGCGCCGAGTGCCTGTTCTTGTTCTGCCTGATCTGGACGGTGGGCGCGTCGGTGGACGCGGCGGGGCGGGCGCTG
The DNA here is from genome assembly GCA_016834595.1 of Chlamydomonas schloesseri. NCBI lineage: Eukaryota > Viridiplantae > Chlorophyta > Chlorophyceae > Chlamydomonadales > Chlamydomonadaceae > Chlamydomonas > Chlamydomonas schloesseri. The sequence continues at coordinate 229,465 of JAEHOD010000103.1, forward strand.
TTCAGCGAGCACCTGCGCCGCTTCTGCAAGGCCGACTACGGTGCCTACGAGCCCTACGCGACCGGCGAGGCGGTGCCGGTGCGGCTGCCGCTGCCGGCGGCGAACAGCGTGTACGACTGGGTGTACGACACCGTGTCTGAGTCCTGGCAGGGTACGTGTCCGTGTGCGTGTGCGTGTGCGAGTGCGTGTGTGCATGGGGCAGCGGCCGGGCTACGAAGAGGAACGGATGGGCAACGATGAGCGGGGACTAGAGGCGCCCTGGCAGCACAGGGTCAGCGGTGCGAGTGGGCCGTGTGCCGGAGCTGCCCGCCGGTCTGGCACCGCACATGCCAACGGCCGCCTGCGCCAATGCCGCGTGGCGCGACCGCACGCGCAGGCTGGATGGACATGCGCGGCGCCGCCTCGCCCGCCATCCCGCCCGAGGCCGAGTACAGCACCATCATCGTCACCACCGCCGACGTGGTGCGCTACTCCTACCTGCTGGAGCTGCAGGTAGGTGCGGGCACGAGGAGTGTGTGTGTAGGTGAGGAGTGTATGTAGGTGAGGAGTGTGTGTATGAGGATTGTATGTAGGTGAGGAGTATATGTATGAGGAATGTACGCCATTGACCGGGCGCGTGCACGTGTGTGCGTTGCGTGTGTTGGGTGTGTTGGGTGCGTGGATGGTGCGCTGTTTGCAGGGAACGGCTTTCACGTAGGGGCGGGGCGCGGGCTGGCTCCCATTGCCGATATGCGTGGGACCGCGTCAGACCGCGTCACACGCGCTTCCCGGCTGGTGTGACCGGTGGCCGCAGGTGGCTGCGCACACGCCGCTGCTGCTGGTGGGTCCCACCGGCACCGGCAAGTCGGTGTACATCAAGTCCTTCCTGGCCAACAAGCTGGACCGCACCAAGTGGACGCACATGGTGTTCAACTTCAGCGCGCAGACCAGCGCCAACATGACGCAGGTGCGGGCGCGAGTGTGTGCGTGGTGTGTGTAGGGGGTTACTGGTAAACAGTGTGTAGGGGGTGTGTGGTTACCAGCCCAAACTGAACCAAACCCAATGCATAAGGGGGGTGAACGTGCCAAGAGGGGGAGTGCGTCCACGTGTTGTTTCGTGACTGGGGGTGCGGGTGCACAGGAGCTGGTGCGGGTGCGGGTACGAGCAGGCCGGAAAGGGGTCGCGGCCGTTTGCTGCGCCTCCTCCGCATGCCAAACAAGGCCTGCTCCCGCACTCGCACTCGCGCACGCGCACGTCCACACGCAACAGGACATCATCGACGGCAAACTAGACAAGCGGCGCCGCGGCGTGTACGGCCCGCCGGTGGGCAAGCGCGCCGCCATCTTCATCGACGACCTCAACATGCCGCAGCTGGACCGCTACGGCGCGCAGCCGCCCATCGAGCTGCTGCGCCAGGCCATGGACCACGGCGGCTGGTACGACCGGCACGACAACAGCTTCCGCAAGCTGGTGGACATACAGGTGCGTGTGTGTGTGGGGGGGGGGGTGCCATGCATGTTTAAGCAATGACGAGGGAGATGTAGACAGAGGGGGAAAGGGGTTGCGTGAGGGGACCGCGTGGAGAGAGGAGCCGGGCACGGGGGGGGGGGGGCGCAGGCCAGGGCAAGGGGCGGGCTGCAGCAGGAAGGGTTTGGTTAGTTGGATGCAATGCTGGAATACGGTATACGCACGCCACGCGACAGGCTGCGACGGGCTGCGACAGGGCACTCCTATGAAGTCATTGTTGTTGTTTGCCGCTGGCCCGCGCTTGCCTCTCCCCTGCCGCTGCTGCTGCTGTACTGCAGTTCCTAGCGGCCATGGGCCCGCCCGGCGGCGGCCGCAACCCCGTGACCAACCGCTACCTGCGCCACTTCCACGTGCTGTACGCCACCGAGTTCGACGCCGCCAGCCTCAGCCAGATCTTTGGCGCCCTCACCGACTGGTGGTTCGGCCGGAGCAAGTGAGTGCGCGGGCGCGGGCTCAGTGCCAGCAGGTGCTGCAAGTGCGCAACACGTGCGATAGGCCTATCTGGGAAGCCTCGTTAGGGATGTTCGGAGGCCGTGCAATTGCTTGGCGAAGTGGATACGGTAGTGTGCTTCCCCGGAATTAGATCCCGCATCACATGCGCCACCGCGCCGCCACCGTCACCACAGGTACAAGGAGGAGGTGGTGGCGCTGCGCAATCCGCTGGTCGCCGCCAGCCTGCAGCTGCACACCGCCGTGTCGGCGCACCTGCTGCCCACGCCCGCCAAGACGCACTACATCTTCAACCTTCGCGACCTGTCCAAGCTGTTCCAGGTGCGCAGCCAACCAACACGAGCATTATGCACACCCGCGCACTCTCACGCACGCACGCAGGCATGCCCTCCTATTCCAGGCCTGGCTGCTGCTGCCATGCGCACTGCTCACCCCGGTGCCCCCGGTGCTAATGCTGACCAAACACACGCGTGCAATCGCAATCGCAACCGCAACCGCACGCCGCAGGGCATGTCGTTTGTGGGCGAGGCTCTGGAGAACGACCCCGAGCGGCTGCAGCGGCTGTGGGTGCACGAGGCGCTACGAGTGTACCACGACCGCCTGGTGGACGAGGGCGACCGCGAGTGGATCGCCGCCACGCTGCGCAAGACGGCGGAGAAGAACTTCCCTGGCTGCAAGTTTGACGCGGTACGCAACCGGTGCAGCCGTTGAGTCAGGGCGCGCACTGAGGCTTTGTCGCTTTCGCATGACGAGCGTCTGCCAGGCCCCACACGTGCGTGTGCTGACGATGAGGATGGCTATCGAAAATGTGGCTGCCACTCATGGTCCCTCATGTCCTGGTCCCTGTTCCGGCCGCCCCCCCCCCCCGCCCCTGTGCAGCTCATGGCGCGGCTGGCGGGCGAGGGCTCGCACGGCCGCGTGGGCGCCGCCAGCCTGCGGCGGCTGCTGTTCGCCGACTTCACGGTGCCGGGCGCGGAGCCGCGGCGCTACGTGGAGGTGACCGACTTCCCGCGGCTGACGGCCGTGGTGACCGAGTACCTGAACGACCTCAACGCGGGTGCGAAAGGGCGGGGGGGGGGCGGGGTAGCCATCCATGGATGGTGTTTAATCAATATTGAAGTGCCGATGTCCAGAGGTACAGCAGGGGGGGTAATTCATTCAGAAACCAGACGCGAAACAGGGGGGCGGGGGGATGCCCAGTGAACATGGCAAGGCCAACCAGGGGAACCAAAGCCCCAGGAAGGGGGGGGGGAGATCAAAGGACACTGTTGTGCCGCGTCAAGTCGTGGCGACAAGAACAGACATGTCCTTAGGCGGACTGGGCCTGCATGACGTTGACGGTCGATGAGTGCGGCTCGACGTTTTTCCTTCTGCGCGCGCAGGCAGCAAGAAGCCCATGAGCCTGGTGTTGTTCCAGTTCTGTCTGGAGCACGTGTGCCGCGTGGCACGCTGCATTCGGCAGCCGGGCGGGCACGCACTGCTGGTGGGCGTGGGCGGCAGCGGGCGGCAGAGCGTCACGCAGCTGGCGGCGTTCATTGAGGACTTCCACGTGAGTGGGGGGATGGGAATGCGTGCCTGGGGACTTCTCGCCAACTAACGGCCAGCGTGGGCCAGGCTGGATGGTGAGCCAGCTGGTGCCAGCGACCTGCTACACACTACGGCTGCCGTCCACCACAGCGCCAACCTCACGCTCCCAAACATACAGCTTGACGCAACGTCCCTACCACCTACCCCATGCCTCCCTGCCTCCCTGCTTTCGTACCTGCCTGCCTTCACACCGCCCCTCCCCCCACCCCCACCCACCACCACCACCACCACCACCTCCACCGCTGCAGCTGCACTCCATCGAGATCAGCAGCGCCTACGGCATGTCGGACTGGCACGACGACCTCAAGGCCGCCATGCGCTCCGCGGGCGAGAAGCACCGGGACACGGTGTTCATGTTCAGCGACAGCCAGATCCTGAACGAGACCATGGCGAGCGCGGGCGGGGCAGGGCGGGGCGGGGCGGGGCGGAGCGGGGCGGGGCGGGGCGGGGCGGGGCGCGCGGGCAGGCGTGCTGGGTGTCCGGGAGGAGGGAGTGCAGGATGAACGAGATGTGCTGTGGCGTGGGGTGTTGTGCCGCATGGTCACATGCATGACCTTTGTTCCAACACAGCCTTCTCCGTACGCAGCCGCCCCTCCCCAATACGGTATGGTGTCCCCCCTTTCCTTTCCGCCGCGGCAGGTGGAGGAGCTGAGCAGCCTGCTGAACACGGGCGAGGTGCCCAACCTGTTCGACACGGGCGAGATGATCACCATCGGCGAGGCCATCCGGCAGAAGGCCCGTGCCGCGCGCATGGACGGCAGCCGCGCTGACCTCACCAACTTCTTCGTGGCCACGGTGCGGCAACACCTGCGCGTGGTGCTGTGCTTCAGCCCCGTGGGAGACGCCTTCCGCGACCGGCTGCGCCGCTTCCCCTCGCTCATCACCTGCACCACCATCGACTGGTTCACGGGTGCGTGCGTGTGCGTGGGGTTGGATGGAAGCCTGCGGAGGCAGAACAAGGCTGCCATGCGTTGATGCTCTCGCTGTTGGGCATGCAAAAATGTAAAACAGTTGACTTTTTGCATTTCTATCCCCATCCGGCCACCCCCATTGATTGCGAGACCTTGAAGCCGTTGTCCTTGCGACTGCCCTTATCTCGCGCCGGCTCGCAGTGTGGCCGAACGATGCGCTGGCCAGTGTGGCGGAGCAGTCCCTCAGCGAGCTGGCCGGCACCGAGCCGCAGCTGCGGCACCGGCTGGCCGAGCAGTGCGTGCACTTCCACCTCACCGCGCGACAGCTCACGGAGCGGTGAGCGGGGGGGGAGCACAGCCGGCGCTTTGCTTTGCTGCCCGCCACACTGTACGGTAGCCTCTCTGTTTCCTGGCAGTGGTCGAGATTCGGGGCCCCACCCATGTCCTGCCACAAGCTGGCAGCCCACTGCCCACCTGGCCGTCTGGTAGCGCTTGGCTGCCTCCGCGTAAACCTTACCGTAATCCCGCCGCCGCCCTGTCTCCATCGTCCTCTTCTCAATGTTTCGTCTCGCCACCACCGCAGGTACAAGGCGGAGGCCAAGCGGCACACATACGTGACGCCCACCAGCTACCTGCAGCTGCTGGACTGCTTCCGCGGTCTGCTGGCGCGGCAGCAGCAGGCGGTCACGGCGCAGCGGCGGCGGTACGAGGTCGGCCTGGAGAAGCTGGCGGGGACGGAGGAGCAGGTGAGGGGTTGGGAGGCAGGCGGGGAAGAGGGGGCTGGGGGTGCGCGCGGGCTGGGGGTGCGGGTCCAAGTGTCTGCGTGGTGGGGCCGAAGGCACAAGCACGTCGCCTCCGGAGGTCATGTGCTCAAGAGCTTGGTGTTAATGGGGCTGAGGGGCGTGGGGCTGGTGTCGACTCTTCGTGCACTTAGCCTGTGCGACCGATTCGTGTCACCCACGCACGCCGCCGCCAGGTGCTGGCCATGCGTGCCGAGCTGGAGGAGAAGCAGCCCAAGCTGATCGCCAGCGGCAAGGAGACCGCGGAGCTGATCTCGCTGGTGGAGGTGCAGACCGCGGAGGCGGACAAGGTCAAGACCCTGGTGCAGGTGCGCGACTGCGGCGTTGGGGCGGGGGAGGGAGGGGGCTTCGGGCGGCTGCTGGTGCGCATAGCCCAGGGCGCCTGCCTGGCTGCTTGACGCCGCTGTGCCCAAACCTCAGCCCTGCTGCGGATGTCTCATGTGCTGCCGCGTGCCTTAACGCCCCGTGTCACGTGCCCTGCTGCCGCGTCCGTCTGTGTGCCCTGCCCCTGCCGCCACCTGACCCCGTCCGGTTGCAGGCGGAGGAGGCCAAGGCCAAGGAGGAGGCGGACAAGGTGGGCGCCATCAAGCAGGAGTGCGAGAACGACCTGGCGGAGGCCATGCCCGCCTTCAACGCCGCCATCAAGGTGAGGGGGCATGGGGAGGGCGCGGCGGGACCTGCTGGCACGACCTGGCGGGAGAGGCCGACACTTACATGGGAGGGCGGCGGGGTATCAGGGTGATGGAAGGCGTGGGGGGCTTTGTCGGTCCACAGACCTACAGTCCGGCTGACGCTGACACGGCCATCCTTCCTCGCTCCGCCTCGTGTGTCACCCCCCCCCCCCCAAAAGGCCCTGAACACGCTGACGAAGAACGACATCAGCGAGGTGAAGGGCATGAAGGCGCCGCCGCAGCCAGTGCGTATGGTCATGCAGGCCGTTTGGTGAGTGGTGGCCGCGTCTTCCTCCGCGCTGTGTCCGCACACTGATCACGCCCCGTCGACCTGGCGTGCCTGGGCTTCTTCACTCTCCATCCCCCATCCCTACCAACGCCCCCACCTGTCCTGTGCACCCGTCCTCTACACCTGTCCTGTGCACCCGTCCTCCGCACCTGTCCTGTGCACCCGCCCTCCGCACCTGTCCTGTGCACCCGTCCTCCGCACCTGTCCTGTGCACCCGTCCTCACTCACCTGTCCTCACTCACCCGTCCTCACTCACCCGTCCTCACTCACCCGTCCTCACTCACCCGTCCTCACTCACCCGTCCTCACTCACCCGTCCTCACTCACCCGTCCTCACTCACCCGTCCTCACTCACCCGTCCTCACTCACCCGTCCTCACTCACCCGTCCTGCACCCGTGCTCACCCGCATTCCCCCCCGCAGCATGCTCAAGGGCCTGCAGCCCACCAAGGTCAAGGACAAGGACGGGCGCTGGGGGCTGGACTGGTGGGAGACGTCCAAGCGCATGCTCAGCGACATGGGCTTCCTGGACAGCCTCATGACCTTTGACAAGGTGTGGGGGGGCCTGGGGGGGGGGGGCAGGGGGGAGGACGTGACCGGGAGGGGGGGCGGTGGCGGTGTGTGTGTGGACGGCACGGTCGGTAAATCCTGGTTGCAACGTGCTTCGACAAGGGGTGTTGCAGGGGGTGCCCGCAAATGTCAACGTGGTGGGAGTCGGACGGGTAGGTTTCAGGGCCTGAGGTGGGCGTTCAGCGGTGGGTTTGTAACGGGAGGGGGAGGGGCGGCAGAAAGTGGCCGGAGTCGGGAACCCCTCTTTGTCCAGGTCGCCCACCGCACCTGCTGCTGCCCTCACGGCCCTCCCTCCATCCCTACCACCCCCTCCTCCTCCTGCTGCTGCTGCTGCCCTCACGGCCCTCCCTCCCTCCATCCCTACTACCCCCTCCTCGTCCCGCTGCTGCTGCTGCTGCGCGCGCAGGACAACATCCCGGCCGAGGTCATCACCGCGCTGCAGCCGCTGCTGTCCGACCCCAACTTCCAGCCCGCCAAGATCAAGAAGGTGTCGCAGGCGGCGTTCGGGCTGTGCAGCTGGGTGCGCGCCATGGACACCTACGACCGGGTGGCCAAGGTGGTGGCGCCCAAGCGCAAGGCGCTGCAGGTGCGAAACGTTTGTTGTGTGTGACCTGTGTGTGTGTGTGTGTGTATGTGTGTGTGTGAGAGAGTGTGTGTGTATGTGTGTGTGTGTGTGTGCTGGCCCATCAAGTCTTCCGCACACAGGACTAGGAGGTGGCAGCAGGCTTGTTTGCCCTTGGTGTGACCTTCTCATGGCACGCAGCCCTTATGGAGAGGTCCACCAAGCTCTCAATTTACCAAATACTGAACCCGTCCTTCTCTCAACCGCCGCCTTCCTCCCGTTCCCTACCCGCTACCCCTACCCCTACCCCCGTGCCCTTCCCCCCACCCCTACATCTCCTTCGTCATTAACTTATATGCATGGAACCCCCCACCCCGCCCCATGCACCCTCAGGAAGCCGAGCAGCAGCTGGCCGTCGTGATGGCGGACCTGGGCGCCAAGCAGGCGCAGCTGCGCGCCGTGGCGGAGCGGCTGGCGGGGCTGCAGTCGCAGCTGGAGGCCGCCAAGGGGCGCAAGGCGGAGCTGGAGGCCGACGTGGCGCTGTGCGAGGAGAAGCTGGACCGCGCCACCAAGCTCATGGCGGGGCTGGGCGGCGAGAAGAAGCGCTGGAGCGCCAAGGTGGAGGAGCTGGGAGAGCAGTACGTGCGGCTGATCGGTGAGGAGTGCGGGGGGGGGGGGGTGGATGGGATGGGTGGGCAGGGTGCAGGAGGGAGGGGGTAGGGGGAAAAGGAGGGCAGGCTGGAATGCTGCTATTGTTGTGTGGTGCGGGGAGGGTGAGAACATACACCGAACACAGCCTAGGGTTTTGAAAACCCCCCTGCCGCATTGCACGTAAGATGCGCAAGCCACGCGTATTGCAAACAGTATGTGTGATCAACACACACACACACACACACACACACACACTCACACACACACACACACTTTCACACACACACACACTTTCACACACACACACACACACACACACTTTCACACACACACACACACACACACTCGCACACACACACACACACACACACACACACTTTCACACACCACACAGGCGACATGCTGCTGTCCGCGGGCGTGATCGCCTACCTGGGGGCCTTCAGCGCCGAGTACCGCGCCGCCGCGGTGGCGGGCTGGGCGGCGCAGTGCGCCTCGCGCGGCGTGCCCTGCAGCCCCCACTTCAGCCTGCTGGGCGCGCTGGGCGAGCCGGTGGCGCTGCGGCAGTGGGCCATCTGGGGTCTGCCCAAGGACGACGTCAGCGCCGCCAACGGCATCATCGTCAAGGAGAGCAGCCGCTGGCCGCTGTGCGTCGACCCACAGGTAGGCTGTGGGCTGAGGAGGGGGGCGGGGTGGGCGCAGGAGGGGGTTACTGGTAAACAGTCCCGGTGAACGTGACAGAAATAAACTGCGAAGAACGTGACTGCGCTGCTGCAGGAGGGGGGCGGGGCGGGTTGGTGGGGCTGGTGGGATGATGGGCTTGGGCGGGAAGGGGGGGGGCAGGGGGGGCGGGCGGGTGTGTGAGGAAGGGCGGTGGGAGCTCGCGGCTGCTTGCAGAATGTGCCGGCACGGCAATGCCCTCGTGGCACGTGGTGCTCAAAACCTTGTTGACGCTCGCTCGCTTTCGACCCGCCGGCCCAACGCCCACCCACCCGCAGGGCCAGGCCAACAAGTGGATCCGCAACATGGAGTCGGGGCGGCACATGCTGGTGCTCAAACCCGCCACCGACCCCACCTACCTGCGCTCGCTGGCGGCGGCGCTGCCCATGGGCTTCCCGGTGCTGCTGGAGGGGCTGGGCGAGCGACTGGACGCCAGCCTGGAGCCGGTGCTGCTCAAGCAGACCTTCAAGAGCGTGAGTGTTTGTGCGCATGCAGAGAGAGAGAGAGAGAGAGAGAGAGAGAGAGAGAGAGAGAGAGAGAGAGAGAGAGAGAGAGAGGGAGAGGGACTGCATCCCGGTCAGGGCGTCCATAAGCAGGGTGTGGTCAGGGTGTTATGGCTTAAAACCGTACAGTTGCGCTTTCTCTCGCTGCTGGTGCCTCATGCCCACCCATTGGTGCGGGTGCTTCTGGTTGTGCTTCTGCCTTGTGCCCTCGTCATCACCCGCCCTGGTGTTTCTTTCTTACCTCTACCCCCAACCCCGCCTACCTTGTTGTCCTGCTAACAAAAACAGTCCGGCATGCAGTGCGTCAAGCTGGGGGACCAGGTGGTGGAGTGGGGCCCGGGCTTCCGCCTGTACATGACCACCAAGCTCCGCAACCCACACTACCCGCCAGAGGTAGGAGGGAAACGGGGACAGCGGGCGGCAGAGGACATGGGGCGGGGGCTTTGTCTGCTGGGCAGTACGATACACGCGGAGGAAGGGTTTGGCATAGAGGTGTGCATTACTGGGACCTCTCCCCAGCTACTTGCCCTCTTTCTCCCTTGCATCATGCCTCCCCCGCTGCGCCGCGTGCAGGTGTGCACGCGCGTGGTGCTTCTCAACTTCTGCATCACGCCCGCCGGCCTGGAGGACCAGCTGCTGGGCATTGTGGTGGCCAAGGAGCGGCCGGAGCTAGAGGAGGAGAAGAGCAAGCTCATCATCACGGGTGAGCGAGCGAGCGAGCAAGCACATCGCGAGTCCCCGCTTGACATAAGCTGCCACGACCTCCTGCCACGCCGGCTCAACTCACTTTGTCCTTGACTACGGCTGACTTCTTGCATCCGCCGCCTTGCGTCCCCACGCACGACCGCGCCGTCGCTGCCACAACTAACAGGCGCCGAGAACGCGCGGCGGCTGGTGGAGATCGAGGACCAGATCCTGGCAGTGCTGTCCTCCAACCAGGGCTCCATCCTGGACGACGGCGAGGCGGTGGCGGTGCTGCAGGAGGCCAAGCGCCTGAGCGACGAGATCGCGGCCAAGCAGGTCGAGGCCGCCAAGACGGAGCAGGCCATCGACAAGGTGGGCGCGCGCGCGGAAGGGCGGGTGGGGTAGCCATCCATAGGATGGTGTTTATCAAATGGTTGTGAAGTGCCGATGGGGGTGGGGGCGCAGATAGATGCATATGGCAAATGGAGGGCTGCTTGGCGTCATGCCTGCCGGACTTGAAGCTGCGTGCTTCTTCAGGCATACATGCAAAGCCCAAAGCCCCCAAAACCTAGGAGCAGCAAGGTAAGGTGACACTGTCAAGCATCCCGAACCCTGCGCGCGCCCCCGCCGGCCTCCCGTTTCCCTACCTGCCCCAGGCCCGCACCGCCTACCAGCCCATCGCCGCGCACGCCAGCGTGCTGTACTTCTGCGTGGCGGAGCTGCTGGCGGTGGACCCCATGTACGCCTTCTCGCTGACCTACTTCGTGGGCCTGTTCCTGCGCTCCATCGAGGACTCGCCGCGCCACCCCGCCGTGCCCAAGCGACTGGCCCTGCTGCAGGAGCACTTCACCTTCTTCCTGTACGTCAACGTGTGCAGGTGAGAGGCCGCGCGGCGGCGCAAAATGAAGACGTCGATGCTGCGCCGTGTGCAGCGGTGCTTCGAATCGGCCCGGCAAGGCCCTCCATGCGATTCGCCATCATGACTGACAGAGCGCTTCATACATCCTTTTTTTTCGTTGCCCAATGCCCCCTGCTGTTGATCCCCGCAGGGCTTTGTTTGAGAAGGACAAGCTGCTGTTCGCGTTCAGCCTGGCCGCCAGCATCCACGTGGCGGCCGGCAAGCTGGCGCCGGAGGCGGTGCGCTTCATGGTCACAGGTGCGTGGGCATGGCTGGTTGCGAGTGGGGGCCTGCTGGGTGCAGGCCCGGCTCGGGTCCAGCGCGCTTGGTGTGCGCCTGCGCTTTCTGCGCCTCCCCATGTTTTGCGCCTCCAGCATCGCTGACCGCCCTTGCATGCTACCTTTCCCCTGCCCCCGCCCTGTCCCCCCCACCACATGTCCATAGGTGCACTGTCCATGGACAACCCGCACCCCAACCCCTCGCCCGCCTGGCTGAGCGACCAGTCCTGGTCGCACCTCTGTGAGCTGGAGGCCGTGGCGGAGGCGTTCGGCGGGCTGCGGGCCAACCTGGCCACGCACAACGATGCGTGGAAGGTCGTGTACGACAGCACCGTGCCGCACGAGCAGGTGCGTGTGTACGTGTATGTGTTAACAAAAACAAAACAAACAGGGACAAGCCGTGTGTGGGCATTGGCGTTTGCTGCGGCGATGTGGGGTTGGCGAGGGGCTGGCTTCGGTCAGCAAGCACGCGAGGGTGGCGAGCGCCACACTGCGGCGCTGAAGACGATGCAGAGCTTTAAGGAGCATGACTCGCCATCATTTAAACCTCTTGCCTGAGCGTGCGCGCATGTCTGTCGCGGATTTGTGTGTGTGCGTGTGTGTGTGTGTGTGTGTGTGTGTGTGTGTGTGTGTGTGTGTGTGTGTGTGTGTGTACGTGTGTGCGGTGGCGCTCGCAGGTGCTTCCGGGCGTCTTCCAGGAGCGGCTGGACGCCTTCCAGCGGCTGCTGCTCATGCGCTGCCTGTGCCCCGACAAGCTGGTGCCGGCGGTGGCAGCCTACGTGGCGGGCAGCATGGGCTCGCAGTGAGTAGAGGGGGGGGGCGGCGCTGCGCCGGGTCTATGTCCAGGCCGGCATGCCCTGTGCTAACACACACACACACACACGACCCTTTCCCTTGTGCTTTCCTAACACACACACACACACACACACACACACACACACACACACACACACACACACACACACACACACACACACACACACATACACACACACCTCCTGCGCGCCGTGCCGTTCCCCCAAACGGTGCCCTTGCCGCCCTGTGCCTCCGCCCCGCTGCCGCCCTTCTTCCGGCCCACCTCTGCGCCCGCCACCTCCCCTAACGCCTTCTCCTCCCAACTCCAATGCGCTTCGCCCCCCGCCCCCCGCCCCCCTTCCCTCAACCTCAGCTACGTCGAGCCTCAGGACTTCAAGCTGGGCTCCATCTTCCTGGACAGCACCGCCTCCATGCCCATCGTGTTCGTGCTCAGCCCCGGCTCCGACCCCATGGCCGACCTGCTGGCCTTTGCGGAGGAGAAGCGCAAGCAGGTGCGTGCGCGGGCTGCGTGCAGCGGCGGCTGCTGGTAAACCTTCTTGGGTGGGGATGGTTCGGGCTGGCCCGTCCTGGCGTGTGCTGGCTTTCAGTCACAGGGTTACGCCACAGGGTTACGCCATGGAGTCAAGTTTAGAAACGATTCTTATGCAAGGGTCTCAGACTAATAGAACCCGACCAACCGGGGCCGAATGCAACTGACCTAACCGAACAGGTGGAGGCGGTGAGCCTGGGCCAGGGCCAGGGCCCCATTGCGGAGAAGGCCATTGCCGCCGGCATCCGCGAGGGCAGCTGGGTGGTGCTGCAGAACTGCCACCTGGCCAAGTCTTTCCTGCCGCGGCTGGAGCTGCTGTGCGAGCAGCAGCTCACAGCCGGCGACGTGAACCCCGAGTTCCGCCTGTGGTGAGTCAGATGGCTTCACGGCGGTGCGGTGCGGTGCGGTGCGGTGCGCGCTCTCTGTCTTCCATTCCTTTCGCCATCCTTCCGGTGCTGCGCTCCCCTCACGTGCTCCACTCCTCACCTCCATGACCCCCCCCCTGTTTGCCTTTGCCTTCCTTGCTAGTTTGGTTTTCGGTTTAGATTGGGCTGGTATACACAATCCCCCCCCACTCTCGCCCTCACCCTTCCCCCCTGGCCCCCCTTTCCTCATCACCTCCCCAACCCAACTCACCTTCCCGCTGCCTCCTCCCTACCCTCCCTCCCTGCCCTCCCTACCCTCCCTGCCCTCCCTACCCTCCCGCCCTGCCCTCCCTCCCTCCCTGCCCTCCCTCGCACCCTCCGCCCCGGCCACAGGCTGACCTCCTACCCGTCCGACATCTTCCCACCCTCGGTGCTGGAGAACGGCCTCAAGATCACCAACGAGCCGCCCAAGGGCCTGCGTGCCGGCATGGAGCGAATCTACAAGTCGGAGCCGCTCACCGACAAGACGTTCTTCGAGGGCGCGCTCAGGCAGCCCGACGCCTTCAAGCACCTCACCTACGCGCTGGCGTTCTTCCACTGCGTGGCGGTGGGGCGCAGGTGCGTCTTGGATGGTGGAATGCTGCCATGGGCCCATTGGGCACCTGGGGCACTCCGTGCACGGTTCCCTTCTTGTGTGCGCGCTGCACGGTGCAAGATGCCTGTGATGTGTCCACCCTTCACACTCTTGCGCCCAAAAAACTTCTGTATGTCCCACGGCGCTGCCGCCCATAATTGCATCCCCGCCCCTGCCCCGCACCCCCTGCCGCCCGCCCTCCAACCAATCGCTGCCACCCCTCCCCCGCAACAACAACCCTCCCGGCCCCGCCTCTTCCCCCCATACCTCGCTCTCCTCCTCCCCCCTTTGTGCATTGGGCACGGGTCATTGGGCTGGTGTTTACAACCCCGCCTCCCCCCTCTCCACACACCGTCGCTTCGGTCGTTTCGCTTCTGGTTTCTGGAATGAACTACCCCCTCTCCACACACCTCTACCTGCCCCCTGCAGGAACTACGGTCCGGTGGGGTGGAACATCCCCTACGCCTTCAACGAGAACGACCTGCGCATCAGCCTGCGGCAGCTGCGGCTCTTCCTGGACGAGGCCGACAGCGGCGGTCCGCCGCTGCGCATGCTGGTCTACACCGCCGGCGAGTGCAACTACGGTGGCAAGGTGGGCGGTGGGCGGGGTGCGGGGGCGGGGAACATGGGGAGGGAGAGGGGAGGGAGAGGGGAACATGGGGAGGGAGAGGGGAGGGAGAGGGGAGGGAGAGGGGAGGGAGAGGGGAGGGAGAGGGGAGGGAGAGGGGAGGGAGAGGGGAGGGAGAGGGGAGGGAGAGGGGAAAGCGTGCGCGTGCTGTTCAGGGCCGGGGGGGGGGGGGGGGAAGAGATGGAAACGTGTGGAGGCATGCACAGGCAAGTGGCTTCGGGCCACGCAGGCTCCGGGCCGTGGTGTACAGGGGTGTTACAGGGGATTGCCTGACTCTCAAAGACACATGCACGCACATATGCAAGCACACACACACGCACGCACGCACGCAGGTGACGGACGCCAAGGACCGGCGCACGCTGATGACGTTGCTGGAGCAGTACTATCGCAAGGAGGTGGCGCTGGGGGACGCCAAGTTCGGGCCGGGCGTCAGCTTCGACCTGCCGGAGACGGGTAAGAGCCGGCAGCGGCAGCGACAGCGGCCCTGATGCGCATGGACGACAAGAGTTAGCAGTCTACCGCTAAGCCTGCATGGCCTGCATTAGGAACCATATGGCGCACACACGGCCGGATTAGCTGTCCGCTGTCCGCTTCGACGTGCCTCAAAACACCCTCCCCGCCTCTAGCCGATATATCCTTGCGCCACTTGGTTTGGCTTAGCTTGGTCAAATATTTACACCGCCCCCTTTGGCCAATGTGCTCGGTCAAACATCAGGCTTTATTCACATTCTTGTTGGGTTGCAGTGGTCGCTTTGGTTTCTGGAATGAACTACCCCCAACCCAACCCACCCAACCCAACCCCCCAACCCTCACCGCCCCAACCCCCCGCCCCCCACCGTCCAGGCGACTACCCGCACTACCTGTCGGTGCTGTCGCGGCTGCCACTGGGCGAGGCGCCGCCCGAGGTGTTCGGGCTGCACCCCAACGCCGCCATCACCCGCGACCTGGCGGAGGCGCGCCAGCTGCTGGACGGGCTGGCGCTGACCACCACCTCCCTCACGGCAGCGGCGGCGGCCGCGGCGGGCGGCGAGGGCGAGGGCGTGGGCGAGGAGGGCAGCGCGGCGGGGCGGCGAGGCGGCGAGGAGAGCGCGGGGCCGTCGGCGCAGCCGTCAGAAGGTGGGGGGGATCAGGGGAAATGGAGGCATGGGCGTAGGGACAATGCGCAGTCGACTGATTGGGCGTTTAGGACCGTGGCCTTTCCTGAACACTGTCCAGCCACAAGACCAGGTGGTGCGTGAGTGTCTTGGAAGCAGCACGTCATACTTTGACTCGTCCGGTCTGCCAAACCTTATCCTCCTTTCTCCGCGTGCAGCAAACGGCCCTCGCGCGCAGCACAGCGCCGGCGGCGGCGCCAGCGCCAGCGGCGGCGGCGGCCACCACAGCGCCAGCGGCGGCGCCGGCCACCACGGCGCTGGTGGCGGCGCCGGCCACCATGGCGCTGGCGGCGGCGGCGGCGGCTCCAGCCTGCGCCACATCGCGGCGGAGATCGCGGCCAAGCTGCCGGCGGACTTTGACCTGGAGGCAGCCAGCTCCGCCTACCCGGTCACCTACCTGGACTCCATGAACACGGTGCTGGTGCAGGAGCTAGGCCGCGCCAATGCGCTGCTGCAGGTGGGGTGGGGTGGGCAGGCGGGTGCGGATGCGGATGCGGATGCAGTGCGGTGCGCCGGGGGGTTGTAACGCTGTGTTGCTGTGGCGATGCTGGCTGACAAGGCGGGGATGCGGCGGGGGTTGAGTAGGCGCGGAGCCGGAAACAGATGCGGCCACACATCAGGACGACGAAATCGTGCACAATTCCCTACCAGTGCACATCGTCAGTACCGTATCGGAATGCCCACCCCCACACCCCCTTATGCATTGGGTTTGGTTTAGTTTGGGCTGGTAACCACAACCCCCCACACCCCCTTGGTCACCACCGGCGGCCATCGGTACGCACCTTAACCTCGCCTGCTGCCTACCTGCTCCACTTCGCTACAATATCCTTGCAACCCCCCCCCCCCCCCGTTTCGCTTCTGGTTTCTGGAATGAACTACCCCCACACACCACACACACACGCCGACACGCGCCACCAGGTGATCCGTGTGAGCCTGGAGGAGCTGGCGCGGGCGCTGCGCGGCGAGGTGGTCATGAGCGGCGAGCTGGAGCGTGTGGCGCACTCGCTGGGCGCTGGCAAGGTGCCCGAGGCCTGGCTGGCCAGGTCCTTCCCCAGCCTCAAGCCGCTGGGCAGCTACGTGAAGGAGCTGCTGGAGCGGGTGGCGTTTTTCGACGCCTGGCTGCACTCGGGGCCGCCGCCCGTGTACTGGATCAGCGGCTTCTTCTTCACGCAGGTGCGTGCGGGGCGGAGGGGGCAGAGGTAGCGGGCAGAGGAAGGGGGCAGAGGTAGGGGGGCAGAGGTAGGGGGGCAGAGGTAGGGGGGCAGAGGTAGGAGGCAGAGGGGGGCATGGTGCGGGGGGGTTGTGGTTACCAGCCCAAACTAAACCAAGCTAAAGGAGGGGGGGGCATGGGAGCGGGGCGCACACACGAGGCAGCAGGGCACGAGAGGATGAGGATTGATGGGAGGTGTGCCACGTGCCAGACGGGCGTTGAAAGGGTTGGGGAGCTGGCGATGGTGTGGTGGTGGTGTGGTGGTGGGGGGCACGGGGCCTCGGCCTCGAGGCACGTGGTCACTTCCTGACGTGCCATTCCCACCTCCCCTACCTCCCCATCTACCTGCACAACGCCAGGCTTTCCTGACGGGCGCCAAGCAGAACTACGCGCGCAAGCACAAGATCCCCATCGACCTCATAGACTTCCGCCACACCGTGTGCGACAGCCCTGCCGACACCGCCACGCCGCCCACTGACGGCGTGCTGTGCGGCGGCATGTGGCTGGAGGCCGCGGGCTGGGACCCGGTGCGCCACCGGCTGTGCGAGAGCGAGCCGCGCGTGCTGTTCGTGCCGCTGCCGCCCGTGCACTTCCGGCCGGCGCAAGTGGCGCAGGAGGGCGGCAAGAAGGGCGGGCAGCAGCAAGGCGAGGGCGGAGAGGAGGGCGAGGACGAGGCGGAGGCGGAGGCCAGCGAGCAAGAGGTGAGCGCCGCAATGAGGACGAGAGGGTCAGCAGGGGTCCGCAGTCAGGCGATTGCCGTGCCTGCAGGTGACACCGACCAGCCCTCCCCCATGCACGCTGCACGTTGCACGCTTCTTATCGTGCGACACGTGCACGCTTCTTATCGTGCGACACGTGCACGCTTCTTATCGTGCGACACGTGCACGCTTCTTATCGTGCGACACGTGCACGCTTCTTATCGTGCGACCCGATCGATGAGACTAACGCCCCTCCCCCCCATTCATCAACGTCACGGTGCCGACGCGTGCGCAGCTGCCCGAGGGCTGCACCGTGGCCTACGTGTGCCCGCTGTACAAGACCAGCGAGCGGCGCGGCGTGCTGTCCACCACCGGCCACTCCACCAACTTCGTGTGCGACGTGATGCTGCCGTCCTCGGAGCCGGAGTCCCACTGGACCTTGAGAGGCGTGGCGCTGCTCACAAGCCTGGACTCTTAGCACTGCGCGGCTGCTGCATCGGTGGCATGATTCATGACGTGATTAATGAGCACGCGGCGGTGACACATAGAAAGATGGTCAAGCTGCGCGAGGGAAGGTTGACGTGAGGGCGGTTCGGCTCGACGTACCGTATGGTTGCCCGATTGGTGAGTAGTGTGGCTGCGTGCGATTACTGAGGGCGTGCGGCGTGCATGCGTACATTGTTTCAGGGTTCGTCGAGCGCGAGCATAGCGCGAAGTCCTGACGTGCATGACACGCGGGTGCCACGCATTTGTGGAGGATAGATGACGCGCTGACTCGGCATGTGTGATCCCCAGCTATAGTCTAGCCGACTCAGCCCCCTCCCGTCAGCGACTTGAGGAGAAGGTATGAAGTACGAAGAAGCCGGCGGCTTGGGGAAAAGGTATTGGAGAAGCCGGCGATGGCAGGTGCGGCTGGCACGGCATCTGGGAACGAAAGCGCCACGGCACGCCGGGCAATTTTGTCGTACGCAACCAACCGTCCTGATCGATCCATCCACTCGTTTCGCCATGGGCAAGCATTCCTGGCCTGCGCTACAACACTTCTAAGCGCGGCTCGCCTTTGCCAGGGACCATTGGTGCGGCCTGATTTACAATGGTGCCCAGCACAGCACCGCGCGCGCTCTGAACTAGAGTCAGACCGTGGCGCAGCCCCGCAGGCCAACCTTGGCCAAGAAGAGGGGGAGGCGCGCAGGCACATCGGGCCGGGTGGGCCCGCAGGCCGGGCGCGATATTCGCAAAATAATTCCTGCGAGTGACTGCTTAGGATATCTCCTTTTTCCGGCCAGCGCCATGCAAAGCTCACGGCAATTTGAGCGAATGGTGGGCCGGTTCCGGTCTTCAACCGCCATGTTACGGACGCATGGCGCGCCACTAGCTCTGCTCGCGCTGCTTGCGGGCATGGCAGGCGCAGCGTACCTCTCGTGAGTGACGCATATTTATCCGTTATGGCGAGACGCAAAAATGTGCGCTGGCGTGGAACAAGGGTTGCAATCGTTTGTGGTGATGGCGCGCAGACCCGACGCCTTTGACACCATCTACCTGCCCGCGACGCCCGAGGAGAAGGTCACTCAGACTTGGACTCTGAGCGAGGCTGGGTCTTCCATTGACGGCATTAAGTGAGCGATGGCAGGCCGTGGTTGGGCGTTGTCGCGTGCTGGGCATGCGTGCTCCAAACATCCCAGATTCGTTGCTCAAGTGCCCTTCCATTTTTACGACACCCAATTCACGAACAGGAACCTGTTGGTCAACAACAACCATCTGGGCAACGGCATCGCCACGCTGACCGACCCGCCCGCCAACCTGACGTCCGGCCCGGGGCTTCAGTACCTCGCCACGGCCGTGCAGGCCTACCTCGCCCTGTATGGTGGCGTGTCGCTGGTGGTTCCGGGAATCTTCTACTTCTGGCCCTCCAACACCAACTCCTTCTACCACGGCGCCACCACCTACGTGCCCGGCGGCCCCGTGGACGTGAGTAGTGTGGGGTGGAAGTGCTGCCGCAGCGTGCCATACGTGCGTGCGTGCCGAGCGCATTTACCCTGATGCCACAATCGCAAGCCGGTGCGCCTAAGAAAGCATACAGCACATGGAGGTCTGGTCTCCCGACGCAACATGCATGTTATCAAAGCACAATCCGTCCACGACTCACGCTTTCGGCTCCATCGCTGCCATGGCACACATGCATGCATCATGGCCATTCCTTCATTGCTATTAGCCCGCTTACCCGCCTGCTCGCTAGCTCATCCCCACCAAACTCACACAACACGTATGCACGCACAACATACGGTATGCATGCACACGCCCGCACGCAGTTCAACGGCGGCGCGGTGTACAGCAAGGCCTTCACCACCCTCAAGTATGGCCCGCTGCTGCTGACCACGCCGCCCTTTGAGTACGAGAACATCTGGACCATCAACTGTGAGCGCGCTGGGGCGGCGCGTCTCACCACTGCGCTGACAGTGCAGATACGGTAGTAGCCGCCGCAGACTTCGTTCCCCCGGCCTGCCCATCCGCGGTCGTGGTATATAGTCACAGGTCCTCCAGCTTTTATCAAACGTGTTACGCATTTCCATCTATCGTCGCTGACATACGTACGTTCGCACGGCCACATGTACACGCCCCGCTCCATCCGTCCCACCCGTACTACACCCGCTCCCCGTGCCACATGTCCCAGTCTACGACGTGTATGGTCAGGTGTACCACACCATCGGCAAGCAGCACGGCAGCAACGGCGGCGCCAAGGTCTACATCGTGCCGCCGGGCTGGGAGGGCGAGCTGCCAGACCCGGTGCGTGCTGGTGGTGCGTTGGGTGGTGGTGTTCTGACATATCAAATGTTGGAAATGTTGTTGCCTCGTTGCATGTCCTTGCCAGCGCCCGGCTGGGTCATGATGCGCGCCGCTTGCCACGTGTCTCGCTCTGCGAGTACTTTATTGCGCACGCCTTCATGGTCACAAGCACGCACTGTTAAGCTTGCTTGCATGTTTATGCAACCGCCACCGCCACATGCGCTCGCAGGACTTTGAGCTGGTGCGCTCGCCCACCATCGAGGGCATCCTGCTGGGCCGCACGCTGGTGGGCGGCAACAACAGCGCCGTCAAGCCCTTCAACCTGGCCTGGACGCTGGAGGTGGGTGGGTGGGTGGGTGGGTGGTAGTTCATTCCAGAAACCAAAAGCGAAACGACCAAGAGAACCCAAACCAGCCAGCCCAACCCAGAGCGCGGAGGTGGTGTGGTCTTAACCTGTGGGTGGGTGGGTGGGTGGGTGGATGGGTGGGTGGGTGGCTGTGTGGCGTGGCGTGGCGCCCTATGTGCATAGGGTGAAGAGGCTGCTGCCCGGCGGTGGCATTGATTGAAGCTCAGCACCCGTAGAGGTGAGGAGGAGGGCGTGTACGGCAAGGTGTACGGGGGCGGCGGATGCACACGCATGACTGTACTGCTGTACCTTGGCTGCGCAGGTGTACGACAACCCCGACGCGGAGAGCCTGCCCGAGGCCATTCGCTTCGCCTACCCCGAGACCAGCCTTGCGGCGGGCGACTGGGAGACGCCGCAGGACCCCCTGATTTTCTGGAAGGTAGGATGAGGTTTGGTTTTGTTCGTGTGTGGCATGACCCCCCAACGGTTGATTCGTTTTCTGTAAAGGATGCCCCGCCCAGGCATTCACTCGCTCCAGCGTGCCGTTCCCAACCACAACCACGTACACACATGCGCTCACACACCATTATGCTACGCTCACATGTGCATGCACCCATCCACTCACCCGCCGTACAACGCCACACGTGCATATGTTCGTACAGCTGGTGGGCGAGGTTTACCGCCGCAATGGCGCCTGGCACATCGAGGACCCGCTCAAGCGCCTGCTGCCCAGCCTGGGGCTGTGGGAGGAGTACGGCTTCGTGCAGGTGTCCGTGACGCCGCTGGCCCTGGACGCTCTGAAGGTACTGCACGCGTGGCGTGTGTGAGCGTCCGGGCGCGTTGATGATATGGTGGTGGTGCGCGGGGCGGCTCCAGACTCCCGGTGTTTGTGTGGCACTCGCGGACTCGCGGCACAATGAAGGCGCTGTGAGAGCGCGACAGCCCGAGTGCCGGGCGTGCGGTTCAAGCTGCTGCATTCCACCTGCTCCCCCGCACCAATAATCTCCTACCTCTTCCCCCCGCCCCTTGCGCGAACGCACGGATGTTTTGGCCCGCAGATCGCGCCGTACTACGCCAACCGCATCCTAACCGCCAAGTGGATCAACCTGGGGCCCAAGGAGCGCGGCTACTGGCAGAACCCCTGGTGAGTTTCAGAAGAGGCGCTGATGCTCATCATCACTGAAATGCTGCAAAGATGCGCATGCACTATAGAGTGGCGAACATGACGCCGAGGCGGGAGGGATTCCTAGCAGGCAGCGGAGCGGCGGTTAGCGGCAAAATTGGAAAAAGCCATCATCATCATGTGGCACGATGCCTACATGCGCTTGATTGTGTGTGTATGAGCCGTGCGCCGGTGCGCGTGTCAGTTTCCCAACCGCCCCAACCGCCCTTCACCTTCCGCAACCTTCGCACTGCCCCGCTCCGCCCCGCCAGGAACCTCGGCGCATACGGTGTGGATTACGTGAACCTTGCCGCACAGCAGAAGTTCTGGAACAGTGAGTTACGTGTGGGGTACGCAGTGGACGCAGCGGCAAAATATGCTAACGGCATGGCACTTTGCATTGGTTGCAACGCCGGTTGCCTACTCGGAGCCTGCCCGCTTCACACTCCTGTACTCATCCCTCATCCCTGAACCCCTCCCGCTCCTGCTCCTGCCCCTCACCTTGCCCCGCCAGTTCCCAACAAGCAACTTGACGCGGTGTACTACTGGGGCTTCGTGGACAGCGACGGCGTGCCGTACACGGGCGCTAACGGCACGGAGTACGAGATCGAGTTCCCCTCCGCCCCGCCCGTCAACGACTACAGCTTCTGGTCCATCGTCGCCAACCGCCATCCCAACGTGCTGCTGGGCGCGCCGCCGCCGCCCGGCTCGCCGCCCGGCCAGCCGGTAAGCATGGCTATGAACAGGCAGGCAGGCAGGCAGGCAGGCAGGCAGGCAGGCAGGCAGGCAGGCAGGCAGGCAGGCAGGCAGGCAGGCAGGCAGGCAGGCAGGCAGGCAGGCAGGCACATTGCGGTTTATGAGCATGTCCTCAAGCAAAGCACTCATCACGTACGGCTGCTGCTGCCCAGCATCAAGCGGCTGCATGCCTCGCCCGCCCCAGCGCATGTACCTCATGTTCGATCAATCCCACACGCACGCCATCAACATCATCACAGGCCTGGTCCAATATCTACAAGGACGCCTACTCCAACAACGGCACCTGGCGCTTCCGCCTGTCTGCCACGCCGCCTCCCGCCAACACCACCGCCGCCAGCCGCGGCTGGAATTGGGTGTCCACGCCCCCCGACACCTTCTACCTGACCCTGCGCCTCTACTCCCCAGGCGCCGCGCCCCTGGCCGACACCTACATCCCCCCGCCCGTCGTGCGCATCAAGCGTGGCGGCGCCTCGCCCGCGCCTGCGCCCACGCCGGCGGCTCCCACGGCTTCGGGCAACCCCTCCGCGTCAGCGCCTGCTGGCCCCTCGCCCTCCGCGCGCCGCCTGCGCCAGCAGCGTTAAGCACTTCGCGCGGTCCCTTCACAGCTCCAAACGATTGCCATGGCATGTTGTACACTTGTACTCTTGAACCTGATGTTGTAACCGCATCTGCATCTGCATCTGCCTGTATAATGGTATGAAGTGTACAGTGCATAACCGTGATGTGCAGGCCCCATCTACAGTGCGGGCATTCGAAGCTCCGAATGAGCATGTACATAGTCCCGGCCGGTCTGCATGACTGGAGATGAGTACAGATAAGGCATGGCAATGGGGGGAGGTGTCCTGGCCCCGGGCTGGTGTACAGCAACACGACATGAAGCGGCAAGCATCAGGGACCTAGGTGGCAAAACAGCTGCGCGCTTGGCTGCGCGCTGTTCGTATCGGCAAGCTGGGCGCACGGAAGGCGCGGACGGGGCGTGCAGGCCTGGCTCCGATATGGCCTGCAATGGTCTGGCTACCTGTAAGCTGGTGTCTAATGGCAGGCGCAAGCTGCGGGACCTATCCGCTGCATACCGTTTTCGGCACTCAGCACACTCAGCACACGAAGCGAGGTGCACGCAAGCCCAGGGTGCTGATTTACACAACTCCCTTTTCCACGCTCACACGCCTACTCCTTTAAGCACCTTCAACGTGCAACGCACGATTGAACCCTTCCGCGCTCTCATGGGCGCACACGCACACACCTAGTCTTAAAGCAAACATCTCCAAGCGCGTTCCACGGGCATCCAGCCATGCAACACGCTGCCTTGCTCGCACGCCGCCACCGTGGCTGTGGGCGCGAGGCGCCGTTCAAACAAAATCGCCCGGTGTCGCCGTAAGCAACAGCGTCACGCCAACGCGTGCCCAGTTCCGCATGTCTGTGTCACCGTGACTCCTCCCCACTACCAACACAGCCATCATGGCCCCACCACACTCTCCGCGCACCCGTCAAAACGCGCGGTGCCATCGGCATCAAGAGGCACCCACGCAGGGCGCTTTGTTGCGGAGCTAGCATGTGACCAGCATCACAACACCTTCAAGATCAGCCTCCGTGCTGCTCAGCTGTTGCCTCTGCCCTCCGTCGCTCCACTCCGCCTTCGCCCACTCCAAATTCTGCTACCACTACAGCCCCGCGCTTCAGCCGCCCCTGGGCAGGCCTCCAGCTCTTGTCGACCGCCCGCGGCTCCCGACGGCGCTGCACAGCCGCTGCTGCCTCCTGCTGCTCCGTCGTCAAGCAGCTTCCAGAGCCCGCCGCAAGTTGAGTAAATGCATGAAGGCATTTACTTCTTGGCCTTCTTGGGCTCGGTGGTGCTCACCTTGAGTTGGTTCTTCTCCTTCTGGATCACAACCGAGAAGGTGCCCACGACCTGCGACGCGACCGGGAGCACGAATGGCAAGGCGGGACGGTTGTGAGCACCTGAAAGTAATCCTCAAATGTACAGTTGTCCTCAACGCAGCTGCCGCTGCATTCCGACACGCACGCATGCGCATCGGGACGCAATGCCCTTGGTGACCCGGCCCCCTCCATTCTCCCGTCCCACTCCATCCTCCCTTTCCCACACCCATTACCCACCTCGGGGTGCAGGCGGATGGTGCACTCGTAGGTGCCCACCGACTTGATCTCGGGGACGGTGATCTCGCAGTCGGACACGTTGCGGCCGGTCTGCTGGTAGATGGCGTCGGCGATCTCCTGAACCTGCACGGAGCCGTAGATCTGGTCCTTCTCGCCGGTCTTCTTCTTCAGCAGGAACTTGCCGATGGTGCCCAGGGCGTTGGCAAAGGCCTGCGCCTGCGCCTTCTCCTCCAGCTTCTTGCGGATCTCGTCCTCCTTCTTGGCGCGGATTTGGCTGCGTTGTTTTACAAGTGGGCGGAATGGAAGAGACCGGGCGTTCAGTGCGGATGCGGGGCCTCGCGCTTTTGTCTTGCGGATGTGCCTGTGCTGGGCGCCGCCGCACGCTGCTGCCCCCATTTCGCAGACGAGCACGGTCGTGCTGCCCACCTCCCCCGCTGCCATCAACCGCACCACAAATCCCACATTCCCGTAGTCACCACACCACATTCACACCCCCGACATGATGCTGACTCCACACTCACTTGAGGATGCCATCGCTGGCAATCTTAGCCATGCCGTTGGGCAGCAGGAAGTTGCGCCAGTAGCCCACAGGCACGGTCTGCGTGTGAGGCGGGCGCGGGCGCGGGCCGGCAAACGCACAGAGGCTCAGGCAGCATTTTCGGCCGGTGGCTGCAACGCAGCACTGGATAGGTACCGGTAGTGCGGAATACATTGCGCGCACTAGCGCACAATACGTGCGCACTGGAGTAGGGGCGCCGTGCCCTCAGCTGCAGAGAAGCTGGGCCCATCCGGGCTGGCTGGCAGTGGCTTTCGCTTCAACAACAGCCGTGCTGGCATGCGCAGCAGGACCTTCAGAACTGTGTTGGGTGCCTCTCTGGGGGCTGGTTAGAGTACCCGCACGCGGTCACTGTTCGTCCAGGTCATACCCCAAACCGGCATCAGCGTGCGCCTGTCAGCGCCGGCGACTGTGCCGCAGCAGCCGGAACGGGCCCGCCAGAATGCTGCGCAGCCGTGCTGCTGCGGATGCTAACGCTGCTTGCTGCTGCAGCTGCGGCGCAACGCAGTGCGAAAGCATTGCAAAAGCCCTGGACGTTGGCAAAGCTCCGTAGCCCTGGGGCTGCGACAGGAACATCGCCACCGTAAGCTCTGGCCCTGTCGTGCAACTGTGCGGCTGCAGCATTGCATACAACGCCGCTGCTGCACGCCTGCTGACGCCCGCTGCTGCACGCCCGCCCGGTTGCTGTTGCAGCCGGGACGGCTGGCTCCCTTTCGGTCACGCCAGAGCTGTTCCGTATCATTTGCTGCTGCACGCCTCCTCTGTTGGTCGCCTGCCTGCCCGCGGGCTTCCAGTCCGAAAGCCGCTTGTGCTGCTCCTCCGCTCCGGACGGGTGTGGGGCTCCGGCTGCTCCACTGCCACGGCCGCTTGTCCGTTGTCCGCTCGCCCGGCTGGCCAAACCATTGCTCCAAACCTTTAATGTAAACCCTCCATCCCCTTGGCTCGCTCGTAGCCCCGCTTTCGTTCTGGCCAACATCGACCAGTCGCCCGTTCACCACGCAGCTCACCTTGATCTCGCCCTCCTTGCCAACGTTAGGAATGTCCGAAATCAGGATGATCTGCACGCCAAGCCGACACAAAGAGAAATGCTTAACAATTGTCCAGCCACAGAACCGGCGCCCACGCTCTCCAGGCCAACCCAGTTCAGTCGGTGCTCAATTGGAAAGCATGGAGCATCATGGGAGCTTGTGGCGGGCACAACCACGCTGGCGACCCCCTCGCGCTCGCCGAATTTCGTGGTCGGCCACGGCTGTGGTGGCGGGGCCCCCGTAAGTGCCCTCCCCCACCTTGGTCTTCTTGGCCACCTTCTTGTTGGCCTCCACGACCAGGGCAGTGCGCGACGAGGCAGCGCGCACAGGGGCCGCCTTGAAGGCAGCCCGGTTCTGCAAGGGCAGCGGCAAACAGCGGGGACCGTCGGCTGCTGCAGCGCTGTGTCCGCAAATAGTCTGCAAGCTCAATAATATTGTATCCCTGCTTAACGCTACTCGCTGCGGCTTTCCTAGCGCTCTCACCAGGGTAGCACCGCGCATGGAGGTCTGCATTTTGGGACTGTTATATGAGGTTAAGTAAAGAAGCAGTCACAAAAACGCAAACTTAAAGGTTTGTAGACGGGCGCATGTAGACGTCTGGCTCGCGGTCGCCTGCAAGCTGCGCGCATGGGCGACCAGCAAGTCTCCCGCGAGAGCTTTTAAGCATGCTGCCTTTCTGGAATAGTTCATTAACATGTGCTCTTTTGGTTACACAAGCTCGCGTTATCGAGCCAGGCGCAGACCTGCGCACCTGGCCACACCTGCGCCAACCCCCCCTCCGTGTTCCCCTCGCCGTCACTCGACCCCCATACAACAGTGCCTCGCTACGCCTCGGCGCACAGTATCCCCCAGGCATGTTACTCTCTCAACAGGCGTTGCTCCGTGGGCATGTAACACTATGCCTTCCAAGTCACACACACTCGGCCAAGCTCACCTCTCACGCACCAGCTCCCTCCCTGGCTCGCCCATACCCCGCCACTACCCTAATCATGTCCCACTCCCAAATCAACCCCCCCAACAGCTTCCCAACGCCCCCTCAGAGCTTGTAGCTCTTCCGCAGCAGCGCCACATCGCGGCCCGCCGCCGCCAGTGCGTTCACAACGCCCCGCACGTCCTCCTTCAACGTCTTGGCCACCAGGCCGTAGTTCATCTCGAACCGCTGCACCAGCGTCAGCGCCTCCAGCGACCGCGCCGCGTAGTCCACGTCAGCGCCCTCCTGCGCCTCGCCAGCGCCCCCGCCCGCCGAGGAGGAAGCAGCGCCAGCGCCCGCACCCGCACCCGCACCCGCAGCGGCTGGCGCAACCGCGGCCTTGGCGCTGTCCACGAACGCCTGCACCATGCGCGTGGACAGGTTGGCCTTGATGACCTCGGCGTAGGTGGCGGGGTCGATGGAGCGGATGTAGGAGTCGAGCACTGCTGGGTGGCCGGACAGCGCCTTGAGCGCCTGCTCGAACTCGTGCGCGTTCTTGGGCGGCTTGGGCTTCTTGGGCGCCTTGCTCTGCGCCACGGCCAGCGCCGCCGCCGCCAGAGCCGCCGCCGACTTGCCGGCACCGCCGGCGCTGCCGCCGCGGGCCGCGGCGGCGGTGCTCGTGGGCGAGGACTCGCCGCTGCTGCTGGCGGCGGTACCGCTGGTCGCGGCGGGGGTGGCAGTGCTGGCGGAAGCTACCGGCGCTGGCGCGTGCGCCTGCTTGGCTGCCGTCGCCGTCACCGCCGGCGCAGCCGCCTGCTTGCTGCCCTCCTCCTCGTCGTCTGACACCTCCTCCACCAGGATCTTGTGCCGCACCGGCGGCGCCTGCGCCGGCGCCGGCGGCGTCGCCGCCTTCGCGGCCGTCCCATTCGCATGCGGCTTCGGCGCAGCGCCGCCCGCGCCCACGCCCGCCGCCGCCGCCTTGGCCTGCAGCTGCTGCACGCGGCCCAGCTCCTCCTGCAGCGCCGGGTCGTCGGGCTGCGCCTCCAGCAGTGCCGCCAGCGCCTCGGCGGCCTCGGCGTAGCGGCCCAGGTCGCGCAGCGCCAGCGCCCGCCGCAGCGCCGCCTTGGGGTAGCGCCCGCCCGACTGCTCCAGCGCCGCCTCCGCGTCCAGCAGCGCGTCGGCGGGGCGCCTGCGAACGGACGGAGGGAGGGGGGCGGGCAGGTGGGCGGGCGCAGACGAGGCGAGGCAAGCATTAGAGACGGGGCGGGGCATTGGAGCGCTTGGTGGGCGGGTGGTGCTGCAACTGATGACACGAGCGGGGCTGCAGCCCTCTTTGCAGCCGTCGAACCAAACCCTGCACACGAGTGCACTGCAACTCCGCAAGCAGTGCAAGCCGGCCCCGCAAGCGCCACGCCACGCCACGACCCGAAACGGCCAAGACACGACACGACACCATAATCACACAGCTGACACGGCACGCCGCTGGCCCCTCCTCACTTGAGGTGCAGGTACACGAAGGCGCGGTTGCAGTAGGCGGCGGGGTTGTGCGCGCAGGCGCGGATGGAGCGGGCGTAGTAGTCGCCGGCACGAACGTAGTTGCCCACGCCGTAAAGGCGGTTGCCCTCCTCCCGCAGCTTGGCCGCCTCCTCAGGGTCGCCGGCATCGCCTTGCGCCGCGCCCGCCGCCGCCGAGGTCGAGGTGGCGGCGGAGGCGGAGGCGGCGGGTGGCGCCTGTGTGGTGGCCTTGGCTGCAGAGGTGGAAGGCGCAGCAGCTGCGGGTGCGGGTGCGGGTGCGGGTGGGGGCGCAGACGCCTTGGCTGCGGGCGCGGACGGCGCAGAAGAAGTCGAGGTGGAGGCCGTGGGTGCCGCCGCCGGCTTTGCGGAGGTCGTCGCCGCGGCGGCGCCGGAGCTGGAGGTGGCGATCTTGGCCGCCGCGGTGGCGGGCGGCGAGGTCGCCGGCGCCGCCTCCTCATCGCTCTCGCTCTCCTCCTCCACAATCATCCGCCGCCGCATTCCCGACGGCTTGGCGGCAGCCGCAGTTTCCGTTGCCGCCGCCGGCGCAGCTGGCTTCGCCGCAGGCGCCGGCGCGGGGCCGGCCTTGGCCGCCTCCGCCTTTACCTCCGCCTTGGCCACCTCCGCCTTTACCTCCACCTTGGCTGCCTCCGCCTTCGCCTTGGCAGCCTCCGCCTTGGCAGCCTCCGCCTTGGCAGCCTCCACCTTGGCAGCCTCCGCCTTAGCTGCCTCCGCCTTGGCTGCCTCCGCCTTTACCTCCGCCTCCGCCTTGGCTGCCTCCGCCTTTGCTGCCTCCGCCTCCTGGCGCTGGTCCGCCAACATCGCCTCCACCGCCTTAACGTCCAGCTCCAGCTGCGCCCGCGTGCCCGACACGCCCGGGTGCAGCGCCAGCGCCCCCAGCAGGTCGGCCTGCGTGCCACAACCCCCGAACGGACAGGCCAGGCGCGTGGGCGGATGGTGGGTCCACATGATAGAAACGTGTCCCCTCATCCCCACCCTCAACCCCCACACCCCACACACGCCCCCCTACCCCGGTTCTCATGGGGACTGTTAACCAGTACCCCCCCTTGGTCGTTTCGCTTTTGGTTTCTGGAATGAACTACCCCCCCGCCACCACCACCAACAACAACTCAAATCCCGCCGCGCCCTCACCCGCGCCTCCTCCAGCCGCCCCATGGCCTTGCGCGCCTGGCTGCGGCGGTGCAGCGCCTTGCTGGTGAAGCCCGCCACGTCAGCCATGCCGCCGCGCTCCACCACCTGGCAGTTGGTAGCGGTAGTGGTAATGAGAGCGGCGGTGAATCGTGCACCAACAACGGTGATGAGCATTGGCATTAGCAATGGTGATGGGCATTTGCATCCCTGAGGATTGGCATGCCGCTGCTGAATGCATGGCAACCTGGAAACGTAATGCTGCCGCATCCTCCCGCGCGTGTCCCACTGAAGCCCCCCCCCTGGACATCACAACCATTTGATAAACACCATCCTATGGATGGCTACCCCCCCCCGCCCTCCTTGCACCCTGTCACGCGCGGCCCGCAACTCCCAGACCTCCGAAATGTCACTAGCCCATTGCCCTCTGTAATCATCCTTCCAACTCACACCGCGCCCCACGCGCCCTTAGACCCCCCGCCCTCCCTCCCACCCGCCCTCCCTCCCACCCGCCACCCGCCACCAGCGCACCTGCAGCAGGCGCGCCGCGGTGGCCTCCGTGTCCGCCCAGCGCTCCTGCATGTTGAGCGCCATGAGCAGGTTGCACAGCACCGCCACGTTGTCGGGGTCCAGCGCCAGCGCCTCGTTGTACTTGGCCTCCGCCTCCGCCGGCCGCTGCGTGCGCAGCAGCACGTTGCCCTCGTCCTTCAGCTCCTCCACGCTGCGGCTGCGGGACGGCGCCGCCGCCGGGGCTGCCGCTTGCGCGGCAGCTACCGCTGCGGCGGCTGCCGCCGCTGCTGCGGCGGCGCGCGCATCCGCGGCGGCGGCCTCGGCGCGCTCCACCGCGGCCTCCCAGGACAGCAGGCGCTGCTGGTACTCGGCGTTGGCGGCGGCGTCGCGTTGCGCCAGCCAGGCGTCGCGCGCGGTCTCGCCGGCGGCGCGCAGCTGCGGCACAGCGCGCAGCGCGTCGGCCTCCATGGCCTCGGCCTCCTCGGGGTCGATTAGCGGCTTGTCTGTTCAAGAGGATTTTGTCGGTGTAGTGTTACTGAATTATAATTTTATTGCGAGGCAAGCTGATTGGCGCTAAGGAGGCGAAACTATTGACCACCAAGGGCCCAGGAAGCAAGATAGCCCCCATGGCAAGTGGCATATACGCAGCGGCACCGGCCAACGCAGCTCGCCCGGCTCACCCTCCTCCGCCTCGTCCTCCTCGTCGCTGTGCTCCTCAATCGTCACCTGCGCGCGCGCGTAGCGCGTCACGCGCTGCGGCTTGGCCGCCGCCGCCGCCGCGCGCTGCTCCGCGCGGCGCGCCGCCGCCGACAGCTGCGCCTGCGCCTCCTCCAGCTCCTTCGCCACCTCCACCCGCGCCTTGTCCTTGGGCAGGATGAGGTCGTGACACTGGAGCAAGTCGTCGCAGGCCGACTGTGTGTTTCGGGGAGGTCAGGTCGCGGCCGGGTTTGGTGTTCGTTGTTGGTTGGTTGGTTGTCATGATGTCGAAAGGGCGGGCAACACACACGCACACCGGGTCCCAGTGTTTGAGAACAGTAGGCTTGGGGTGGAGCCCAGTTCGCTGTGTTCGTGTTCCGGCTCTGCCTCCCGCACAGCGCCAGTACTCCCGTGTGCTGTCCAAGCGTCGACGCACCCGCTGCACCCACAGGCCCCCTTATCATCTTCAACCTCTCCAGCGCAGCCTTTGTGCCCGTCTGCGATTTTACCCACACTCGCCGCTTTCGCCCGGCCCCAGCCCCAGCCCCAGCCCCCGCGCCCGCGCTCGCACCCGCGCCCACACCCCCGCTCCACCGCCCACACCCCCGCTCCACACCGCCTCCTGCCCCCCTCCGCACCTGCCACAGGCGCAGCTGCACCTTGGCGCGCGCCCGCTTGTGCAGCGCCTTATAGGAGGAGGGGTCCAGCGCCACCGCCACGCACGCGTCCACCAGCGCCTCGCGCGGCAGCTTGCTCTTCAGGCGGGCCATGGAGCTGCGGCGCGGAGCAGAGGGGGTTGGGGGTATTTCATTCCAGAAACCAAACCGGGGGGTGTGCGGCGGCGGGGTTCCAGGTATGGTAAGTTGAGATGGAAAGCTGTGCGTGTGGGGAGTCGAGGTATGGTAAGTTGGGGCAGCGCCATAGGGGGCCCGGCCTGGTAAAGGTGCAAACGCCCCGCGTTCCGATGCTCTGGTCCGGCTGTAGAACCCTCCCCTTCGCCCTCCTCTTCGTCGGCCTCAAGCCCTCCTCTACGTCCACCTCAAGCCCACCTCGAGCCCGCGCACACACACACGCACCGGTTGATGTACAGCAGCTGCAGGTCCGGCGCCAGCGCCAACGCCTCGCTGTACTGCTTGGCCGCCTGTACGTACTGCTGCGCCTTGAAGGCGGCGTTGCCCGCCTCCTTCACAGCCGCCACAGCCGCCTCGTGCTCCGACACGGGCGTGGGCGCCGGCGGCTCTGGCTTGGGCGGCAGCGGCGGAGGCGGGGGCAGCTCCTCAACAGGGCCGGGGGGAGGCGGCGATGGAG
Source organism: Chlamydomonas schloesseri (assembly GCA_016834595.1). Lineage (NCBI taxonomy): Eukaryota > Viridiplantae > Chlorophyta > Chlorophyceae > Chlamydomonadales > Chlamydomonadaceae > Chlamydomonas > Chlamydomonas schloesseri. The sequence goes on from JAEHOD010000103.1 coordinate 261,403, forward strand.
CCGCCGCCGGCGCGGCCGGCTTTGGTGCAGGCGCGGTAGACGGCTTGGCGGGAGCCGGGGCGGGCGAGGGGACGGGCGACTTGGCCGGCGCGGGCGCGGGCGGCGCGGCGCGCTGGCGCTGGTCGCCCGGCGGCGCGTCGTCGTCCTCCTCGCTATCCGACTCCTCAACCACCTGCAGCTTGCGCCGCGGCGCACCGCCGCCCCCTTCGGGCGACTTGGGCGGCGCAGCCACCACCGGCGCCGGTGCAGCCGGCGCCGGTGCAGCCGCCTTGCGCACGGGCACGGGCACCTCATCTTCCTCGTCCTCGTCCTCCTCGTCGTCGTCCTCCTCGATCACCATGCGCTTCATGCCCTTGGCCTCCAGGGCCTTGAGGATGCGGTCGCGCAGCCCCACCGCGTCCGAGTGCCCCGGCTGCAGCGCCAGAGCGGCCTCCGCGTCCTCCTTGGCCTCCACCAGCCTGGGTGCGTGCACACACACACAAGTCTTTCATAGTACTCTCCTTTGTGATATCTAACACACATATGATACGGGTTACCGATGACGCGGTAACGAGGTAACACGCGCAGCGAACGACGATCGATGGCGCGCCGTTGCCTATGCATGCTGCACGCACGGTGTCGACCCTTCCTCTCCTTGTGCTTTCCTAACATATGATACGGCCACACGATCAAGATGGTGGCTGCTGATGCTCATTCACGTAGTTGCGGAGTGGCGATGGGGGCACGGTGTTCAGCTCCGCATGATAATGGGGGTTCCAGCCAGCCGGAGAGGCGGGAGTCCAGCCACCCAGGTCGCACAGCACAGCCCCGCAGCCCTCTGTGCGCCCCACTGCGCGTGCCCACCACATGCACGAGGCACGCACACAATGCTCAACCGGCCGCCACACCACACCGACCACATACATTTGCAAACACACGCAAACATACGCGACCCCGACGCGACCCCGACGCAGCGACCGGCACCCACTTGCCCAGCTCCAGGCGCGCGGCGGCGCGGCGGATGTAGGACTTGTAGGAGCCGGGGTCAGCCTCCAGGGCGGCGGAGCAGTCCGCCTCCGCGCAGTCCCACATGGTCAGCTTCACGTAGGCGGCGGCGCGGTTGGCGAACAGCGCCGCGTCGCCCGCCGCGCCGCGCAGCCCCAGAGCCAGCGTGTAGTGCTCCACAGCCTGCGACGCCGTTCGCCAGGACCGTTTGCCTTGCTTGCTTGCTTCTTGTGCTGCTTTAAATCGGTATCGTTTGCATGGTACGGTGTCGCACCTGTGCGGCGTGGTATTCCGGCTGGGCCCTGCGCTCCCATACCCCTGAGTCAACGAGACCGCCCACTCCCCACGGCGAGCCCCACACCCACACCCACACCCACACCCACACCCACACCTACCTCCACGTACTCCTTGGCCCGGAAATGCTCGTTGCCCTTGACCTTCTCCTGCCCGCTCAGCGCCAGCCGCTCCGGTGCCGACAGGCTGCGGTTCAGGTCCAGCAGCCGCTGGGTCAGCTCGGGACTGCGCCGCAGTCCCGCCGTGCTGGCGGCGGCGGCGGCCTCGCCGGCGCTGCTGCCGTCGGCGGCGGCGCCGCCGTCGGCCTCCGCCAGCGCCGCCTCCACCTTCTTATCCCACGCGTCGTAGTAATCCCGGCCGGAGCGCACCTGCAGACCCACCGCTGAGTCCTGCAGGGCGCGCACGAGAGGGAAAAAAGAGAAAGGGCTGGGCGAACGGACACGGCGACACGCGGACTAGACCGCCCACGGCTGTTGGTCTTAACCCCATCAGCTGCTTGCCCATCGGCACGTCCCCGTCTTCTTCTTCTTGTCATGCGCATCCTCCTTGCCTCCCACCCGCGCCCCCCGCCTTTCACAAGGCACCTCCTCACCGCCTTCGCCTTCTTGCTGTCGCCCGCAGGCTCCGCCTTGGCCGCCGGCGCCGGCGCGGAGCCGGGTGCAGGCGCCGAACGGACCGGCGGCACGCCCGCCCCGCGTCCGCTGTGGCGCGAACAGCAAGGCAACATGTCTTCAGTGCCGTCACACGCGCTAGCACTGGGACCACCATCCATTGCCGCCTGCCATTGCTGACGCCCCACCCGCCAACACGGGGCGCCAGGGTAACCACCGGCATGGCAGGCGCCAGATCCCCTCCCTGCCCCCGAGCCCCCAGCTGCCTTTTCCTTCCTCGCCCAGCCACCAGCTCTCTTCTCCCAGCCCGATAGCTCCCAGGCCCCAACCTCTTGCCTTCCCGCCTTGCCGCCGCACCTGGCCGCCTGCCGCGCCGCCTCCAGCTCCGCCTCCGTCTTCTTCTGCGTGCTGGTCCAGGCCGCGATCTCCACCGCCGCCGCGCGCTTCGCCTCCGCCGCCGCGCGCGCCGCCTCCGGGTCCAGGGCCGCCGCCTCCGCGCTGGCAGCCCGCTGGCCCAGCTCCCGCAGCCGGTTGGCAGCCGCGTCCGCGGTGGGACCGAAGCCCTGTTCCCTGCGAGTGAGTAGAGCAGAACGCGGGGGAGAAGCGGGAGAGGAGTGGGCGACCCTCGCAAGGTTGCACTGCTGGGGCTTGTGACGAAGCAGGCATGGCGTAGGCAGAACTTCTTGGTGGGAATGCCGAGGCCGGAAGATGGGGGGACGCGGCCCCCACGCAGGCATGTTCCGGGCCCATACACGCATGCCTTCCGACACAGTCAGCGGCTCCGGCGGACCGTATACAAGCTTGAGGCCATCTCTTGTTATTCCTATCCGTATGAGACAAGAGTTGCCAGCTGGCGAGCAAGGCCGCGCGGCCTCTGGAAGCCCGCGCCAAACATTGATCTGAGCGCACCTCATGTACGCCTCCAGGCGCATTAGCTTCTTTACATCCTTGCAGGAAGTAATGTAGTCCGCACTGTAGGGAACGCGAAACAGGTCCGTCAGTGTTGCCCGCGGCCTGCAAAGTTACGGCACACTCACGAAATGTTGTCGAATTCATCCTTTTCCCGGTCATCCTTGGGCTGCAACGCTGCTGGGCGAGGCGGCATCCTTAGGCGCGAGGCCGCTCTCGCGTGGCTTGGTAAATTCTTGTTCGGTGCGCGGTCCTTTGACTATAAAGCTTGAGTTTGTAATCCTGGCTACTCAAATGCACGTGTATTGCTTCAAGGGCAAAGGCAAATGCTTCCACCAAGAAACCGAGTCATTCACCGCGATGGGGCCAATTGGCGTTCGCTTAAGCAAGCCTAAACTGGGTCGCTTACCACATCATTCAGTATCTCCCCTGTTCCATAAAGTTTCAAGTATTGATTGGTGACAACTCTCCAGCTGGCAGCCAACTTTCCTTCTAGACGGGCGCGGCGTACCGGGCGCTCGCACAAATGGGCCCAGCGTTGCTACAAGGCAGATGTTTAGCCAGTACAACCTGTATCGGCGGCGTCCAAAGCCGTCGGGTGAGCGGCTTGGGGTGAGGCACACGGCCCTCGGTGCATCTGGCATCGCTGGATGCTTCCGGGGAAGGAGTCGTGCCACCGTGTTGAGTCCATCCTGCACCCACCACATACCGCAGGGGAATGTGCTGGTAGCACACGCTCGCAAGCAAGCCAAGAAGAACCGAAAGCAGCAGCAGCGTGGGCCTGGCGACGACGTTGAAGAGCCGGGCTCGGACCTGTCTGCTGCCCGCATCGTGCTGGGTACGTGTTAGCAAACTGCGGGGACCCTGCCTACTCCTGCTCGCAACCTACCTGTGCTTGCGCTCACCGTTGCTGCTACCTCGCTTTTGTTTTTTCTCAGAGAACGTGGAGCTGCCGTCTGCGCCCTCGCCGCGCACGCGCCCAGGGCGAAACGGTAAGCAAGTCACACAGCCGTCGACCCGCTGCACTGCGACGCAACCCCTCAATGCCTGCACCACCCACCGCCACCACCGCATTGCCACCAGTCGCCCAATGCCATCGCGCCACCCCCGCTCAACCGCACTGCGCCGCACCTGCCCACGTCACCCTGCGCCCTGCCTGCACTCCTTTGTACAAATCGACAGAGGTGGTGTCGCCGGAGCAGATCTATCCGGTGTTTGCGCCCAAGCCGGGCTCGCCGCAGTCCAACGCACCTTGGCGCTGGGAAGACGGAGAACGGGACAGTGACCGGGATGAGGAGGAGGGGGAGGGCGCCAGCAGCAGCGGGGCCAGCGACGTGCCCAAGTGGAACCCACGGACGGGCTTCATGAAGACGCAGGCGGACATTGAGGCAGAGCAGACCGCGGCGGCGGAGGCAGCAGCAGCAGCGGCAGCGGCGGCTGCGTCGAGAGCGACGGGTGCGGCATCGGCGTCAGCAGCGGCAGGAGCAGTAGGGGCAGCAGGGCTAAGAGGTGGGTCAGGGGCGGCTGCGGCGGCTGCGGCACGAGTCACGGCGTCGGGGCCAGTGGAGGTATCCCTGACGGCGCCGGCGGCGGTGCCGCCGCCGCAGGCGGCCGCCACGTCGACGTCATCACCGGCGGCCGCACCGCTGCCGCCGGCCTCGCGCAACGCGGTGCTGACCAGCGCTCTGGGGACGGGGTTCTGGATGGCTGTGATCGCCGTGTTCTTCCGCAACTATGCCGGTGCGTGTGAGCGCGGTTGGGAGCGTGATGGTGGTTGCTGGGCTGTTACAATGACAGGGATGGCAAGGGTTAGCAGACATCGTATGGTGCTGCTGTACTGTCGTGCACAAAACTGCATGCGAGGCATCTGGCACAGCGAACCAAGGCTGCAGCCATTAGCACCCACATGGACCCCGGCCTCCCCTCGTGTCGGGCTGTCGGCACATCCTTTGCTCAATGCTTGCAGCCATGAACAGCGCAGTTGCCATGGGCACGGACCCAGAGGCGGTGGCGGCGCTGCTGCGCTGGCCCTCCGGCTTCGAGTCGGTTGCGGACGTGGCGGTCGCAGCGGGCGCGGCGGCGGCGGTGACGGCGGCACGGCAGGCGCTGCTGGGCGTGTGGAGCGACCTACGGGAGGCCACGGACCGTTCCAATGCGCAGGTGGGAGGGCGTTCTTCGCTGGGTGGCTGGAGCGTGCAGATAGGGCGGGCTGGGGCGCGCCGAGGTGGACAGATGCATGCGACGGGTTGGCAGGCTGCGGCTGCGGCTCCTGACATTATTAGACCGTTTGCATATCATCCTTGACCTTCCGAATGAACGCTTTGAACCTGTTCTCCTCAACCCGCATACACACAAACATACTTCAAACCTCCCGCCCCCTCTCCGCAGATCCTGACCACGCTGAACCCCTTTGACATCATCCTGGTCGCGCTGGCGTCTGGCATCCCGGAGGAGCTGCTCTTCCGTGGCGCGCTCATCCCCGCCACCTTCCCCGACTGGCGCGGCGCGGCCATCGCCGCCGTCATCTTTGGCGCGCTGCACACCGGCGGCGGCCGCAACCCAGCATTCGCGGTGTGGGCGGCGGGCGTGGGTGGCCTGTACGGCGCGGCTTTCCTAGTGACGGGCAACATCTGGGTGCCGGCGGTGGCGCACGTGGGCGCCAACGCGGCCTCGGCGTTCATCTGGAAGGGCAAGAAGATTGCGGAGCAGGAGGCGGCGCGGGAGGCGGCGGCGCGGGAGGCGGCGGCGGGGAAGCGGTAGGCGGGCGGGCGGGAAGGTGACGTGCGGGGAATGCGAGGCGGGCGCTCGCAATGGAGTTGTACGAAGTTCCTGCAGGATGAGTCGGCCGGTAAGAGGTTTGAGGTTTGTCGCTTGACCGCGTGAGTTGTGGTGAGAGGCTAGGAGTCGCATGCTCACGTGCTGGATGCGATGCATTATGTGCGCGGGAGTGTGAGAGAGAGAGGAGAGACAAGGAGCAGCGTGGAAGCGCGTAAGAGAATACTGCCAATCTGCCATGGCAGGAGTGTGCCAGCGCGGCCAGTACAGGCCAGGAAATGATGAAAAGCTACAAGTGCTGGTCTGTAACACCAGAGCCAGAGTGCGTGCCTGCATGCCCACCACTGCTTTACGGACTCAGGCTCACTGGCATTGCCTGCCCAGAGCCTATGAACGTTTGAGAGCAAACCGAACACGAAACTTGTGTCGAGGGGGCAACAATAGGGGGGGGGCCGTCCGTGCACCCCGCAGCCCCGTAAATGACGTCAGCTGACGGCTCTCTGCATAGCGTTTGCTTTACAGGTGTTGCCTTCGCTTAACACTCGGTGATAGCGATGGTTCCTTCCCACGTCACGTCCGCATAGCATACCGCGCAGCATGCCGATGCGACGCCAGAAACATGACTAAACTTGTGCTTCCGCAGTGCTGCCTCAGCCTCGCGGTACACGTACACGCCCCGAACCAGTCTTCGTAACCTACTGCTCTCTGCCACACACATTGCGGCATGCTGGCAGACATGAGTATGAACTATCATAATGTGCCTCAATACGTTTTTATTAAACACCAAAATTGCGGTGCATTTTCGCAGGGCCCATGGGGCAAGCTCATCTGCACAATACGGCGTGTCTCAAAACTCTTCCACTTCGTGTCAATTGTGAGTGCAGTATGTCCGCGCAGCACTAGTGCCAAACTGCCACTGCTCTGTCGCGCCCCATATGGGCTTACTGAATCCGCAATTGGATGCTCATGAAATCTGCAGATGCATGGTGGCACCAGGTCCGGTGCCTACGCGTACGCGGCGCTTCCTTCCCATCCACATCCCGCCACCGGAATGCTCCACAGACTGCCACACACTCCAACCCGAAGGGGCACAGCAGGCCCTCCTACCCATTCCCGCCTAATCCATGCCACCCAACCAAGCAGATGTTGCTTTGATAGTCGGTGCCCAGCAGCTGTGTGCGGCCAATGTGCGCCCCGCAAGCCACGCAGTGCCCTCGCAGCGGTCCTATCACCTATCATCCGTGCGGGGCCTAAACTCCCAAAGCCTGTACCGCGAAACCTCAGTATTATTGTAAACACACCACCACCTTATGGGCCGAATCCAGTAGCTGGGTTAAGTCCCACGGTGAAGTCCAGTAGATGGCAGAAAAGCACCTCGGACGACTGGGGGTGCAGTTCAAACCCCCCTCGGTGGGACGCTACATGATCACGCACGGGTGCGGCTGGCTATTCAAGTTCTTCTTTGCGCACTCCTTGCAAGCCCAGTCCAAATCCCAGAAATAGCCCTTCGGGAGCTCCTTCGAGCATTGAGGCAGGTACCATTCAATGCCGTTGCTCTCCTTCCGCTTCCAGGTCGTCCGCTTCCAGAATGGGAGACTCTTGTCCTCAATTTCTGTGTAGTGGCAGCCCGCACACGCCTTCTTGTGCCATGACATATTACAATTGCTCGCTGTCGTTGCTGTGAGTTGGATGCAATATCGCAGCAAAAAATTCAAGCATTAAGCCACAGCTTTGGATAAATTATTAATGCTCAAGCTTACCCGTCTATGTACAGAGCGCGACCCGCGAACATGGGGTTCATGGGGCCTGGGCCCAGCTCCAACCCGCGGCTTCCACATTGACACATTCCACCGAGCCGCGGCCCTGTATACACCAGATATGGAAAGGCAGGTGGGTGGAGGAGAGCCGTAACAGCAATTTACACGCAAAATGGCAACAGCGGCGGGCCCGGTGCAGGCTGCAACGCTAGCATTTGCCCATCCACCTCTGCGCACCCACTTACCTGTCCTTGTGCAAGGCCCAGTGCCGAGCCGCGCTAGTCGCGGCCAGGGCCTGTCAACGCATTATCGCAGTGCCAGCCGGCCTCCCAGCGCCCCCGCCCGCTCCACGGTGGTGCAACCATTACTCCAAGAGAGAACTGCGCCGGCTGCCGTTCCGTGTGCTGCATTGCAGTGCGCCCGCCTGTGCGTCCTCCTCCTCCTCTGCGCGCCCGTTACCTCAGCACGGGGGCCACACTGCTCATCAGCACCACTGGTGTGCTCCACTGGCCCAGCCCTGTGCAGGCTGCGGGGAGCCAGCGACAGGAGGTGAAGGGGCGTGAGCCAGCAGACAGATAGGCTGCCATTGCCCATCTAAACATTAATTGCTCGTGTTTGCCACGGCACTCAAATCCACTGTGTGCAAGACCTGGTACTCTTTACGCACACATCTGCGCAACCATGCCCTTCCCTCCCCCCGTCGATTCGGTTTGTGGTATGAAACACCCCCTCCCCACATCGCACAGACACCGCACTCGCCTCACCCGCCAGTGCGCCGCTAAGCTGCTGAAACTGCTGCGGCGTGGAGGTGTGGCTGAGGCCCGACAGCGCCGCCGCCCGCACCGCCAGGTCGTCCCGGCAGCACCGCCTGGGTTGGGCGGCGGGCGGGAGGGAGTGGGGCTAATGCGGCAGCGCCGCGCGCGCGCAGCGGTGAATGCGATGCGCGACGGGGCAGATCGGGGGGGGGGGGGGGGCAGTGCACGACAGACACGGGCCGCCGCCGGTGCCCATGCGGCTCCACCGGCACCATGGCCGCACCGATCCTGCCGACCACTCGCTCTGCATCCCCAGCCTTTATCCCGGCTCCTCGCCCCCAAGCGCCTCACCACACGTCTTCCATGCACTCCACCAGCTGCGCCACGCTGGCGCCGCCGCACTGCACCGCACCGCACGCCGCCGCGCTGGGGTGCTCGCCGAGCAGCTTCCACGCCTCCACCACCAGCCGCTCCTGGGCCCGGACCACCGACGCCATCTCGGAGCTACAGGCACAAGAAGAAGATTAGAAAATGCGTAACTGCAAGGCTGGAGTTAGGAGGTTCAGGGCAGCGAAGGCGTTCGATAGGGGAGGCCAGTGTGCTCTGCTGCCAAGTGCCAACACCCCGCGCTTACAGATTCTCCTGCAGGCGCCCAAACACTGACTCCAGCGCACGAATCTGCTTCGCCAGGACCAGAGTCTGTAGCTGCTGCGAGTTGGGGAGCGCCGCGTAGTTGCGGCGGTCGTGAAGCACCTAGGTCGGGGGTGGTGGTAATGGGGGGGGGGGGGGGGTGGTAACATACAGTTGGGTTGGCGGTGGGAGCAGCATCGTTGTGCTTCCCAGCGGCCCCAACCACACGCCCAAGCCCACTGAAGACTCACAGGAAGACGCTGGATGATGTTCCCAGCGTTCGCGAGCAGCCGGGCGCCCGCTTCCTGCGCGCGATGGTGCCGGACACGGACCGAAGTTGATTAAATTGCAAGCGGAGTGTAGAAATTGGAGATACATTACCTGAATCGCTAGCCATTTCTCCAAGCACTCGTGCGATTTAAGAAAAACAGACTTGAGCTTGCCGAAATCCATGCCTGCTAATGCTTGAAAAGCTGAATCAGCCTAGATGTGCTTAAGTACTGTTATAATTCGGGTTCCTGAACCAAAGCCAGCGCCTTCGACCATGGCACGTACCCGGCGCTTGAGGTCATGCATGAATGCATGGTCAGAGGAAAGCAATGGGCGGCAATAGTCCCGTTGTGTTGACTGCTAATGCCTTGACCCGCTAGCCAGCGTAGGGCGAAGGCAGGTACGTATCTGGCGCGCTGTAACTTCACTGGTGATGCGCTGGCCGGCAAGTTTGTTGTTTGCATACCCGGCGCGTGTCTGACCTGCCGCATGAACGCCGCCTTTGTTGGCCAAGCTCCGCATAATACTTCTTGAAGCACATGAGAAAGCTCCGCGCTAGCAATTCCTCTCTCGTGGGCTTGACATCACACGCGCAGGGGCTTGGCTGGCCGTGTGGGACTCCCCCATCACGGCATCCCCCCAACTCGCCACACCATCCAGCGAGGCCCAGCTCTGTTTCTCCGCGCCAAGATATTATGCGTGCGCTAGCCTCCCTTACAAGGCTATACATGCGCAACGCTACCGCTGACCTATCCTCAATTCCGTCAGCCATGTCTCATTCCTCCACCAGCACACAGCTTCTCGTCCTGTTCATTCGCACCTGCAGTACCTACCTGCTAAATCAGTTCCGTACGTCCGGTCCGCGTGCCCGCTCTGTCCACCTACGCACGTGTCATGTACTTGTGTACGATGTTGTGCACAGTTGCGTAGCCTCCTGCGCATCGGTTTCCTGCCTGCGTCTGATTCTTCTAGCTGCTTGACTTCCTGCCTAACCCTCCTCGCCACTCTCCATTGTCAAACCCACAAAACACACAACGCCACGCCAACCTGGCAAAGCACTGCTTCCCCGCGCCGGGGCCACCAGGTGCCACACACTCACGGCCAGCACTGGCGGGCCACCACCAGGCAGGCTCAATCACGCACTGTCCTGGCGCGCCAGCTCGCCGCTCGCTGGTGTATTAGAGCGTGTACGTACCCTCGCACACGCACAGAATGCACACAGTTGATTCGCACACAACCGGCCACTAGCGACTCCCGTGAATCGTCATGGGGCCGCCCTGCAGTCGAGATCGCCGCTGCTGTCGCTTCATTACGCCGCCGCCTCCGGATGTAGCGCTTTAAAAGCCCCAGCCCTGCGCGGCACCACCACGACAAGGGGCGAGAGACGCGTGAGGCATTGAATGAGGCATTGAATGCGCCGCTCAGTTCACATCCTTCCAGCCTCCAGCTCCATACCTTGCCGGCGGGAACACCGCATCTTCCCTTGGGTCCCGGCCGCGCTCGCGCTCCCGCTCCCGCTCCCGCTCGCGCTCCCGGCCCCTGTCGCGCGGCTGCTGCTCCCGCCCTCTTACCTTCTTGGCGGGGGCGGGCGCGGGCGCGGGCGCCGGCGCGGGGGCGGGCGCGGGCTTGGGCTCCTCGACGGGGGCGGGCGCGGGCGCGGGCTTGGCCTCGGCCTTCTTGGGCAGGCGGCGCCGGACGCGGTCCACGTTGTTGCCGACGAAGCGCTTGACGTCCTCCATGCGAATGCCGGCGCGGCCAGCCTGAAAGGGTCAAGCAGGGGATGCGGGGAGTTTTGCATGATAAGCCAGGGGGCCAGGGGCTTGGAGTTGAAAGGCATGCCGCGGCGCCATGACACGAACATGCGGCCGCGCTGTCGGCTGCCAGGATGCTTGCATTGCATTTCGTTGAATTGGGTTGCATGGCATTCCTACATTGCAAAACGGAAGCGTGCAGCCACATACTGAACTGGGGCTGCCACGACATCAGCACCACACCACACTACGCCACGCCCGCCCGCCCGCACGTATGTACGCAGGGACGCACTCAAAACCGAGTGCACAGCAGGCCCCCTCATTCTCCATTGGAATGCCACTACCCCCCCTCCCCCTCCTCCTGCTCCTCCTGCTCCTCTTCCTCCTCCTCCTCCTCCTGCCCCACCCCACCAGGCCCGGCCGCTCACGTATAGGCACACGACGGCGGGCAGGATGGTCCACATGAGCGCGCCGGTGATGCGGCGCCCCAGCTTGAGGCCGCCCAGCGTGGAGCGGCGCCACGACTCGTAGCGGGCGCGCTTGGTCTTGCTGATCTCCTCCAGCGCCTCCTTCATCAGCAGCGCGCTGCGGGCGAGAGGGAGGAGCCAGGGAGCCAGGGCAAGGCAGCAAGGGAGGATGAGCCAGGGTGGGCCTGTCAGACGACTGCTGCTGCCCATGCTCACACGCGAACCGAGGTGGAAAGCCCGCCGACTCCTCATCCTTCCTCCGATCCTCACCCTCCGCCCGCACACCTCTATCCGTGCGACGCCACGCCTACACAATGCCGCGGGCACCTGTCCCTACTCCGCGCTCTATGCTTCTGGGTTCCGGGTCTCCAAGGGTCCATTTGGTTTGTAACTTGAAGTGCCCTTCCTCCCCACCCGAGCCTTCTGAGCCCGCACCTACCCCGCGCGTACTCGCTGTTCCTCTGGGCATCAGCACTCCACAAAATTTGACCCATACCATCCCATGGATGGCTACCCGCCCCCCCGCCCCGTATGACACGCCGGCCCACGCACCGCACGGCCAGCAGGTCTGAGTGCTCCTTGTTGAAGGCCTCGGCGGTGCCCCAGGGGTAGCGCCGCTCCGGCCAGAACAGCGGCGGCTCGGCGGCGGCCAGCTCCTCGCTGATGTCGTTGGAGGCGATGACCAGGAAGGGCGGGTGCGGCGTGGCCTGGTCCTGTGGGGTTGGAAGGTGGGTTGGAAGGTGGGAGGGTCGGCGAGGGCTGTGCAGCAGGGTTGCGAGGCGGGAGTTGGCACGGGTTGGGGGTGGCGAAGGGTTTGCCGCGGGGTTGGGAGGTGAAGATGGGGGTGGACAGCGGGCGGGGATGGGGAGGTGATGCAGGCCCCGGTGCTCGCGGGGTGGAGTGAAGGCGCTGGCGCGTTGGCGGGCAGGAGCCGGGGGATGCGCGGGCGGCGGGGTGGTTGGTGAGCAGGCCGCGGGGGCTGCGGGCGTGGGTGTGCTACCATGTCGGCGGGTTGGAGGTGCGGGTGCAGGCGTGGCGGGGGCGCGGGCGGCGGGAGGTGGTGGGCGGCGCGCAGGCGGGTGAGGTGGTGCAGGTGGTAGCGTGCCTGTTTGTTGCGGTTATTGTGGTTGGTGATGGTGGTTGAAGACCCGTGTCGCATGCCAGGAGCAGCGCTATTTGGACCCGTAACGCATGCAGCAAGAAGAAGATGAAGCTGCGCATTAGAGCCCTCCAACGCGCTGCCACCTGACGCGTGCCTGGCACGTCACGGCCTCGCCACTGCCGCCGCCGTCGCACCTGAACGCCGGCGCGCTCCAGCGTGTCGCGCTCGAACTTGAAGATGTTGATCTTGTCGTGGATGCCTGATGCGGTGGGGCAGGGGCAGGGGCAGAAGCTTTGCTCACAAGCGAATTTGGATAGGTTGTGAACCGGCCGGGGAGCGGGAATGGGGTTACTCGGGCACAGCTGCGCCGTGAGCCGCCCGGCTGTGCAGCCCGCTCAGCTCCCTCGGCACTGCACGCAACCGACCCACACGCCCATGCCCCCTCACACCGGTTTCTGTGATGGAATTGCCCCCGCCTGCAGCAGCCCGGCGCTAGGGGGAAGGGGAAGCTATGACAGCTATCGCAGCAGCCCGGGGATGCTGCTGCTGGCCGCGCTACTGCGATAGCCGTCATAGCTTCCCCTTCCCCTTCCCTCCCTCCCCGGTCCGCACTGGTCGGAGCTCACCTGGCACCATGGGGTTGGCGATGCGGTTGGCGACCTCGGTGCGGTAGGTGTTGGCCTCGCGGATGGTCATGGTGTCGGCCTTGGTCACCACCGGCACCACCGGTACGTGCTTGCCCAGCTCGAACATGTACTTGAGGTCGATGGGGCGCAGCCTGGCGGGCGGCGGTTGGTTTGGTTGATCACTTGGCTGGTTGGTTGGTGGTTGGTAATGCGGTGGGCGGCGGAGTCGGAGTCGGAGGCGTTGCTGTTGCTGTCCACAAGCGGCCTCGATCGCCGCAACTGCCATGAGCTCAAACGAGCCGGCTGCTGCCGGCACTCATCTCCCCTGAGACCCCTGTTCCACAACGCCCATGTCCACGACGTCTGGAGCAAAGTTGTGCCTGGAACCCCTCCCTGGCCCCCTGGCCCCCGCCCCCAGCCTGGACCCCGCCAAACCCTTACGCCAGCAACACGTTCACCCGTCCCCCCCCCCCCCGCCCCCCCCCCCCCGCCAACCGGCCAGCCTGAAGCCAGCTCCAGCTCCCCCCATCCCCCCCCCGCCCACACACATACACACACACATATAAACCTCGCCTACCTGTGCGGCGGGATGCAGAAGATGCACAGGTCCACGCGCGGGTCCTCAATCTCCGCCAGGTCCTCCTTGCGGTCGCGCGCCTGCTCCAGCTCCAGCCACCTGCGGGCGGCGGTGGCGCGTGTGTGAGGATGCTGTCAGCAGGTGACATCAGCAATGCACATCTTGCGCATGCCCATGCAGTGGGGTGGGGTGCGGCGCATTGGATTGCATGCAGGGGGCAGACTGTGCGGCCCACGCGCGGGTTCCCGGGCAAGGGCGGGGACCTCGCCTGGGGACGAACGCGCCCCAGCCGAGCGGTTGGCTGTCGCACGGGCGTATACTGAGCTGCCCATTGGACTTGTGGGGCAGGCCAGTAAGTTAATCCGTGCGTGTTTGACGTCGGCGTAACTACCACCATATGGTGCCCCCCACCCTCGACCCGACTTCTGCTGCTGCCTCACTCCTGCCTCGCCTCCCCAGTCACCCGTGGCAGCAAGCCGGCAAGCTGTTTGACTCGCCCGGCGGCGAACTCTCCCGGCCCCTTACCTCCCCCTCCCGCTGTTCCTCCGAACCCACACCCATACCCACGACCACCCCATTACACCGTCACGCCACCCGTTGCACAGACTTGTTACGGCATATGCCGCCGCACCCACTTGCGGTTCTGGCTCTCAATGTAGTCCTGCACCATCTTGAGGTTGCGGAACACATCCAGCTCATCGCCGTAGCCGGGCGTGTCCTGGTGGGTGGGGGGGCGGGGCGGGGTGGGGCCGGGCGGGCGGGGGTGTCAGGGTCAGGGTGGGTCAGGCTGGTGACAAAGGCACGGCACGGCAGGTGTGTGTTTCAGCACGGCAGGTGGTCGCGTGGTGAGGGGTTGTCCTTGCTAGTGGTAGCAGCCGTCCGCATTGGCCCATGCTCGACTTGAGGGCCGGCCGCGGCGGCATCGCCATCGCCCCCTCCGCCCTGCTGCCTCCCGCCCCCGACCCCGCGCGGCGCTCCCGCACAAACCCGAACACCTTACAGCCGCCCCGCCTGTCACCAGCAACTTCCCCCCTCCTCCTCCTCCTTCTCCTCCTCCACCCCACCCAGGGCCACGCCAGCACACGTGGCCACATACACACGCCCATCACCGCCCGCCCATCCGCGCCCACGTGCCCTGGCGCACCGCATCGCCCATCCGCCCCGCGCGCCGCCCACCTGGATCTTGTAGACCCAGATGACGCGGTCCTCCTCGTCGCGCCAGGACACGGTGGAGCACAGCGACTCGGGGTCGCGGCGGAACTGCTCCGTGGGCGTGTAGCTGCCGTCGTGCACCTGCACACACGGGGGGGGGCAGTGTGTGCGTGTGTGTGTGTGTGTGGTAGGGGGGAGACAGAGGGGGCCAGGGGAAGCGGGGAAGAGGGGAGGAGGGGGATGGAGACGAGGATGGCGGCAGGGACGTCGCCTGAGTGAGTGCATCCACGGTGTGCAGTGCTGCCGCCCGTCGCTGTGGCCTTCCTGGCGGCACGGACGGGGAAGGCGGCGGCGGCGGTACAGCGTGGAGTGTACGGCGGGCTGCTGGGGCAGGCCCAGCCGCGGCACGTGAAGACAGCCGCGCCGGGGCCCCAGCTGAGAGTGCCGCTGCTGCGAGTGTGCCGCTGGGGCTGCCGCGAGGCAGACGCCCCAACCGTCACCGGACGGGGGTGTCGCTGCGCGCGCCCCCCCTCCGGTCGTTGCATGATGTTGCAAGCCAGAACACCCGAGCGGCGTGGGGTGCGATTGGCGACACGTGCGCACACACATACGCGCACGGCTCTGGGCGGGCGTTTCATGGTGTGTCACGTGAGCCTTCAAGAATCGCGCGCCCAGGTTAGACTACACCTGCATCTGCTTGTACGACTGCTGCCCTTCACATCAGGCGGGAGACCTCTAATGCGGCTGGCGCTGTGCTGAGGGCTGTCTGTCGGTACTGGGGCCGAGCTCTCTTCCGCCGACGGCTTTGCGCCCACTGGCGCACACCAGACCTCGAGGCTGCGCGGCCGCCTCGTGTCGTCCCGCACCCGTGCCGCATCCCCCTTCCGCGCTCTGGGTTGGGCTGGTTGGTTCGGGTTCTCTTGGTCGTTTTGCTTCTGGTTTCTGGAATGAACTACCCCCCCCCCCCCCCCACACACACACACACACCTCACCTGCAGGCGCTCTCCGGGAATGGAGATGAGCGACTTGATGAGCGTGGTCTTGCCCAGACCCGAGTCGCCCACGACAATCAGCTGCGCAGGGAGAGGGAGTGGAAGAGGGATGCAAGCACGTGTTGGAGAGCAGAGACGCGACTCTCTCTCTCGGGGGGGGGGGGGCAGGCATGCGACCGTACCCGTAACAGGCACGGCAGCCGACCTCTGCAGGCCCTGCTGCGCTCGGCCCCTCCTCACGCCGCAACCTTCTCCTCCTGCTGCTGCTGCTGCCCCTGAGCCCCTCCTCCTGCTGCTGTTGCCCCTCCTCCTGCTGCTGTTGCCCCTCCTGCTGCTGCTGTTGCCCCTCCTGCTGCTGCTGTTGCCCCTCCTCCTGCTGCTGTTGCCCCTCCTGCTGCTGCTGCTGCAGCAGTCAGTCAGTCACTTCCACACCTTGATGTACTTCTTCTTCCAGATCTTGTGCGGCCGCGGGCGGCGCGGGCCCAGCAGCGCGTCCTTGCCAAACACCATCTCACTGGCGCGGCTGTAGTTGGAGCTGATGCTCAGGCGGCGCTCTGCAGCAGCAGCAGTAGCAGCGGAAGAAGCATGAAACGCAGTTCCAGGGAGAGAAGAGGAGGAGGAGGAGGATGTAGCGCGTGAGCCAGCACGACACTGGCATCTCCGCCGCCGCGGCGAGCCACTGGTGCGGCATCCCCCACTGGTGCTGCCCCCTCTCTGCACACCCCGATGCATCGTGCCACAGGCAGGCAGCGACACAGCCAGTTAGTGCTGTTGCTTCTGCTGGCCCGCTCGCGCGCTGGCAATCCTCTCTCACCGGGCATGGTGCCGGTGCGGGGCACGCCTGCGAACTTCTCCTCAGTGGGCGGGGCGGCCATGGGGAAGTCGGTGGGAGTGGCTGCGGGGAGGCGGCAGCGCGGAAGCAGCGGAAGACACACGTGTTGAACAGAAGAGAGGGAGAGAGACAGGGAGAGGGAGAGGGAGATTAGCTGTGTTGCGTGCCGGGTGCGTGCCAGACTGCTACCACTCCCTCGCGACGTCTCCTGCGCACAGCCCCCAGCAGAACCAGACTCATGCGTAGAGGCCCCCACTCGCATGCCGGAACCGAACATTTGCAACACACGTAGGTACTGCTCTCCCAAACCAGAACTCACAGTGGTTGTTGAGGTAGCGGTTCGTGGCGTTGGCAAAAGGCGTGGTGGTCGAGGGGCCGTTGGTGGGGAGGCTCCCGGACGGGCCCTCCTGTTCGCGAAGAGAAGCAGCAAACTTCTGATAGGTGCTGGTCATCACTCAGAAGTGTTCACTGCGACAGCCGGTGAGACGACCTGCGCAGGGAAGAGGAGCAGGCGGCGACACGACCTTGAACAACAGGATCGGCAGAGCGCCCGCAGCTCCCTGGTAACAGCCCAAAACCCAGGCGTGGCAGCTGGTAATAGCCATAAGCCTGGCTAGGACGAATGAAACAGACCGCGCGCTGTTCACACACGGCAAAGGAACCGCCGGTGATTTCGCGGACCCCAGAGGCGGGAGCCACAAAAAGCCGCGCGTGTATGCGGCCGACATCCACCACGACTCCAAGCTTATGGACAACAGATGATCGGCACGCCGAACGCTTGTACTTCTTCGCGCGGACGCACCAGTATGGGAAGGCTGTCTTGATTGCACTGAGCAACACCCTGCACGGGCCTTGGCTTATGGTCCACGTCGCAGTGACGCTACAGATGTATGTTGACGAATGCTGCAGGCATCCAATGTCATGTCAGGAGAAGGGCCCGGCGTCGCATGCATCATTCGCGCTCAGCTCGCATCCACCAATTGCTTTATTGCTTTTGTGCACATAATAAGCATTTGAATGTTAACAATATTTAGCACTAAAAACCGACGAAAAGCTGTGCCTTGACGCTAAAGAAGGTTCTCTTCTTTCAACGCACTATTAGCTGATGACTTCTTTTGTACCAGTGCCGTTGGTAGGATATGTATGTAGATGCATTGTAACATCGTGCGCAAACCGTAGCCGGACCGACGTTTGACAATGTTCTTTGCATGTGACTCGTTCTACACGCAGCCGTCGACAAGCGCGCTGAACGATGCATACGTCAAGTCGCAACTTACAAAATGGTAAGAGTTCTGGAGCGGAGTCTCGGCGTGGCGCAGGCCCCACGTCCCTTGTCGCTTGGGCCGCGGGGTTTTGCGGGTTAGCGTGTCGGTGTCGTTTTCCCGCTGCACCCTGATGCTGGCTCACTGGCCCTCCTGTCCAGGGACCTCCACCGGAACTTGAAATGCGTGGCGGTGCGGTACACAAAGTACTACCACAAGCTGCAGGGCCAGGAGCTGCTGGCAGACCTGTTCCGGGATGAGAAGGTGCAGGAGGCATTCCAGGTGGGGGCACGCCGCCGCGGGTGCGCGATCGGAGTTTGGCCCGGGTGCTGCCGGAAAAAGGTGGCGACAGCCGGGTGGGTTTGGGCATATACCAGCTACCTTGCTCAAGGGGTGCGAAGCAGCCTGGACGAAAGCCCCAGGAGACGGGGTCAGGGGCTGGGGTGCGCCGCAGGGGCTCGTGTGCACGGCAAGGCGGGCGATGGCGCGACCCCCATCGCCAGGTGCCGACTGCCGACTGCAAGCCCGCGGCTGGCTGGCGCGTTGTGACCAGGCCGCGCACTACCACGTCGACACCGCCAGCAAGAACGCCGCCCACTCCACTCCACTCCACACGCGCAGGTGCTCCGGAAAGGCGGGTCCTGGGGGCCGCTGGGCGGGCCAGTGACCAAGGTGGACGCCACGCTGCTCGCGTCCTCACTCACACGGTGCGGGGGGGTAGCCATCCATCGGATGGTGTATATCAAATGGTTGTGAAGTGCCGATGTCCAGCGGGGGGAAGAGCGTGGCAGCTCTCTATGGTTGTTCGCACACAGGGGCTGTCTGCGATCGCTCAAGTCTTCCGGTCTAAGACACTGTCCGCAGCGGTTGCAAGGATGGGCAGGGATGGTGGGGTTATACCCGGTGTCTACATTTGCCTCGCAAATGGACATATGTCATATGTCCGCTGACGCTGCTGCTTTACTGCGATCGGCGCCCCTCAGGACCGACATCTTCGACAAGCTGACGGAAACGTCGCCGCCCATCGTGCGGTCCAATGGGGACATCGGGAAATGCATGGAAGACAACCGGGATGGGTTCCAGGTGGGTCCAAGGAGAAGTGTGCCCGGCCGCTCATGCCCAGCCTCTCCGCTCACACCGCATCCACAGCACCTTGGGGCGGCCCTCACCGCGGCTTGCACATGGCGCGCGCGCCGTCGCCTCTCCGTCCTCCAGCGGCTCCCTGGCCTGCTTTCTCCCATCATAATTTCTGGCGACGAGCTCGGCCCTTCTTTCCCCCCATGTTGCACGTGCGTGTGCGGCCGCTGGCGCCCACCCCACCCCATCCGTACTGGTTGTTACAAATGATGAATCCTGGAACGGGGTGACCATCACTCCCGCCCGCCCTCCATCGCCACCCCAACCCCACGGCCCCACCACCAGATCAGCGACCTGCTGCGGGAGATGATCCTGGCGGGGGACGACAGCGTGAACGCCTGCCTCTACAGCGACGCCGAGCGCGACGAGCTGTTGTGGCGGCTGTTTGAGCACGTGGTGCTGGGCGGCTCGTGCTGCCAGTACGAGGTACGGGAGGGGCGGGCGGGTCCGAAACGACGTGGCCGGGGAATCAGGGGGGCGGGGGGGGATGTGAAGGGGGTGGGACGTGCGTGTGTGCGCGCGTGAATGCGCGAGTGGCACGCAGTCGGGCTTTTGCCTGGAGGTGGCAGTACTTTCCAGTGTCGAGTCCTACACATCATTAGCCCCCGCGTCTCAGCGTCCCCAGGCTGGTACCGTAACAACAAGGTTGTGGTTTTTGGGTTGCAATGGTCGCTTTGGTTTCTGGAATGAAGTACCCCACCCCACCCCACCTTTGGTTTAGAGCGGGCTGGTATACACAACCCCGCCCCCGAAATGCTGCTGTCGCTGTCACTGCCGCCGCCGCCACAGGACAAGGTGGAGCCGTACGTGGAGACGTCCAAGCGGCTGTACAAGGAGCTGGTGTGGTGAGTGGCGGGAGGAGGAGTGCGCAGCGGCGATTCAGTCAGATGCGCACACAGAGTACAGGCACAGACGGGCACAGGTGGTACTCGCAGCGGGAGCGGGGAAGAGTGGCCCCGCAGTCCTTCCCACAGTCCTCCCGGCTTGCCGCCGCCGCCGCCATCGCATGTCCTTGTCCCCGGCAGCAGCAGAGTGCGCGGAGAGCGGGCACCGGGCTGGGCTGTGTGAGCAGCGCCTTGACCCGGCGCCCGCCTCCATCCAAGTTGCCCCCTCACGTGCCGATGACTCGATCTTCGTTGACGGTTGTCGCACGCCTCCCGAGCCCCTTCCTTATCGTCTTGCGCCCCCCGTGCCTGTGTCCTTCCTTGTGCATGATGCACGGCAGTGCTCAGAAGGACACGGCCAGCGGCAAGGTGCAGACGGTGTCGGCGGTTTACAAGGTCAACTCCATACAGGGGGAGGCAGGTGCGGCGCCAAGGGCCGCGCATGAGGGGGCGTGCAGCCAGGGCAACTGCGACCAGTCTGTAGGGTGTGTGTGTGTGTGTGGGGGGGGGGGTGTACTGGTAAACAGTCCCGGTGAGAAACAAAATGCGAACACGACTGCGACTGGGGGGGGGGGGCACCAGGGCAGGAAGTCGCCCAGACACCGGCCCGTCAGGGCGGCAAGCGCCTCCAGCTCGCCATGGAGCCGCCAAGGCACACGCACGCGGTGTCAGGACCTCGCACGCGGTGTCAGCTGCATGCCGGCTTTGACATACTCCCGCTCCCGCCGTGCCTGCGGCCCCACGTGCACACACACACACACACACGCACACACACACACACACACACATTCCTCTCCGTTTCCGTTTACTAACACATACACACGCGCGCGCGCATGTGCACACACATGCACCCGCAGGTCCCCTGGAGCTGTTCCCCAGTCGCTCGCGGCAAAACTTCTGCTATGCGGCGGTGGACCCGGTGCGGCGGATCGTCAAGATCTTGTACCACGCCTACGTGCCGTACTGGTGATGTGCATGTGACGAGCGGAGTCGACTGCACGGCAGCAGCTAGCGCCGCTGCGGTGCTTCAACGCATGCCCACATAGACCGACACGGTGCATTGACCTGGACTCACGTATGATACTGACGCGACGACTGCCGGACAAGTGACAGTTTTGACAAAGGCACTTTTACATGGACCATACTCGATGGTACTCGATGGCAGCATGCCACACTATGCTGTGCACACGTGTTCCGAATGGCCCCAGGTGTGTATGTACGAAATGATGTGTGGTTGGGTTGGGCACTGTGGGTGGGCATCCGGCAGGAAGTGAGGGGGCACCCCGCCCAAAAGCGCGTGTGTGGGAAGTGTGCCGGTGATGGCCACACGGGCCTCCCTTGCCGTGTGCCCATGCTAAGTACCAAGTGCTTGTGCAGCATGTGTGTAAGCATGTGTGGTGATGGCATCGCTGCGTCGCTGTTGCGACGTATTTTGAGTATGTATCATGCAGCCGCGTGACCGCCCGGCCACAGCTTTTGTTCTTTGCGTCCGGTACGCCAGCCATGCATGGGGAGGCACCTCCGCCACAGGCACACAACCTCTCTTACTCTTTGCCATCGTTACGGTATGTTGCACCTGCGACCCCATAGCACAAAACGTTGACCACCCTGAATGTTTATGCCCGCTCGCAATTTGTTCATACCCCTTCTGTCGAGTACGCCTCCGGCGGCATCACCCTCGGCGACCAGGTGCGCAGCGTCGCCACCGTCTTCTTAGACAGCGACTCGGAAGACCCCAGCGCCCTGCTGCGCTCGACACACAGGCTCCTGAGCCCAGTCGGCGGCGGCGGCGGCAGCGGCGCCGCGGCCGGCGCAGTCGCTGCTGCTGCCGGCACCAGACCTGCAGCGGCTGCGGCCCAGACCGACGCAGACGCTATGCCCTCACCCCTCCAGCTGTCTGCGCCATCATCCATGACTCCGCGGCCGTCGCCGCGGGAGACAAGGCTGTAGCCGTCTTCGCTGTCCGAGGCAGGCAGCGGCTGTAGCAGCAGCCGTGCCGCCTGCCCGCGGCGCGGCCACTGCAGCAGCACTGCGGCCGCGGCCGCCGTCACCGCCACGACGCCTAGCAGCACTGCGACCACGCCCAGCCACAGCGCTCCCACGGCTGTGCCGCGCCCGTGCAACCAGCTGCTGTCAGCCACCGGGTCGCGGCCGCTCCCACTGGCTCCGCCGCCGCCGCCGCCGCCGCCGCCGCCGCTGGGCACCGGCAGCGGCACGCTGGCTTTGTCCGCAGAAATAACCTGTCAAGTTGCACAAGGGGCCAGGAACCAAACAAAACCTGTGAAATTTCCAATTATTTTGCGTATTGAAATTACTGTTGTTTTAACCCGGTCCACGCAAGCCAGTCCATGCGCTGGCTGCACCAGGCGGCACACTCCCCCTCGTCCTCTTACTAATCAAACCTGGACCCCCCCTCCCGCGCCGCCGGGCTCCTCACCCGCACACGCACGCCCTGCGCCTGCACGCCGTACACCGTCCGCGCCACCAGCTCCACACACCAGGGCGGGGGCCGCGCCAGCCACCCGTCCCACCACCCCGCCAGCCACGAACGCGGCGGCGGCGGCGGTACCTCCCACGGCGGCGCCGCCTCCCGCTCCTCGCCGCCGGCCCCGCCACCTCCGCCGTCAGCAGGCGCCGCCGCGTCGCTGACGTGGCCCGGCGCCGGCGGCACGAGCTGTACGTCCACATTCACCAGCGTCAGGCCCTGCACGTACTGCGCAAGCAGGGGCCCCGCCTCCGGCAGCGGCCACCGCCGTACGTCGTACGGCCCCGGCCGCAGGTCCAGCTTAACGCCCAGCGGCCAGTCCTGTGCAGCGCCTGGCGCCTCCTCCTCCCCCTGGGAGGAGCCCCCGCCCTGCGCGCCCCCGGCCAGAGCCTGCGTAGAGCCTCCGTCTGTAGCAGGCTGCTGCGCTGCCCCGGTGGCTGGTGCCGCCGCGCTGGCGGCATGCGCACCTGCTGCTGCGGCTCCGCCCGCTGTGTGGCCTGGCATGCCCCCCACCTCCGCGGCGCCGAGCAGCCTGCGCCCGGCTGCCGCAGGCGCGACGGCGTGTGCGCCCGCCGCCCTCAGCAGCGCAGCGTCCCAACCGGCCGCCCCACCAGCCACCTCCTGCGCACACCGCGGGCCGTGATGCGCTGCCGCAGACCCAACCCCACCATGGGCCGCCACCGTGCCCGTTCCCGTTGCGGACCCCGTCCCCGGTCCCGCTGCCGCTGCCGCCGCAACCGCCAGCGCCAGCGCCGGCGGCGGCGGGTGCGGCGGCGGCGGCAGCACGCGCAGCGTCACGTCCTGCAGGATGACGCCGCGCACCACACTCTCCGGCGAGCCCGCCACGACCACCAGGCCGCCGGTGGCGGTGGCGGCGACGCGGCGGAAGGTCACGTTGCGCAGCTGACCCACGCGGCCCCAGGCGTCCACGTGGCGCGGCAGGGCGGTGACGTAGATCGGCTCGCCGCCGCCCCACCACCTGCGCAGTGGGGGGTTTGGGGTGGAGTGAGGTCATGGGGAGCAGGGACGGATGAGATGGGGGGCGCGGGCGCGGGGGTCTCAGGTGCAACGCACGCGCGAACACACAGACACATGCGCAGACACACAGACACAGATCGCATCCGGGGCGGGGCGAAGGGCTTGGTGCTAAGATCAGGGCGCGAGGTTGACAGGGCGTGGCCCTGACCTGAGAGGGTGGTCCTGAGGTGTCGCTTCGAGCTCAAGCATGCCTACCTGCCTTAAGTTCCAGGCCCACAGACCGGCGTGGCCGCCCTATTCCCTGTCCCCCAGCTCTAGACCTAGCGCCCCTCCTGCTCCTCGCGCCACCTTGGGCGCAAGTGGGAGGTTGCCTGGAGAGCCCGGCGGCGCCGCACGCACCCCGCCCCGCCCCGCCCCGCCCCGCCCCACCCCACCCCACCCCACCCCACCCCACCCCACCCCACCCCACCCCACCCCACCCCACCTCGCTTTGGTTTCTGGAATGAACTACCCACCCCGCCCCACCATCACCCCACCTGCCCGCCGTGACCCGCGAGGTGGCGACCGCCACGTCCTCAAACACCACATCGCGGATGTCGCCCCAGTCACGCAGCTGGATGCCCAGGCCGCGGTTCGAGTCCAGCACCTGCCCCAGGAACCGCGAGCAGCAGCATTCAGCAGCATCCAATTGTTAAACGAGCTCACGGGCAAAATAAAACAACGAAAGCAACAGCATTGTGTGTAGGTGTGCATCATGTGGCGCGCCCAAGTCCACTGGGCCAAGCGCAAACTCAGCAACTGGTGCTTCCAGAAGCCCGAATTTAAACGAAAGTCGTCGGCAGGCGCGCGTGGGGCCTGACCCGCCGCTCCACCCCGGCCCTCTCTGTCCCCCCCCGCTGCTCCCCCCTGCCCCACCTGCACTCGGCGGAAGGTGATGTTGGACATGTCGGCCCGGCTCTCGCTGCCCAGCTTCACCGCCGCCGAGCGTGAGCGCAGCACGCAATCCTCGACGAGCACGTGCTCCGTGGCGCGCGGCGGCGGCAGCGGCGGCGGCGGCGCCTCGCCACACGCAGCGCCCTCCTCGCCCCCGCCCTCACCCCCACCCCCGGCAGCACCGCCAGCATCGGTGTTGCCGGCGCGGCCGGCACCACCAGCGTGGCTAGCGCTTTGAGGACCGCCGCTGCCGCCATGGCCGCTGCGGTCCGCACCACCACCACCACTACCACCACCACCACTACCACTAGCACGGCTGCTGCAGCCAGCTCCGGCCTTGGCGGCCTTGGCGGCCGCGGTCGCTGCCGCCTCCAGCGCCCGCAGGCCGGGGTCGGGGTCTCGCTCGCCCTGCCCCAGCGTGGTCTTCAGGCACACCGCGTCGTCGGCGGTGGACACGGTGCAGTTCCGGATGGTGACGTGCGCCGAGCCGTCAATGTCGATGCCTGCACTATGCCGGGGCGAGAGGCAGGGAGGGCGGGAGGCGGCGGGGTCAAAAGGCGGCCACGGCCGACGAGCCCAAGGTGACGGGCTGCCCCTGCAGCGCTTCCTTTTCCTGAAGCCTGGCGGCCTACAGATACGTAGACCGGCACGAAGGTGCCCAGCCGGGGTCCCGGCTTGATTGGACCTCCCCAGCTCCCCAGCTCGCAGCTCCCTACTATGAGCTATCAACTCCCACCACAAGTCGCCCCCCGCTCGCGCCCACGTTTCCCTCCCCCGCGAGCGAAAAGCAAAACGCCGCCTACCATCGTTGTTGGGGAAGCGCCGGTTGCCGCTCACGCGCAGCCCGCTCAGGGCCACGTGGCGGCTGCGGCGCACGTGCAGCGTCCAGAAGGCGCTGTCCGCCAGCGCCACGTCGGACAGCGCCACGCCCTCGCAGCCCACCAGCCCCACCAGCCGCGGCCGGCACTGCCGCCGCACGCGGCAGGAGGGGTCCGCCCAGTTGGTCACCTCCACGCCGGTCCTGCACACACACACACACACACACACACACACACACACACACACACACACACACACACACACACACACACACACACACACAGCATCCCTAGTCTCGGTGCTGCCGTGCAGCGGGGAGCGGGGGGCCAGCCCCCGCCAGCCCACGGCGTGCTTCACTCACACACAGCCGCGGTCAGCGGGGTCACTGCGGCTTATCGGGTTGGGCGACGCCACCCGGGATTACGGGGGGTTTTTGCGTGGGGTTTTGGCACGTTCCGCAGCTCTGCAACCGCGCCCGCCACTGTGCCCCATTCCGCCGAGTTGTCTTAAGCGCGCCGCATGCCCTGCCTCGCCCTCTCCTTCACTAGGGAGGAGAGCAGTTTCCTGGGTTGGGATTGGGCGGGCTGCGTGTCTCTTAGCTTGCTTGCTGCACGCCGTTCGCATTGCCGCCTCTTTTACTTTGTCATGCCCGTGACACTTTTGCGCTGCCGCCCTTTGCCTATGCTTCCTCTGCCGCCTGTAGGTGAGACTACGGACAGTGGGCGGGAATCAGGGAATTAGGCGTGCCGGGTAAACGTTTTTAGGCGCATGTCACAAGCATATGGGTGCATGTCGGGGTCGGTTTGCTTCGCGAACGCCCGACGGGTTCCAGGCTATTATCTGCTGGTAAGTATGACTACCGGGGCTACGCGGTACCGTCCAAGAAGTATTTGGTGCGTATCCGTCAGTAACTGCGAGCGATTGCGGGGATTCCTCTCCGTTTCCGTTTACCAACACACACACACACACACACACAGAGCTTTGTGAGCCCGCTGGGCCCTGCGTTGTAGTACCAGCAGTAACCCTTCTGAGGCTACTGGCGTGGTCCAGGTTGGTCGGAGCGTCCCCCCGGTGGACTCCAGAGCTTGGCTGCGCTCTGGGCAGGGGAGACGCGTGATAGCGGCAGCGTGTGGCCTAAATGCCTCGCTGTCGCTGGCTGTCCCGAGTACTCGCTCACGAGACTCGTCAGGCCGCCTGTAAACCCGTTGTTACACACACACACACACACACACACACACACACACACACACACACACACACACACACACACACACACACACACACACACCGTGCCGTGCCTTGCAGCGTACGGTGTGTGTTGGTTGCGTGCAAAGAACATATGAGGAGGAGAGGTCACCGCACGAGGGCACAGGTGGGGGCGCGTTTGTGCGACGGCAGCCACCCGTCAATGGCCAAGTTGCCGGCCGCTGACCCGCAGCCACCTGGCATCTTCACCCGCCCCTACACGACTTACGTGTCCTCCACATTCCCAGGGCCACCAGCGCCGCCTGTGCCCGCGGCCTCCTGCGCCGAGCTTGCCGGTGTCAGCGGCGGCGGCGCGGGCTGCTGCTGCTGCGGCGGCGGCGGCATAAAGGCGTCTGCGCAGCCGCGCACCGTGCCGCCGCCGCTGAGGCTGCAGTTTCGGCAGCCCAGGAAGTAGAGCAGATACCAGGTGTTCTGTGTGCGACCATAGCTGGAGCGCTGCGGGGGGTGGATGGGGTGGGAATGTGGTCAGCGCAAGTACATCGGAAAGACAAGCCCCCGCGGGATGAACCGTACAAGCCGGTCCCGGCGCAAGGTTTACCGTCCGCACCCCTTCAGCTGGCCGGCAAGCACGCCCAGCAGACCAGAAGCAGCCAGTCGAGTAAGGCACTTACCTTGGCTGAGGCTTGCAGAAGCGTCCCCGGCGGCACAAGCAAGTGCACAGAGCCCGACAGGCGCAGTGAGCCCAGCAGGTAGGTCCGCCCAGGCTCGAACAGGACTGTGCCACCTCCGCGGCTCGAGTTTGAGCTCGTGCTGCCATCAGCAACAGCGCTACCGTCCGCAGCGAGCCCTGAACATGCGTCGATGGCTCGCTGCGCGGCCGCGGTGTCCAGGGTTATGCCATCGCCCACCGCGCCATATTGCGCGACCTCACATATCTGCGAAACTGAGGCTGAGACCGCTGCCGCAACAAGACCTAAAAGGACTACGAGGCGTGTGATAGCTATGATTCGGCCGACTTGGCGAGCACACGAGTAAAGCTTGAGAAGGGGCGAGCTCAAACCGCGAAGCCAGCCAAAACCGCGGAATCTTGCAAAATTGAAAGCAGCTTGTTTGGCAACACCGTGTTAATGTTAAACAACTACATAAAGTGAACCCGCATCCTCTGATTCGTGAGCTGACCTTCCGGGCTTGGCACGCCACGAGCACGCCGAGTATTGAGCATACCCCGCCCGACCGCGCCGCCTCAGCGTGTGCGAACAAAGGAGATTTAGGGCGACGTGCACCTGTTTGGACTTCTTGCCCATTCCTAAAGCCCGCAAACTAAGGGTGCCGCAGTAGGGGTTCTGTCCCTGTGCCGCACCCCTGCCGCAAAGCTGGAGTGTCCTTCGGCGGTAGGATAGAATCCTACTGCGCTACTGCTGTTTATTAACACTGCGTGCTCCATAAGTTCATGGAATGGCTCACGAACCACCCGCACGGACACACGCATGTCCGTAACGCCACCTTGCGCACAGAAGCAAACACCGAGCCTCTCCGCAAGCAATATCTTCATCGCGAGGTGCAAGCCTTGAGGCACGCAACGGCGAAGTCCATGGCTACGTCGTTGGCTGCGCCGGAGTGCCGCGTGTGCAGGCACGGGGGAGCTTCCCGAGACTCGGACCCTTAACACCTCAAAAGTTGGTTCCCCGGGCAGTTTGAAGGCTTTTCGTGCCAATGATCTTGCTATCTAAATGTGCTGCTTCTCGGCTTGGCCAGGCCCATGAGTCGGATGAGGGCTGGCCCACGGGGATTGGGCCCGAGAGCGTAGCGAGCACGAGCGAGCACGAGCTGCCGAGCATGCATGTGCAGGTGCAGGACGCCGCAGCCCACCGACCGTGCCATGCCACACATCGCACGATTATAATGGCAGGCATTCATGTAAATTTTGGTGCGCTTAAAATTCTGAAGCGATGACGCAATCAAGAACGCGTAGGAGGGGCCCCGCAGAGCACGCCATAAAAGCAACGTGGTATAATGTCTTAAGCATATTTCATGTCGGCCGATCATTTATTATCTTCACCGCTTTTCGGCAGGGAAATTGTCTTGCAAGGTTTCGCAGGTCTTGTGTCGCCCTCTCCAAAAATCCTACAATACAGAACATTCACTATATTTGCTTGGCAGTTGATTTTGAGACGATAAGGCTTTCAGGAACCGCTGTGTCGCTCTGTCTTCTCGACGGTAGTTCCTGAACGTCCCGTCTCGCGCAGGAAAAAAACATCGATGAAATGACCCGGGGTCGGTCCTGACAACGAGATCATCTATAAACACCTACCGCTACGCGATTGATTGATTGATTGGTGTTACAAGTTCATGCTTGCCAGACGAGCCAGGAGGCTCATGGACCGCTACCGCTACGCAGTACCACGGCTTGCCCCTTTTGGGACTATGGGATGAGGGGGCGAGGGGGCCGAGGGGGGCGAGGGGGCGAGGGAGGTACCGAAGAATGAAGTGCGCATGGATGGCCTCGTGATCATAGACTGTATCTCACGCTTTTGTATACAAATGCTTCGCACGCGCAATCCATAAAGCGATGAAAGTGAAGTTCGCTGACAGAAGTGTCTATCATTTCCTCGGCTTCACGGTTCTGTCCTGACATTCATAGGTAATGTGGCCGCGCACTTCGCTTTACCGCTCACCCCCGTCTCCTGCTGCTTGCGAGACACGACTTCAACATCTGGTGGCGTGCTTACGTTTTCGTTATGAATGCGGGGTTACAAGAAGGGGACAGTGTGAACACTGTCTCGGGCACATGTGGCCAACCGCCACCCTGCTGGGCTGCCCACCCGACTCACAGCTGCGTAGGCGTGTCGAAGCTAAGCGAGACGCCCGCCAGAGCCACACCAGACACAGCATCACAGTACTCGCGGCTCATGAATGCACCATTTTGGCGGCAGTACCCACGCAAAACAAGGCGCGACAAGCCAGAGGCCTGCCGGCATCCCCAGTAAACGCAAGCACCACTCATTTTCTCGTCTGCAAAGTCTTGGCCAGGAGGCCATCGTCCAGGAAAGTCTGTACCAACTCAAATTCAAGCCGAGCGGGGAACAAGCCAAACCACCAACACACCACAAAGCCCCACCACGGGCACGTCGCCCGCCACACGCCCTACCAACGAACGAACTCAACCCTCCAAACAGGCCCCGATGTGTTATGAGTGCTGGTTACAAGAAGGGGACAGTGTGAACACTGCCTCGGGCACAGGTGGCCAACCGCCACCCTGCTTGGCTGCCCACCCGACTCACAGCTGCGTAGGCGTGTCGAAGCTAAGCTAAACGCCCGCCAGAGCCACACCAGACACAGCATCACAAGACACGCGGCTCATAAGGCACCGCTACGCGAAGACCAAGTCGTAAACGTCAAGGCAGCACACCGTCAAGCCAGCACAGTAGGCCCGAGGCCAGCTGCACGCCGCACGCCCCTCAAGGAGAAGGGGGCGGAGAAGCAGCGTCATACGGCAACACCACGTCAATGCGGTCGCCAGCCCCCCGCGACAGGAACACGTGCCCGGAGGGGACAGCATCCCAGCCACTAGGGCGCACGCCCAAGATAGCAAACGCCTGCAACCGTCCCCAGAAATCAGCCACCACCTCCAGTCCAATAGCTAAAACACGGCGAGAAGGGAGCGGGGCCTCAGCAGGCAACCCTTGGCCGGCCATCACAACCCGCTGCCGCCCCATGTCCATAGCAGACAACGCAGCCAGACACACCACATCCCAGACCGGCGGCGCCAGACCCGGCGGCGGCCGCACCAGCCACAAGGCAGCCCGAGTAAACACGCCTAGCGAGTCTTCGGGAAGCGCCCCCATCGCCATACCCATGGACTCACGCAGGCCACGGGCGACCACACAGTCCCAGTAATAATGCCGCCGATCCCCAAACGTCATATCCGCACCACATGCCTGGCACACGTTCGTTATGATTGCGTGTTTACAGGAAAGGACACGCCGAGCTCGCAAGCGAGCAAGGGGCATACTCGGGCCCTGGGCTGACATGATGGACAACTTGACCGACCCTGGGTCAATCAAGCGCACGAATTCTGAATAACGCGTTTCGCGAGCGCCGAGCAAGTGCAATCGAAAGGCCGCGTTGCACAGGCGCCAAAAGTCGCGCTGGTGTCGCACATAAACGAGTCTGTGACAAATTCATTTGCTGCTGGGATTACAATCGCGAGCAATTTTGCGTGGAGCGGCCTTTCGGCCGACCTGGGTTTTGCTATCAATTTTAGTATTCAAGCGCTATCCAATAGCATTGTGGGTTTTCAAGGACAGTACAATTTTCACAGAGCGGTTACTGAAAATTGACCGCGACTTCCCACCCAACATCCCGAGCGAGCATGCGCATGCCAGCAGGAGCCCCGGCCCACTCCCCACGAGGTCCACGACCTCTTCCCAACCTTTCTTTAACATTTTCAAAGAGCGATTACTGAGTGTTGATCGCGACTTCCCAGCCAACATCCCGAGCATGCGCATGCCAGGAACCCCGGCCCACTCCCCACGAAGTCCACGACCTCTTCCCACCCTTTATTTAACATTTTCACAGAGCGATTACTGAGATTTGACCGCGACTTCCCATCATCCAGTGCATGCCACGAATCCCGGCCCACTCCAACTCCCTCCGGTCCATACCCTCCCTCCGCGGGGACCTCGTCCCCAGCCTCTTCACACCCTTTCCAGACCGAGAAGCAGCACACTCAATAGGCCAGATCATTTCGCAATTTAGAGCATGTCCGTAACTGTGACCCTAGTTGCCCCGCCCGAGCCTGGGCCGTGGGTGGTCCATGTGCCATTGTGGGCCAACCCGGCGCTGTGCGTGGACGGTCAAACCTGGGACGTCGCATTTGCGGACCTGCGTGCTCTCCAACGTCTGTTGTATGTGGGACAACTGGTTGATGCGCATGATGGGCTTGACGAATACCGAGACGCGTGTGACATGCCTCATGTGTGGGGCGAGGGGTTTGCTGCCGCCTGCGACGAAAATGTACTTGAATAATGTGTGGCGGGCTGTGCTTCGGTGGCATCCCCGGAAGCTGCCGTCACCGCGCCGGGGCCCTACCTCGGTCCGAGATGCCGCCGACCGATTTGCCGCGGCAGTGGCCCTCCTGCCCCCTGGCTGGGCCACTGCCGTGCGTGAGGACCGGCGGTACCGACGTGTGTATGGGGTGGCGCCGCTGCGGACGGAGGAAGTGGCGCGTGCGGCGGCCGCGGCTGTGCAACAGGTTGTGCAAGGCCTCGGCTGGGCGCAGGACGGGGGCCCTCCCCTACTAGTCACGGCGTACACAGTGAAGGCGGGCACTACCTTGCAACTGTCCCAGGCGTTGGCCGCTCTGAGGGCTAAACATCGTGCGTTCGTGCTTGATGCTGGTGTGCCGGAGTCTGAGGTGCCCATGGCGTGCGGTGCCTTCGCGGGTGCGTTGACTCGTCTATGGGCGCTCAAGTGGGAAAACCAACACAAGGAAGCTTTGTGGCGGGCGGCCGCCAATGCGTGCTGGGCGTTCCCACAAAATGCTGCTAAGCGTTTGCGTGGTCAGCGTGTGGATCCGTGTCGTGCGTGTGATGTTGATATGCAGGACGGCGCCATTGGTTCTGGGATTGTCGGGTGGCACTGGCCTTGCGTGAGAGCATGGGCCTCGCTATGGGCGCAGAGCCTGAGAACGCGCTGCGCACGTTCTCTCGTGCCGACTTGTGGCTGGCCCGGCCGCCTGCGGGTCTAGTTCAGCCTGTGTGGGATGTCGTGTGCCTTGCTGCGATGTCTGCTTTGGACTTGGGTAGGCAACGTGTGATCATGGCTGGCCTTGCTGCCAAGCGCACGTTGCCGTCTGCGCACGTGCTCCGCATTGGCCTTGATGTCGTGGCGGATTTCTGGGGTCGACTGCAGACGTTTGTTAGTTTGGGTATTCCCCCCATGGATTGGGACACGGTGTCACCTTCTCACCCCTTCATTGCTCCTGGAGGTGGTGTTAAAGACATGCGCTAAATTGTGAAACGAAAGCGAAAGCACGCCACCCGATGTTGATGTCGTGTCTCGCATGCAGCATGAGAAGAGGGTGAGCGGTAAGGCGTAGTGCGCGGCCACATTACCTCCGAGAGACGGTAACCGCTGACATGAGCCGGCCGAATACCGCCAGGAGGCTGTAAGCTATACGGTTCGGACTGCTGGGCTGAGGCCTGAGGGCGCGCTGGGCTGGCGCAGCCTGGCTCGAGGTGTGACCAACCTGACAAGGGGTGTCAGCTTTGCACAGCTGGAAAATGGGCTGAGCCCTATTACAGTCGCGGGGTGGGTGGCTGCTTTAATGGAACGATGCGAAGGCTTGGGTCTATGGACTCGGCCAGCACAAGGCACGCGTGCGTAAGTCCCACACGCTGTCCACGCGAGTTAAGGGTCCCCTTGCTGCCAATCCCAAGCACGTGTAGCCCTCTACCGCGCTCCAGACCTCCTCGATGCCGGACACTCCTCGGGCTGGGCGCGGGGTGGGAGCGGCCTCGGGGCTCCTCGGCATTTTAGGAGGGGCAACAGACATGGCTCCGCAAGTTGCCACAAAGTCGCGCTTTAGTTCCCCTAGTTGCTTGCCGCCAACATAGATTGCTTTAGAGACCCTATAAACGCGGGCGTAGGTGACTATCCTCGCGACCTCGCGAAAGTCAATTGTCCATGGACGCGCAAAGGCACTTCTCGCTCCGCCCGAATTTCCCTGCCGCCTATTTACATGAAATAGACAATAACAAATACTAATATGTGGCAGTCGCAGTTTGTGCCAGTATGATACTTTTTGCCGACGCAGCCACGAACGAACGAACGAACGCACGCACGCACGCACGCACGCACGCACGCACGCACGCACGCACGCACGCACGCACGCACGCACGCACGCACGCACCACGCACGCACGCACGCACGGACAGGGGTGTTTTGGGGGGGCTTCGCCCCCCCCTCCGGGACGCTTCGCTGGGGGGGCTCAGCCCAAAAATCACCAGCGCCACCGGTGCCCAGCACGACATGCGAGGGAAGAGAGAAAGAAGCGTAAAGGAAAAACCACGGAAGCCACGAAGCAGCAGGCAAGGCAACAAAGCGCTCAAAGAACATCACATCAGCGAGACTGTGCGGTGCTGGGCTGAGGCTGTGCTGCGGGGCGGCGGGTGCTGACCTAAAACTAAGGAAAGGCACTGAGAATGAAGTCATGCAAGGAAGGATTAAAGTACTGACGCGGGGCGGCCAACAGAAAAAGAGCAACACGCGCGTTGCACGGCGCAATCCCGGTCGTACGTCCATGCGGCATGGGCCATGCGAATGCGGAGCCGTGCAAGGATGGGCACGATGGACAGTAAGCAATAGCAGGACAGCGACGGGTGTGGACCGCCTTGCGGTTCCCCATACCCGTCAGGAACCGGCGGCCGCACAGGGAGGCAGCGCCGGCCGGGTGTGGGTTACGTGCATGCAGGCAAGGTGATGCAGCCCCAGGATCGGCCGGATACCGGTGTCATCATCTCCGGGGGGGCGGCGACGAGGGGGTTGGGGGCTGGCCGGCGCACACGCTCGCAAATACTCCCATGTGCCAGCATCGGCCGGCCAGCCTGCGGGCCGCCGGTGGTCGGATGGAGTTGCGACTAGCCGTACCCCTGGCCGTACGATTCCGCATCACCGCCTCCGTCGCCGTGATTTCATACGTCTTGTGACGCGTTGGTATTGCAGTGCCTCTGCTTCGTGCTGCCGCCTGGTACCTGGACTCTTGCGCCATGGTTAGGTTAGGTTGTACTGGTAGGGTGTACTGTTCGCCTTTCAACTGTGCGGTAATCCCGCTCTTGGCTTTGTGGCAGCGATGCAATCGGCGGGGCTCTGACGGGTTACGGCTTGGCTAGGATTTGCTGTGCGCGGAGTCACACGGACCATGGTGGCGGGAGGGTTTGCAGCAGCTTACGACGGCCCTTGTGTCCTTGCACACTCGGGTTGTCCCCTCTGTAATTCCGCAACCATAATACTCACAGCAAGACAAGTGAAGCGCACCAGCTTACGGGGCCTCACCCTTTCCACGCGTTGCATTGCGAGACGCACGACTAGCACGACCCCCATGGGTCCCACTTGTGTCTGGCCTGTCCCCAGCCAATGACCAGCACCACGCAAACGCAACACACGTGAAAGCAGCCCCGCGGGATGCCTCTCTCTTCTGTTCGCCCACAGCCGACTTGCACTAAATGGCCACGCACTTACACGCGTTACCGCATCTATTCCTGCAGTCTTGCACCTGCCTTCTGTGCATTGATTGACCCAAGTGCCCCCGTCATCCAAAACCGATTCAGCCGTTGGGGCCTGGCCCCCAGTACCCGCCACGGCACCACCTCGTTTCCCTTGTTACACGCCGCCCCATGTTGTGTGAACTTTGAACAGTCCCCCCACAGCCCCCATGTTCAGGCCCAACAAGCAAGCATAATCACAGACATGCACAGCTGTACCTGGTAGGAATTTGTGGTTAGGCCCATCACATACACGGCCTTTGTTTTGGGTTTTCCAGACTGATGCAGTTCACACAGCTAGGCGTGCCCCGTAAGACACGTGAATCTCCCAAGCCCCACCTTCATTGCGGGGCCCCAGGCCGGTACTGCCGGGCCCAGTGCAGCCGCTTCCGCCTGATGGATTCTCTCCATGATGGGGGCACGCGGGTATCTATAGTTATCAGCACCACCCGCTGCTGTACAAGTCACTGCGATGCCGGTGCTCAGCACCTCCTGCCCACTACGCCCCAGAGATCCTTACGAGGCGCTGCCTCCGCCCACACCTCCACCTCCAGGTGCAGCCTTCATCGCAACTAGGGCCGCCTGCAGCTTCTCGATTTGTTCTTTGTCCGCCTTCGCTTTGCCTCCGCCGCCGCCTTGACCGCCTCCATCTCTTCCTGGGCTGCCTTCGCCTTGGCCTCTGCCGCGGCTTCGGCGGCCTTCGCCTTGGCCTCTGCCGCGGCTTCGGCGGCCTTTCGCCTTGGCCTCTGCCGCGGCTTCGGCGGCCTTCGCCTTGGCCTCTGCCGCAGCTTCGGCGGCCTTCGCCTTGGCCTCCGCCTCCGCAAATCGCCTTGGCCACCGCCAGCTTCTGCGCTCACGGTGGTGGCGGCCATATAATGCGATGAGTGTTGCGAGCTATTGCAAGAAGAGGAAGAAGAGGTATCGTGCTGTGCGGTCCTTCGCACTCCAATCCCATGCCCCATTCCTTGCAACGTCCTTGCAGCAGCAGCTCAACCGACCATACCCAAAAATGCATGTAGCGTTTCTACTGCAGGAGACCTGCCTTCCGCACATGCATGCGTGTCGTGCTGCAGGATGCACGTGTTCCTACTCCAGGAACTCGTTAACTAACCACACACCCTCGTCACGTGCATGCCGTGCATGGTTGCAATCCCCATTACCTGCTGCTCCTCCGCGTCCCGCACCCACTGCTTTGCCTGCTCCTGAAGCGCGACATGGCTCTCTGGAAACGTTCTGGCAGGTCTTCAAGCTTCTCGTGGGATAAATAATGTGGTACAGCACCGCCAGCAGCTGCATGCGCAACATGCACAGAGGCGAGTGGTAAGGGGACAAAAGGCAGCCATGAAACGTGCAAGCGGCACACGCCAAAACTCTTCAACGCACCTTGACGTAGCCTTCACTGGGACTGTCCATGTAGGGTGTTCAGGGTGCCAAACTGAAACACCGAAAGGCAGCAAAACGGCAGCGGGCGTTACTGCAAAATCCCGCATGTGCCCCCAAAGACCTCTGAACCTAACACCTCCCCCCCTCAGGTGCAAATGGTTGTAAGAACAGGCAATCCAAATAAGGGAGTCACAGCTATGCCGCTGGCGTCTTTGTAACGCGTACCCGCGTCAGCAAATATCGTGACCCGTGACCGCGACGCCGGCAGCCGCCCCAGCGCCAGCCGCCGCCGCCGCCGCCAGGCCAGCAGCTGCCGCTGCGCCCGCAGTCGTATCTACGCCTGCCGCCGCCGCGCCCGCCGCCGCTGAGCCGGCGCCACTGTGTTCGCCGCCGCTGAGCCCACCGCCGCCGAGCCCGCCGCCGCTGCGCCCGCCGCCGCTGAGCCCACCGCCGCCGAGCCCGCCGCCGCTGCGCCCGCCGCCGCTGCGCCCGCCGCCGCTGCGCCCGCCGCCGCTGAGCCCTCAGTCGCCATCGGGCACTGCTTCCGTGTCACAAGCACGAAGTCCCAAGTCTCCAAGTCTGTCAGGAGCACCCTGGCCACATACAGGGGCACAATGAGGGCACAGTGCAACGGTGGTGTGTTCAAGGATAAGAGGGGCGAAACGCGACCGTGTTGTCACACCAGCTTGTGCGCGAGGCAAAATCCGAGTCAATATGCCGGGAGGGAATGCCAGCTCACACACGCGCATACGACTCACCACATCTGGGGCTGGGATGGACATCTCTTCATCAGCTCAATCGCGCATGACAGCGGCTGCCAGATGTGCTTGCTGACGTCTGCTTTCGCCTTCACCTCGCCCACGAGCAACGGCGCGACGCCATCGGCCGAGCCGACGGAGTCAAGGCCCTTCTTGCTGGGGAGCTTCACGTTTCCAGGAACCGTGACAAGCACAAACTCTGACTGCCTACGGTTGCAAAGACATGAGATTTGCACGCTTCAACATACAAGCCCTCCTTCCCTCCTCTCCGCGTGTCAAGTGGTCACGCATACTGGACTCTTGAACCCATCTGCATTCCCAGGCACTGCCACTCACCGCCGACCGCCCCGCCGCTCACAGATGCCTCGTAACCCAGCAAGATCTGCTCAGCAGCCGCGTCCTTATGCCCCGTGCGCTGCTTGTTCTGAGCTGCACCAGGCCCTGAGTCCTCCGCCGCGCGCGTCTTGCCATCCGCTGCCCCTAGCTCGCTCCCAGCTGCGCGCAGCTCGCTTTCCACTTCTCGCGGCTCGCCCGCCGACGCGCCCGACTCGGCGCCCGACTCGGCGCTCTGTTGCGCCCTCCACTGCGCCCTCTGCTGTGCCCGCTGTTGCAGCACCCGGAACCACGCAGACCCTCCCCTGGCTGCCCACTTGCAATGCCAGCAGGTCTTAAGGATCTCCCCAGAATGTTAGGGGTTGGGCAAGAACGTGAGGTTGCGAACCCGGCCGACACCCCAAACCATGACCACGTTAACATACCTGCAGATAGCGCGGCGCCTCCATATTATCCGTCTGAAGCACGTACTTAAGAGCCAGCAAGTGGTCCATGAGGGGTGGAATGAGGGTTGGAATCAGAAGGCCGGGAAACGGCGACAAATCAAAAGGAAAACGGTTTCGATAGTCCACCGCCTTCCAGCGCCCCAGGATCCAGCACGTTGCTGCTGTAATTGTATTGACAGCTCCTTTGTCATCGAGGAAAGCCTTTGGGTTTGACCGAGCGACTCGAAGGGTCTGGCCCAAGTGTAGGCTCTGAACGCGAACGCTTTAGCGACATTGAAAAACTGTCAGTAAAATGTCGGCATTAAACCTGGAAGCTTTGGCTCGACAATGGTAGCGTGGGAAGTAGCGCGCGCGGCACGCTTTCTGCCAAATGGCTTCAACGGCTCACTCTCTGATTGCTAAACTTAACCGAGTGAAGGCGCCGATGAGGGAGGCTCACTGTTTGCTGAACGGCAAACGTGTCGCCCATCCGTGTCACCGATCCATCCTTGTCACACCCCCCCCCGCCCGCCCCCCTCCCTCAAACAATGACCATTCCAGGCACCAGTGCCCTGCTGCTCTAGGGCACCTCCATGCACCTCCTGCACCGCCATGATCATGCTGCAGCACTTGGGCACCTCCGTCCGACCGATGCCTCCGGCGCATCACGTGTCCAGGACAGTCCAGGGGATGCTCCACGTTTCTGCGTGGTGGCCTGGGTGGCATAGCCAGGGAGTCCAAGACTCGCAGCTCACTCACATAAATAGCGCATGCACAGCAGGCGAAAAAAGCAGTGGTCGTATCTTCCATCTACGGCGTAGAACTTGTCCCCAAACAGCTGAAAACCCCACAGCTACGTGCCTGCCCCTGCCCCTGCCGGTGGTGGGGCATGGAAGGTGAATTCGCCACCGTCAACGTCTGAGGGTTGGACAATAGGTCTTTAGGAACTATTAAGGTCGATAGGGTCATTTCCTTCAATAGGCCCTATGTCTATCAAGACGAAAATGCTAAAAAACGCGTTCGGGCCCCATCGGCCC